>CM019691.1:16548337-16786052 GCA_009760885.1 Achatina immaculata
CTGTTTTTAATGCTCCTTTTTTTAATTGGAGACGTTTCTGAGAGTTACTTTTCATGCTGGAATAGATAGTCATTAAGTAACTGACTCCGGACTCACATGTTGGAATAGATAGTCATTAAGTAACTGACTCCGGACTCACATGTTGGAATAGATAGTCATTAAGTAACTGACTCTTGACTCATATGTTGGAATAGGTAGTCATTAAGTAATTAACTCCGGACTCATATGTTGGAATAGATAGTCATTAAGTAATTAACTCCGGACTCATATGTTGGAATAGGTAGTCATTAAGTAATTAACTCCGGACTCATATGTTGGAATAGATAGTCATTAAGTAATTAACTCCGGACTCATATGTTCGAATAGATAGTCATTAAGTAATTAACTCCGGACTCATATGTTGGAATAGATAGTCATTAAATAATTAACTCCGGACTCATATTTTGGAATAGGTAGTCATTAAGTAATTAACTCCGGACTCACATGTTGGAATAGGTAGTCATTAAGTAATTAACTCCAGATTCACATGTTGGAATAGGTAGTCATTAAGTAATTAACTCCGGACTCACATGTTGGAATAAGTAACTGGTTCTGGATTCATATATTGGAATAAGTAACTGACTCTGGCCTCACATGTTGGAATAGGTAGTCATTAAGTAACTGACTCTGGCCTCACATGTTGGAATAGGTAGTCATTAAGTAACTAACTCTGGCCTCACATGTTGGAATAGGTAGTCATTAAGTAACTGACTCTGGCCTCACATGTTGGAATAGGTAGTCATTAAGTAACTGACTCTGGCCTCACATGTTGGAATAGGTAGTCATTAAGTAATTAACTCTGGCCTCACATGTTGGAATAGGTAGTCATTAAGTAACTAACTCTGGCCTCACATGTTGGAATAGGTAGTCATTAAGTAACTAACTCTGGGCTCACATGTTGGAATAAGGTGTCATTAAATAGTTGACTGTGGACTCCGTCACAATTACGCTGTTTAGCTATATCATATTATATATATATATATATATATATATCTGAACCTTAAGTGCCCAGGGCACATGGGGCTTCTGCAAGGGTTTTCCACAAATGCCTGTCTTTCGCCTTTTTTTCTGCTCTTGCCCAAGTGAGGCCTCTATTGCTCAACATCCTTTCTGTTGTTCTTCTCCATGTCTCTTTTGGTCTACCCTTACTTCTGCTCCCCTGTGGTGTCCATCTTAGTGCTATTTTTGGTAGTGAGTTGTCAGTCATTCGGAGCACATGTCCCAACCATCGCCAGCGTCTTTCCTCAATAATTGTTGTCAGTGGTTTCATCTGCATTTCTGCTAATAAGATGTTATTTCTTATGGTGTTTGGCCAAAATATTTTTTTAATTCTACGTAAACATTTAGTCTGGAAAGAATTCAACTTGTTTTCTATGGTTTTGGAGATTTTCCAGCATTCACTTCCATAGAGTAGTACACTTAGAACATTACTCTTAAATATCCTGATTTTCATATTTATGCTTAGTTTATTTGATTTCCATATATTCTGTAGCATTGCAAAAGCCTGGTTTGCTCTAGTAAGTCTGCTGTTGATGTCCTCTGTGCTGTCTCCATTTTCTACTACTCTGCTGCCAAGGTATACAAATTCGTTGACCTCCTCCACTAACTTGTTATCTACTCTGAGTACATTTCTGTTGTTCACATTTTGCTTCATTAACTTTGTCTTTCCTACGTTGATCTTTAGTCCTATGTTGTTTGCATTCTGGGTTAACTTGTTTATTTTATCTTGCATATCTTTGTGACTGCTTGATAATAGACAATATATATATAAAGTGACCATATTTTTCACAAACCAAAGCGAGACACCCCCCCCCCCCTCCCCAATTCCCGCAAAACAAAATTTGCTCTTTAAACCTTTACTGCCTTTATAGGTCAAACTCAAAGTGCAGAAAGTCTTGAAAAATTGTGTTCTCGTTTCAGTAATTTTTACATCCATAGCTAGTGTTTTGTTTATGTCGATCACTCTTGAGATGTTCTGTGACAGTGGATCTGCCACCGTGCGTAAATGAAAATTCAAATTTCCAAGTGCCACATCTATCATGGGAAGTCTCACTGTCGGTTCTTGCCTTCTGTATGAAGGGGAAATCACTCTCTAATTGTTGATTTAATTTACACGCTCCTTTAGACATCGTCCCGTCACGTAATGTTCACTTGGTAAATCAATAGAAGAAATAAAATTAAACACACAATAACGCTCACGGAATGCGCCTTAATTATTAAGTACAGCACTACTACTAATTAAGGTGACAAAAAATCCAAAGTCGTTCCGTCGATATAAAACTGACGCTGGCTCAAACATTTAGCGCCTTCAAACTTTTCCACTAACTCCGATTGGTTAATTTAGTCACGAGGAAGATAACTATACTCTGATTGGTTCAGGTTTTCTATAATAAGTGAAGATTATTTTCCGATGCAACCAATAAATGCGTACCACAAATTACCATCAAGTTAAAAAATAGAATAATAAATAGTTTTGATAAATTAGGCCACGCGCCGCCATTTCAAAATTAATGGATTTTTTTGGTTTTTGTTTTTGTTTACAGACTTTATTAACATTTAAATTTAGCAAGGTCAAAGCGGGACATCTGTGCGTCCCGCCAAGACTTTCAGCGAAGACGGGACACCAATCTAAAAATCGGGACTGTCCCGCCTAAAGCGGGACGTATGGTCACCTTAATTATACGTCTGGGGGACAAAAAAAAAACCAAGCAAACAAAAAGACGTGGAGCAATGAGCGGTCATAAATTGTCACATAAAAGTGTAAAGCTTTTTTTTTCTTCGTAACGAACTCATCTATCAAAGCCTTCAGAGTAACCAGCCACACAAGTTACGGTTCACGTGTAAATCCACATAGCGCTAGCTTTCTCCAGACAGATAAGAGGGGGAAACAAACAAAAAAAAAGAGACAGACAAGAAAAAAAAAAGAGACAGACAAGAAACAGCCAGAAACTGCGACAATCAACGACAATTATTAGGCGAAGGGTAAAATCTATATCCTTACATTCTCTTCAGCCACTAAGTTATGCCTTAGGAATCACAACGACCTCATTTTTTTTTTCTCTTGCGTTCCACAAAGAAGTGACCCTTTTTTTTAAAAATTTAAATCAATGGTGAATATTCTGATGCAAGAACTCCCTCTCCCCCCGAACTGATTTAATAGCCGTTTTTGACTCCAAGAAGAAGGAGAAATTAGAATTCTCGTTTAATGTCCAATTTATGTAATGAAGGACGTGTCTTTTAATCGGAAATGAATCGCCAGCAGATAATAATGGTTATTTGTTCCATGTTTTTTTTTTCTCCTTGTGAGCAGACAGGGGAGGTAATTCTTAAACCTGTTTATGGCAGTCATTTTCATCGATGTAATCCGAGTGGACAGAAAGTGGGTTGAACGACGGAGGCGATTAGTTTACTTTATTATTGTTTCCACTTTTAGAACATTAAAAAAAAAAAGATCTGTACTTTAAATGTCTTAGAAAATGCAATACGTGTCAGTGTATCTGGAAGGCGGAAGTACTATTGTTGTCATTTCCTTTGTTTGTTTGTTTGTTTGTTTGTTTGTTTTCATTTCCTTTCCTTCTTTCCTTTCCTTTTCTTTTCTTCTTTATTTCTTTTTTTTTTAATATGAGTGCTCACATTGACTGTATCAAGGGGCCTTTTGGCTAAGATCAAAGTGTAGTTCTGCGCTCTGTAGAATGTACACTTTGTTATTTTGGAACCAACGAGGTGCTTGAGGCCTGCCCTGCACATTGACTACCGGGGTAAGGTCCACATCTCGTTACAGGTGGACCCGGTTTGCAGTACCACCGGGTCACGGCCTGTTGTTTTAGTCGTCTTAAAAAAAATTTCTTTTTTTTTCTTTTCTTTCTTTCTTCTTTCTTTCTTTCTTTCTTTCTTTCTTTCTTTCTTTCTTTCTTTCTTTCAAAGTTCACATACTTTCTTGCTAAAACTCATGTATAACTTATAGAAAATCTGTTGTTATAGTTTGATTCATGTTACAGCCCGATTCTAGAAGTTTTTAAGGAGCTGATTAAAATATATTTTTCCTTGCAACACCTGTTAAAATCCAACATCATGTCCCAAAACACCAAAATAACAATTAACAAAACTATAATAAGACCAGCCGTAGTGGAAACGTGGAGTACCAACAACAAAAAATGAACAGCAATTGCAGATCTTTGGGAACAAGATCCTAATAAGAATCTTTGGGCCCATAAAGGATACCAACAGTGGAGAATGGAGAGCTAGAAAATACACTGAACTGAACAGCTTATTTAAATCCCAACGAATTATAAATGTGTTGAAACTGAACAGACTACGCTGGCTCGGGCATGTAGAAAGAATGCAAGAGAACAGGAAGAGAACAGGAAGAGAACAGGAAGAGAACAGACAGACGAAAATTATGTATTCATAAGAAATTGGGAAAACAAGAACAAGGGGTAGATTAAGACAGAGATGGAAAAAAAACAACATAAAAGATGATAATAAAAGAAACTGGCGTCACTAACTGGAGAGAGAATATTAGGAATAGAGAGAAATGGAGGCGAACTTTACCTGCAGCAATGAGCCTTAATGGCTCGCAAAACTGAAGAAGAAGAAGAAAACTTATAAATACTACAGATAAATGTAGCAAACACATGTTACTATGAAATCACTAAAGAAATTGCTACGGGTTGGTGGAGCTTGGCAAATGCTTAGTCTGAAAATATAAACGTAATCATAGAAAATTATACGTGATACGATAAGCTTCGCAGTCTCTTGCTTTCTGGCAGGAGAAAAGCTTGCATCTTCATCATTAATAATGAGGATATATTGTTGTAATTGACTGCTGTTTTCATATCAACAGTCGTCAGTTTCTTTCTTTCTTTCTTTCTAAGTCAATTTCCGCTTTCACTTCTTAGTGGATTAAAATAGAATAGAGAAGATTCTCTAGCATTTGTGTAGGATTATTTTAAAAAGAAAGAACTATAAACTATTTGCTACAAACCTATATAGACTATAAACTATACGTTTAACTCTTTCACTCCGAAACAACACTGGTATCTAGGTCTTGCACACCCACGCGAATCAATGCTCATAGCCATTTTTAGACAAAGTTAAAAAAAAAAATTGAAAGTAACAAATTTCAAACTTAATCTATATTTTAAAATTACAAGTTTCTCCCATTTTTCTTCTACAAAAATTTCTCATCAAAAATTTATTCCGGCAGAGCATGAAAATCAATTCAAGAGTGAAAGAGCGAGTGCCCTGTTTATGAAGTGTCAGTGAATGTCCTGATTATAAAACGGATTTTTAAAAAAAATAGATCCTGAAATATAGGATCTTTTCAAAACCCTGAATATGATGTATTTTTCAATATCCTAATTATGAAGTATACAACATATGAAGTAATATTCTGAATAGTCTTGGTACTTTGTTTACTTGAGACTAGTGGCCGTATAGGCTAGCCCGCCCTCTAAGTCGATAGTACGCTGTTCTCTCGTGGCTAGACGGCTGCTCGTCCTACCGGAGTCCGTGTTCGAATCCCGGGTAATTCTCTTGTGATTTTTCTTTCTCTCACGTCTCACTAAAGTGCTTTGTCTACGATTTTTTCGAGGTTTAATCCTACAATATTTGTTCTCTTACTTTACCGTACCAAAACCTCGTAGTTTCCTATTTATAAAAAATTGTTAAGTAAAAGACGGCCCTGCTCTGATGTGAAAGCCGTAGGCACCTTGCTCTGGGGTCTTGAGAAGTCGGCGCCCTTCTTAGAAGATAAAATCGAAATCTGAACGTGTTTTCCCCGACAACCACCGGCAGGGTTGGCGCCACATTTCCCAGCTTTCCATGTCTTAGGCACCGTCTCTTGTAATCTGTTCTGACTTGTCTGCGTCGCTCAACCGAGACATGAAAGTTGACATTTGTGCATGGATATTTTTCCATCATTAAAAATATATATATAATACTTATTTACTTCTAAAAATAGTTTTCTTTTAAATTAGGAGTCGTCATTTGTATTATATTCAAATTGTTTGAATAATTTTAAAAAATCAACCAGTATCAAAATGTTTGAACACTCGTACAGTTGTTTCATTTTAAAAGACAACGGCTGTATATACAGTTTTTTTTTCAAATATAAAAGAGTATATAATTTGTTTCGAGTCAGAATTAATAAACATATAATTATATTAATTTTATTCATTAAACTTTTTCTGTTTTTTTTTAAAAATACGCGCTGGGTTCTTTCAAAAGTGATAATATTCAGAATATTTCCCCTGACACAATATCATAGGCAAAGCATTGCTAGGAATGCCTTGTCATCTACGTTTGCCCTAGAAAAGGGCGGTGGTTGCTTGATGTCACCGTGCACAGTTGTGTTGCTATATCTGTTCCTTTCTACCCGGAGTGTAATGAGGCCGCTCCCCAGGGCCAGCAACAGAGATAGGGCCCCCCTCCCCTTTTTTTTTTACAGTTAACAGTTCCTTTAGGCCCAACATATCTATCTTAGGCATGGGTTATATTTACGAATGGGTTTCCTTTTTTTTTTTCAGTCGATCCTTATATAGTATAACTTTATCCAGAAAAATGGAACATTGAAAGTGGTACCTGTCTGACAAGTCCATAATATTTCACAGACCTTCTGATGTCCCTTTATCGTAAGCCAAACGTACATGTCTGTGGTTGGAGAAATTGCCTGACATTATGCTGTTGGCACGATCAAAGAACTCGTGGTCATTTAGGCGATAGCTGGCCATTCTGCGAGGTCATTTTACAGTAAGGAGTTGGTGAAGGAACATTTATAATGTAGATGCGAGAATCTGGAGAAGCGATAGTTTACACATTCTTTAGGCCAGATCATCAGGACCGGATCTTCCCACAGTCTGCAGGTTCATCGGGTTATAACGTGGGATAAGTGCTAGAAAGCTAACAGATGATTCTTGTAACTTAGATGCCCATGAAAAACCTCATGCGCGTGCGAGCCAATGGATAAATAAACCTGCTGATTTTACATGCTGAACATTAAGATCTTGCAGGCTGTGATTTTCTACGAACTGCTGAATGACTGAGTGAGAGGAACAGAGTCAGTGGATACAGATGTATGGAAGCCAAAAAATGAGGACAGTAACGGAAAGATTATTTTAAAATAATCTTTCTGTTTGCTGGTATCGAGCGACGAACGACAAACGATAAATTCTCTTAAATAACATAACACTTATTCAATCTGTCAGACAGTAGTATGTTGCCATGGGGAAATAGAGATAGAGTAGGGTCTTGGTCAGCTATTCTTCACAAATCCTACGTAAGCAGTCAGCCAATGGATCATTGACAACTGTCTCACTCAGCCTGAATTCACCCTACTCGGCGTCTCTTCCGCCTCAAGGGATGATTTTAAGTTACTCTGTTACTCGCGTCGTCTAACAACTGAATTAGCTAAGCTATGGGACTTCAAATGACAGTCTCCAAAGACGGATTACAGAGGTTGGTTCACGAAGATCCAATGAATCCTGACAAATTGGAGTAGGATAGATAAGAAAAGCCCCAGAAGGAAATGAAAATAGATCAATGACAAGGACGTGGAAGAATCTGAAATGCTACTAGAGTGAGAATTGTTGATGACGGACAAGAAGATTGGCATTTGTCAGAAGCATTCTCTTGTATGTAGCAAGTGAAGAAAAAAGCAAGTACGGAATGGTCGTAGTTTTACAGTTTTTTTTTTACATACAGCTGAAAAAAAAAGAATAGAAAAAAATAGAAAAAAATAACATCAATATATGGCTTTGAGATTTCTAGCAGTACTAAGTGCGAAACGGTGTACTCAATATCTCTACTCAAACAGTGGTTTATAAGACAAGAAGAAATACATAGTTAACACATTTTTCCTCCTGATTTAGTTTTGTAACATATATCGAGAAGTGAAACTGTTATTTGCAGTAACACTCAGGCAAAAGATTCGTGTATGTGAGTCTACATCTTGTATAAATGTGAAGACTAGGATTTAAGAAAAGAAGATAACAAGTTCGTAAGTGGCCTGAAGAATCCTAGATTAGTCACTTACAGTTTTATGAGGATGTAATGAGTAGTGAAATACTTAATCTGTCTGTCTGTCTGCTTGCCTGCCTGCCTGTCTGTCTGTAGGCTTGCCTGCCTGTCTGTCTGTCTCCTTCCGTCCGTCCGTCCATCTATCTGTCTGTCTGTCTGCCTGTCTGTCTGTCTGTGTCTGCTTACCTGCTTGCTTGTCACAAAGCTTATTTATAACTGACTATTTATCACATCTTCTCTGTGTTCTATCTACCTATGTTTCATGTTTCCTCGTGCAATCTCAATATAAATTGAGTTATATTTGAGCATACCTGGTTATTTATTATTTTATTCGTATTTTTATATTTACATTATTAAATAAATATTTCTTGTGTACAGAATTACTTAATGTTTGTATTAAATCGTAAATATTCGTTTCGTGTCTTTTTGTAATGACAAATCTACTTTCTAATTAGTGGTCGATTGTTTTTCATTGTTTTATTTGCTACTCTTCTGCTTCTTTTTGATGTATACTGTTCAAAAACAAAACAAAACAACAACAAAAACAGAAAAAGAAACGCACCAGATACGATGTTGCGATTTAAACTGAAGTTTGCTGATCAGACAAAGGCAAATTGCCTGAAACGTTCACTTGGACATCAGCTTCACGTGCTGACCTGAATTGTACTCAGCAGATGATTCAATAGCACAGAAAAGCGACACTAGTCAAAACAGCATTTCTGACAATAACTCATGACAGGTTCACGAGAATCCCGTAAAAATTTACTTAACACTAAACTCACTGACCATGTTATTGAATGCCTTTAAAAGATTGACGCTCCTCTAATCAATTCATTTGAAAATTCAATGCGCAAGTATGGCTCATCTCACTACAGAACAACGATTCATCATCATTGGACGTTTACAGACTGGACAGTCACAAAGTGTAGTGCTAGACAATTTAATGTGGTTAGAAGCACCATTAGTCGCCTTTGGAGACGATTTCAAGAAACTGGCTCAGTTACAGACCGGCCGCGCAGTGGTAGACCCATAGTCACAACTCCTGCCGAAGACCGCTTCATACGGCTGCGTCACCTCAGGAATCGATTTGCATCTGCATCCTCAACAGTCCAGTCAATGGCAGCAGCTCGTCGAATTTCAGATCAAACTGTCAGGAACCGGCTGCACGACGCTGGCTAGAAAACCATACAGAGGTCCTGTTCTTACTGACCGGCATCGCCAGAACCGACTGCAATGGGCGAACCAACATCATCAATGAACCGTTGCGAATGATTGGAGAAGGGTTTGGTTTAGTGATGAATGATTCTTTCTGTTCCAGCGACACGATAAACGAAGAAGAGCTTACCGCAGAGTCCATGAGCGCTACGCCCATAACTGCGCTGATGAGGCTCCTCCACATGGTGGTGGAGGTGAACTGGTGTAGGGGACGATCAGCTTCATGGGAGGAAGTGACCTGGTGCAAATTGAAGGACACCTAAATGCCCAATGATACGTCGCTGAAATTCTTCGTCCTCACGTCCTTCCACTTCTGGGTCGATTTTTCAGCAGGATAACGCTCGACCTCATGTGGCACAACTCACCACTCAGTTTTTCGCTGACAACAACGTCCAGACCATTCCGTGGCCATCCATATCATCAGATGTGAACCTAATAGAACACTTATGGGATGAACTCAACAGACAAGTCCGCCAGCGAGACGTGGCGCCAACCAATCTCCGACAGTTGTCTCTTGCACTGCGGGAAGAGTGGGCAGCCATCCCACAACAAAAGATCCAACGGCTAATCGGATCCATGTCAAGGAGATGTTCTCTGATACAGGCCAGAGGAGGCCATACATCTTACTGAAACGGAGGCCTCAGTCGCAAAGAATAAAAGTCCAAACCAAATTTAATGAACATCACTTCATTGTTAAAGTCTTAAAGTTTCTTCATGCCAATTTTGAAACATTAAATTCCTTAAAATAAAATGTTGATATAAGTTTGAAATTTGGTATCCATTATGACTACAGCAGTGTTGCGTTTCTTTTTTTGAACAGTATATTTTCATTATTAATTATCTTCTCTTGAATAATTAGCTTTCTTTGCCATGTTGTCCTCTTGTTGTTTGGCTTGGTAAAAGCTTTTAATGCGCAATATTTAACATGGTTTCTGACGAACTATTCCTGGCTAAAGTTCTTATTTTCTTGTTCTTATTTTACGTAGTTGTTATTATTATATGAAACTTGGACAGTCACCAGGGAAGTACAGCTCCGCATGGAGGTTGGGGAAATGTGCTTCCTTATGGGAGGTCCTAAAGGTGCTATGGACAGCAAAGAGATCAAACTAAGAGGTCCTGAAAGAGGCAGAAGAAGAGAAACAAGCAACAACTAAACCCAGGGAGAGACAATCCAAAGTCATAGGACACATCACGAGAGCAGGTGGATTGGAAAATTTGATAAGAACACGGATGATAGAGAACAAGAGACCGAGGCAAAGAGAGAAGATGACAGATAGACTGATGAAGTGGCTTGTAAAAAATACCCCCGGACCCCCCCACCCCACCAGTTCAGCAACACCGGGAATAGAGAATTGTGGAAATGTATGACCGCCAACGCGTCATCATAGTACTCCATTTGTTATTCTTATTATTATTATTGGTTTCCTGTTTTCTAGAAAAAGCATTTTGTTGACAACCATTTTTCTTATAGTTGTATTATTTGTTATGAAGTTGTTCTTTTATGGTCTGGTAAATCAAGGTTATTTAGGTGTTATCATGTGAAATCATTTTCGAAAAAAGAAAGTGGGACCCAATTTCTTTTACGGGTTTATATATGCACTATTACATATTTTTTTGTCCCTTCTGTATGTTCTGTATTCATGTGAACATCGTGAATGATAATTTAATATATTAACTATCAGTGATAGGATAATACCTTATCTACTATTTATAATCTAATACATTATCCATAGCTGATCATGTAGTACACTTATTAAGAGTAATCGTCTACATCAAATATCATTTAACTAATATATATTTTTTTCACCACACGTAATTAATAACAAAATTTGCTGTCTGAGGTGAAACCACTTGTGTAACAAAATGTTGACACGGGAATAAAACTATAAAAACAATTTGTCAAAGAAGTTCTGAACAGAGGGCCTCCGAGAAGAAGTTTGTAACCTGGTGTAAAAATATCCTTCACCCTCTTCCCCGCTTATGCTATTGATTAGCCATTCTGTTTTCATCCTCTGCGGGTTCCTTGAAGTTCTCTGGGCCCTTCCTTAAAACAGTAGAAACACTTCGGGTCTCGGGGCAGTGCATCGGCTGGGCCCCTCTTACCTCCCCCCCCCCCCCCCCCCCCCCACTGAGCTTGCCTAAACCCAGGATACATTGTTAATATTTGTCTGAATATTTCTCAGCTTACTAAGTCGATGGCAGCGCTGGTAGAGTTATCTTTATTGTGAGAAGACAATTAAAGGGAATGAGCAAAGAGATAAAAAGGTGCTAAAAGAAAAAACAAACTACAGTAACCTGTTGATCTAAAATTCTACTAACGTATACATAGCTATAGCTCTTGTCAGATATTGTCATTGACCTGTGCAACAGCCATTTGTAGTCCTAGAATATGTTCAGAAAACAATTTTGAAGACTATTTTTTTATTTTCAGTATACTGACATAGAATGAAAATGCCTTACAAACTGCTGTATTTTAATATATATTCAGCAATTTTTAGACGTCGTTTGAAGACACTATCAAGTCAACAAATGTAGCCAGTTAGTACTTCAAAACTGTGTAAAGTAACTGAAATATAAAATATAGAAGCAAAATCTACACCAGTGGTTATAGAACTTTTTAAGTTGACAGCGCACAAGTTGTTTTGCCATAAATCTCACATAATTACATCTAGTGGTTGCACATTTGTTCTTCTATGCTCACAACACCTGCTTTATCTTCCCTTGGGTTTGTTTGTCGTCGTTGTTGTTTGAAAGATACCAGAAATATCACATCATTTTTCTTGGTGGTGCCAGTAAATGTTTGTTGTGACCACATGTTTAAGTTACAGTGTCATGTTGCTACAGTTTTCCAGTAGCGAGAAGTTATGTGTGGCAATTTTACTGGTATAGAGTTCCACGACGACAAACTGCCTGAAAAATCACTGCTTTTATTAGACAGGGTTTACATCAATCAGAAGTATGAACACAGCACACAGATTGACGCAACTGAAGGAGAGGGTTTAGGTTGGGGTTGGCCTGAAAAACAGCAGGCAATAAAGTATCGTGTAGAAAAAAATGTCCAGTTAGAAAATGAGACTACCTGTAGAAAAAAAAAGAGAAGAAAAAAAAAAAGACTTTGAAACTCCTGGTTCACATTATTTGATTTGCGATGTGACAAGACTTCGCATTTTGCTTGGAGACGTTGTTGTCTGCCCTTAGTGTGGGTTCTCTGGTCATTGATTGGTCTAGAAATAGAAGGCAGCAGAGAGAAACGACACGGAGACTGTAGCGAGAAACAGAGGAAAGAGTCTGGGAAATGTTCTATTTCAAAGCTGAAGATGACGGACAAGGAATTGATCGACCCTCCTTGTTGTCGTCTGGAACGAAATTACCTTTTTATATTTCAATGTAAGATGTCTTTTTTCTTGCCGCCTCGTGTGATTTCAGAACCAGATCTGTCTGAAAGCATTTATGTGTGTGTGTGTGTGTGTTTTCTGACACGTTTTTTTTTCTTCCAAACGTTTAAGTGTGAGAAGGAAAGCTGGTTATTTAGAGAAGAGAACCTTCGCTTATATGTGAGATCACCAGAAATAAATAATATTAGCTTGAATTTTATTTCATTGATTTTGTATTACAGATGTGTAGGATTCTTCTTTTTTCCTCCTCCTCCTCCTTCTTCTTCTTTCCTCGCCCTCTTCCTCTTCGTCCTCCTTCTTCTTCTTTCCTCGCCTTCTTCCTCTTCGTCCTCCTTCTTCTTCTTTCCTCGCCTTCTTCCTCTTCGTCCTCCTCCTTCTTCTTCTTCTTCATCTTTCCTCCTCCTCCTCCTCTTCATTTGCTGTCTATATCTCCAGTTCTACCTCTTTAATTGCCCCATTTCAATGTCCTCTTTGACCAGACGGTCGACTTTCTCATTGTCTGGTATCCCACAGCGAAAAAGAATCCGTCGAAATATCTTATTACAGTTTCTCATTTTCCACAGCAGATTTCTTTTTTTTTTTTTACTTCAAGTGAAAAAAAACTTACGAAAAACGCCTTTCTTAAGTCAGTCCATGGTGTACATAAGTCCATAAGTACAAGCTATTTGTCTTGGAATGCTTCCTCGATCTCTTGAAAGAGATAGGTCACTTGATCATCGGTACTGTAGCACTGCCTAAGACCTGCCTGTTATGGGATGAGGAGGTTTTCACATTCCAGATACCATTTTAGCCTTAGGTTAGTAAAATAATAGAACACAGGTTACACCATGGAGGAAAAAAAAATAAACAAAGCACTTTCAGTCGTGAGAGAAAGAAAAACGACAAGAGAATTACCTGGGACTTGAACCGCGGACTCCAATAGGACGAGCAAGCTTATAGCCACAAGAGAACAGCGCGTTAATGAACTTCGCTATCTCGCAATCCTCTCCACCCAATTTTTTTTTTTTTTAGAATGTGATAGTGAAGCCATCGAAAATTGTGACACCGGCAAAGAGAACTAGGTCATGGCACAGAAATTCCTTCGCTTAGGTTCAATCTCCAGCAGGTGCCATACTTTTGAAACACAAAACATACACACATGGTCTCCTGCAAATGTCCAGTACGTACAAGACATCAGTAGCAACAAATAAACGAATACTTTTAACGTAAAAGTAGTTTCTGTTTATTGTTTCATTTACAAATTTTTGCAAGTCGGAAACAGAGTCCGTGGTTACAACCCCAGTTATTTCTCTTGTTATGTTTCTTTTTGAGGTCGAACCGTATAACACTGTGTTCTGTTACTTTACTGTACCAAGGGCTCGTTGTTCCTTATGTGTAAAAAATTTGTATCAGTGACCTCAAGGCAGTGATGTGTTTATAGTTTTGCAGAGCAAGACGGTATAGGACTGTTTTGGCCTGTAGCTGTAGGCTGATTGGCCTGTAGCTGTAGGCTGATTGGCCTGTAGCTGGAGGCTGACTGTGTGTAGCTAGATGAGGTTAATGCTGAAATTTATTTATTCTCGTAAACACATTTGTCACAGTCGATGTATGTCATGATTTTATTTTGTTGAGTAACTCTCTCCACGAATTATGCTTTTCAGTTTTTGAATTATTTGAAAAATAATATAAATATTTATTTCAACTTATATTTCATTCTTAAAATTTCAGGCCCAAACGAACACAAAAGAACAAACTTCCCAGGCATAATTCACTTTTGTCTTTTTTTCTCAGATGCGCGCAGCGTGCTCCTATCTTTCTGAGAAAACTTGGCATCAGTTTCTAGTGAAGTGACCTTCACCTTGTTTTATTTGATTCTCTTCCCTAACATTCAAGACAAGATTTGTTGATATGAGTGACAAACTTGACCTTCATTTTATTTCATTTGATACTCTCCCCTAACATTCAAGACACGATTTGTTGATATGAGTGACAAATCTGAGTGAACTACCTGAAGCAAAACTCGTCAAAAAAAAAAAAAAAAGATTTAAAGTGGAATTTTGTCTTATCTGCGTAGTACTAATGACATTTTTTCTCGCTAGAAAACGATTTAGAAACAAGCAGATTTTATCTTTGGATTTTGTCGAGGATCATTTTTCCAGACATTTCCTCTCAAGGCTGAATCTACAATATTGGATTTCTTCTTTTTTTTTTTTGTTTGTAATATTTGGCGGTGTTTATGTTGTAAGGGCAAAGCTCCCTGCGTCTTTTGTCTTCAGATTTGGTCCTAATTTTCTCCTCAGATAATGCTGCATCCGTCCACGGAGTCACTCTTCTGACGATTCGATCGTTTTGTCATCAGCTTAAACCAAACAGGAAAAAACATATATAAAAGTCGAGGCAGCATTAAGAATCTCTCATGAAGGTCACCTTATAATCTGTTTAGCTTGATTCTTACCGGGTGATCGAATAAGGCAAAAACGTCTAAACCGTTTACTTCAACTCTGGTGTCCCATGAGAGTTTATCTGTTCATACAGCTCGAGCATCGCTGTATTCGGCATGAGATTTCTTCTTCTTTTTTTTTTCAGACCAGGACGTCAATTTTGATGCTATTCTTGGTGAGCTTACGAGCTGGAGTCGCAGCTCAGCAACACTCAGACTGAGCTCTCAAGGTCTTTAGGGGCAGGATGCCACCACCCCCCGCCCCCAGCAGCCTTTCAAGATGGCAACACTCAGGATATGAGTGAGACAACGCACGCTTCAGAACAGGTAAGAAACATCAATAATCTGTCCTCAAACATTGACCAAGCGTATGAAAACATTCGGAAGAAAATAAATTAGTCTCGTTTGGAGACAATCCTCACAGAGCACAGAGTATAACAGCTGTAGTTGGCTGTGAAAGAAAATGAAGCAGTAGATCTTCTGGAACGCGATAGTGGAATAAACAAACGAGATTTTACAACGCGGGACAGAAGTTTCATGACGGAATTTTTTAGATTACATTTTTTTTTACAAGCGAGAAGGGCTTTAGGCATAGCTTTACTACAACCGAACGGATTTTACACAAAATATTACTACAACTGAGTACACGTTCAAACTGTTTACTGTTACAGCTGAATGTAGCTCTAAACCGGCGCTTCACAGAGAGGGCGATACCTCCCCCTTCCCTTCCCCTCCCCTCTCCGTGGGCGTTGGAAAGGACCAGGAGGCGATGAAAGAAAAAAGAGTACAAAGAGTACCTGATATTGAGAAACCTGTGTCCCTACATGAAACTTGTCTGTCGCATTAAAAGTTTAGAGAATAATGCAGTATGTGAGTTATTAATGCACTTCATCACATTGTTATATAAATTGGCTTGCTAACTGAAGTTTTAAGTTGTGTAATACATATCCTAGTTAGTCACTGTACGAGAAGTACACGGACGTGGGGGGGGGGGTGTGAGAATGTGGGCTGGGAGAAAAGGGGGCGGTAGCCCGAACAAGCTCGGGAAAAAATTACAATTAAACATGATTTTTTGCAATTGAGCAGGATTTTTATACATAGGACTACAACTGCACAAAATTTTAGACACGGCTTTTACAACTGAACAAAATTGTAGACACGGCTTTTACAACTGAACAAAATTTTAGACACGGCTTTTACAACTGAACAGGATTTTATAGCTAGCACTAGTACGACTAAACGGGGTTTTAGATGTAGCATTCCTGCAACTGAGCATGGCTTTAGACATATTATTACAACTGAAAAGGGTTTCTAGGCATATCGTTACTGCAACTGAGTAGGGCTCTAGGCGTTTCAATGTTACAACTGAACAGGGTTTTAGACATATCACTGCAGGCTGAACAGGTTTTTAGACGTATCATTATTACATGCCATAGGACATTAATTTCTTTCGATATTGCAGAGATAAGATTTTCTCACATAACTAATATCTCTACTTTATGTAGTTTCGTGAAAATCATTGAAAATCGGCAGTTTGTTGTTGAATATTCACACAAAACTTTGGTACATGCAGGTAATTAGATATTTATTTTGGCTGCTCGTGTCCTGATGAAATTAATGCAACAAGTAGTAATGAATGATCTTTGAATGAATTATCTTTATTTTCAAAGGGTAAAGAACTGAGCACTCAGGCCCGTCTTACATTCCGCCCTTCATCACTCCGTCTTTCATTCTTCCCACACACTCGATTTAATACAAGTATACAAATGAAATTAGGAACAAAAAAAAGCACATCAAAAGAATGTAAGATTAAACTATTACATTCAAAGTAATTCGAGATAAATCATAAATCTTAGCAACTACATGTTGTCTTGTGGAAGATATCCACTGGTCTGTCATCTGGAGGATCGACTGTTAGAAATGTCAGTCAGTCAGTCAGCTGTAGAAACTGGTACCTGGCTAATTGTGAAGCTGAGGAAGTAGAGGCCGCGAGCTGTGATGTTTTGACATGCCAGTAAAAGTATAGGCACAAACACCATTTTAAGTATAAGCAAAAACACCATTTCCCCTAAATGCCTCAATGTCATGACATGGCTTCCTGTATCTCACCCCGCCTTTTTTTCCCACAGTGTAATTTATTATCAGTGCCTTAGATGAGATTATGAACCCTGTTTGTTGATAAGATCTTATAACAGCTAACGCATGTTCACATACCAAAGAGTTCTTGCATATAATGTTGATATAACAACACTCATCATCATCATGTGCCACGCCAGCAGGCGTTGACAGTCATGCTTCTCTATAGATCTCGTTCCTCGATATCTCCCAAGAATTCCGTTGGCCATTTTCTTGCTGTGTCACCAGGTTGGTTTTTTTTCCTCTCTTGGTCTTGCCTTGTCTCTCTTCCCATTTATCTTGCCTGCTGTAATGATATTTCCAAACCTTTCTCTTCTCATTACATGTCCAATGAATGATGACTGTCGTTTTCATATAGATGATTTAATTAGGCTACGTTCTGACATTTGCTTTTCTATGACATTCTCTACTTGTCATCTTAGCTATACATGGTATTTCTAACACTCCTTTACTAAACCATATCTCAGCTGCCTCCAGCGATCTTTGCATCGATCTTTTGACTGTCCATGACTCACTTCCTTTAGAGTGGGATAGGTTCAGTGTAGCTTTTTAAACTTCCTTTCTGATGCTCGATGACAGAGATGTATTCATTGTATAAGATGTTTCTCTTTTGGGTTAGCGCTAGACCTTTGATTTGGATGCCCTGGGAAGCTAGTGATTCATAACGAGACTAGGAATAAAATTTCATTTAGCAATTTAAGCTACTCATCGATGCCAGACGAGCTGGATTTGTTTTGTGATAAGCTGAGATTACTGGGGATGGTCATGTGATTTTTTAGACTAATATCAGCCGTAGGTTGTAAAATTAACTGTGAAGTTAAAAGAAAAAATAAACGCCGCTGTCCTAACGTAACAAACAATGTGATATTTCAGCTTTCACCGTAATCATGTATGCTGAATATGGATAACGAAGTGTCTTATTCTAGATCTTTTCTGTCATCAGCAACTCGTATCATTTGCTTCTTTTTCTTGTTCTTTGGTTCCTACTGTTGTTGCCGCATGGTTACTGGGAAAGCTGGAATATCACATTGTTTGTCATGTTAGTACAGCGGCGTTTCATTTTTTTTTATTTTTTATTTCGAGAGCAAGAACCTTAACCTGATTCAGGAGACAGTGAGTACGAAACCAAGGCCAGAGAAGGGAGGACAGATAATAAAAAGAAATGAAAATTAATATTATGAGGTTTTTTTACTATAAAAATGATATTTTATGGGGAAACCCAGTCTTTAGTAGTAATGTCAGTGGGCTAGGACTGTACCATACTGATTTTAGTTGTTTGGACCATATGTCTAGCGGTATTGTCAGCATTAGTCAATACTGTAGGATATTGAAAACTGTAGTGTGGATTATTATTATTAACTTACTACTGAAGAAGGCTGGCTACTAAAGAGGATTAAACAGAGAAAACATTAAATATTTGTGTCACATTAAACGCCATGATAATCTAGAGAAGACGGTCTTGGAAGGGTACATAATGGGAAAAAGAACAAGGCGAAGATGGCTGCAATACATCGTTGATGATCTGCTAAAGGATGCACTAGCAGCAGGCCATCTTACTCACAGCCGAGAAGCCTACAGGAGTGCTGTTAGGGAGGCAAAGTTCCGCAATGGACATACAAATGAATGAATGAATGAGTGTGGATTATAGGTCTAGCGATACCGTCAACGTTAGTCAAGACTGTAGGGTATTTAAAACAGTTTTGTAGTAACGTCAAAAGGGGGTCAGGATTGTACTGTATGTGCGAGAACCGTTGTATAGATTATCTTGATGTTTTGTTTCAGGAGGAGCTTGACCAGCTGGCCGTAGAAATCACCCGAGGTCTGCACTACCGCAAAACTAATGGTCACTACCATCACCACCACCGACAGCAGCATCATCATCATCATCACATAGTGCCAGGGTCAGGGATTGGTGGGGGTGATGGCACATGTGACACCGCCGAAACGGACTCGGCATTTTCCGACAACATCTCCCTACCCTCGTCAGAGTCCTTGACCTCGATGGCCACCGTGTCCTCCTCTGCGGACACCAATTCTTCATCATCGACAGAGACATGCAGTTTGAGCAGTGCTATGTGTGGGATAAATCATAGCGAGGTGAGTGACTACTGTACCATAACAGATACAGACTGAAACACCCATTTTCCAAACCTTCTGTTCCTGAGTCTTGTCGAGTGAACTAATCTGCCGGATTAAAAGAGGTCTGACAATCGCAATGGTAAGAATAGACTGTATAAGCTTTAAAAATTTATTGCTTACGTAAAATTGGCATAAATAAAGAAATAATCTTGTAACTTAAACATTAATGCAATATTATTAATAAAAAGCGGGATGCTTTTGTCGAAGGCGACCGCCAGATAAAATAGCCCAATATGTGCTACACATCGTCTTATCTAATGGTCACACTTTTTAAATACATGTCGTAATTTAGTTCAGATTAAAAGAAGCGCCGGGCCATTAGTTGTCCTAGAAAACTGTCCTCAGGCTATCTGTGCATGGGCTGTATTGATGATCCTCAAACATACGAAGCAAGTCAGACTGATAATTCCTCGCAGTGCAGTTTAATAAATTTTGTAAGTGGAAATCAGACGCAAGAAGTAACATTGCGCAATCGTTAAGGCTGAAGTAATGTAACAACATATTTCCAGGACAAAGTACTTTTTATCGAACTATGAAAATGTACCATCTCAGACAGCAGATATTTAAAATAACTCGGCTGTCTTCTCTTAACAAATGTTGTTATTCGTCCAGTCACATCAGAAAACATGTAATAATAAAATAACTACATCGCAATTCAAAGTGTATATAAACTGGGCTGTGAGGTGTATGTAAACATGTCTGCAGTTTCTGTTAACGCTGGTCACTTTTTTTATACAAGATACCGAAATATAAGAAAAGCAGCTTTATGCCATATCCACGAGTGGTGAAATGGATAAGGATATTCACACGACAGAGTGTGTTAAGGAGAAACGTACGCATATGTTCTCGTTAAAATCATCGATCTCATGTGAAAGAAACTGCGGTTAGGTTCATAATGGGCCAGACAAATTTCAGGAAAAAGCCCAAGATATACTCTCTCTTTCTCTCTCTCTCTCTCTCTCTATATATATATATATATATATATATATATATATATATATTGTCCAAAAAAGAAACACAGCTTATATAAGTTTGATTTTTTATATGTTATGACAAAAATTTTTTTCCCGGTTATCTCAAACCAAACCAAAAATTGTCACATAGGTATCAGGTCCATGATTTAGCGTGAATTTTGCTATTCTCATATATAGTTAGAACGCAGTAGTTGTCCTTGCTAATCACGCATTTTGTTTTACCATAACTCACGTTGCGTTTATGGAAAAGTCGTGATTTTTGTGGTGAGCGCAACTCACTTCCCACGCAAATGAAACCCTATAAAAGGATGAGGTTACACAAACAAATTCAATTAATTTTCAAACAGACAATTATGGTGCGTCTATCGCAAAATTTACGAAACATTGCTATTGGTCGCCTGCAAAATTTACGAAACATTTGCTATTGGTCGCCTGCAATATTTACGAAACATTGCTATTGGTCGCCTGCAAAATTTACGAAACATTGCTATTGGTCGCCTGCAAGCAGGCGAAAGTCAAAATCAGGTTGCCGGGCATTTAAACGCGCAGCAGAGTACCATCAGTCGACTTTGGCACCGTTTCCAAGGCACTGGCTTAGCTGAAGACCGGCATCGCAGTGGACGACCCAGGGTGACAACAGCAGCTGATGATCGCTTTATTCAGGTTCATCACCTCATAAACAGGTTTACAACAGTTTCCTCAAGTGCCCAGTCATTGCTTGCAGGACGTCGTGTGTCTGATCAAACTTCCGGAATAGACTGCATGAAGCTAGACTGGTGGTACGATGACCTCACCGAGGTCCTGTCTTAACGAGACGCCATCGCCAAAATCAACTTGTTTGGGCCAACCAGCATCGGCTCTGGACAACTGACAATCAAAGGAGACGTGTCTGGTTTAGTGATGAATCTTCCTTTTTGTTGCACGTCAATGATATGCGGAGAAGGGTCTACCGTAGGCCAAATGAACGTTGTGCCCAAAATTACGTTGATGAAGCTCCGCCGGACGGTGGTGGAGGTGTAATGGAATGGGGAATGATCAGTTTTATCGGAAGGAGTCCATTGGTGCAGATTGAAGGAGGCTGGAATGCGCAACGATACGTTAGTGAAATTCTTCGACCCCATGTTCTTCCATTTCTGGTTGCACAAAGGTCTGTGTTTCAACAGGACAACGCCAGACCCCATTCTGCACGGTTCACTACACGGTTCCTGACTGCCAACAATATTCCCACCCTTCTCTGGCCATCCCTGTCTCCAGACATGAATACAATCGAACACCTATGGGATGAGCTGCAAAGACGTGTTTGTCGCCGAAACGATTCTCCAGCCAATCGTCGTGATCTTTGACATGCACTCCAGTAAGCGTGAGCAGCCATCCCACAGGCGCATATCAGACATCTGATCGCATCTATGCGCAGGAGATGCCAGACGCTGATCGATGCAAGCGGAGCCTACACACCATACTAACTTGAGAACCCATGGGACTAACAAATTCTCGTGACACAGATGCAAGAAACTGTCAAGTGAGTGTTTAAACCCTTAGGTATTATTGTGTGCAATTTGAAAATTTTATGCTTTCAATTTAAAAAGCTATAGAACATCAACGTTATGGCTAAAATTGGGTCATCAGTAGTTATGCGTTTCTTTTTTTTTTTGACAATAATATATATATATATATATATACTTGATGCCATGTAATCCTTAGTTCCTGTTTTCATGTATGACATTTTAAAAAAATTCTTTATAGACTGTTTTCATTATCTTTGATCAAGATTCTCTCCACTGTTTGCTTGAGATTATTCTTGTTCTGTTTACATTCCTTTTAAATCTTTCGGAACCTGCCACATACATACTAACACAAAACTAAGTGCTGTTCCTCCCACGTACATTCTAACACAGAATAGTACACTGTAAGTGTACTGCTGTGCACAAAACAAACATGGTATATGGTAAGTGCAGGCTGAGAAGAAGGAAGGTGATTGGTAACATAACTACCGATATTTATCTTAGTCGTTCTTGATCATATGGTGGTCTGTAGGTCTCATTGACACTCCTAGTGTCTCACAAACTATACACCCCTTCGGCAATTCTTCACAGCTTTCTGGATTCGTCTTTTTTGTCTTTAACCTAGCGGAGAAAAATCCGCACTAAGGAGCTAATCCAGTAACAGGTCTCTGTCCTTCTGTTTCTAATTTCACAGGTCTCTGTCCTTCTGTTTCTAATTTCACAGGTCTCTGTCCTTCTGTTTCTAATTTCACAGGTCTCTGTCCTTCTGTTTCTAATTTCACAGGTCTCTGTCCTTCTGTTTCTAATTTCACAGGTCTCTGTCCTTCTGTTTCTAATTTCACAGTTGGTGCTACTGATAGCAGCTTAACATGCCAGTTATTTAATACCGTCAGTTCCCATTATAGCTGGAAGATGCTTTATTTGGCCTCACTTTTCGAGGTCCATTAAGATTCAATATTGTTTCATTGTATTTTAGGCTATAAGAGAAAGGAAAGTTTATATACTTGTAACAGCACAGCTTTCTAGATTCTTCAAGATGATCTAGTATTCTTAAAACAGTATCTATTAATCAGGATTTCTATTTTGGTTTCGTTCTGAGTTGCGTCAGCTTGTCGATTGTTTTAGATTCATAAGGGTCGCGCTGTTTGCTTTCTAGCTCTAAGGAAAACAATCACTGATGAAGATGATAAATGGCTGCATGGTTTTCTTCATGTCCTAGGGCATAACGAACAAAGAACTTTATTTGCAAAGGGAGAAGAATTGGGCACGCAGGCCAGTTTGACATCCTGCTTCATGTCACGCAACTTTCGTTCTAGTCTAGACACTCTAGAACAGTTAGTACAAATATGTTAGCATGTAACAAATGCAGTACAAACATGTTAGCATGTAACAAATGTAGTACAAACATGTTAGCATGTAACAAATGTAGTACAAACATGTTAGCATGTAACAAACGTAGTACAAACATGTTAGCATGTAACAAATGTAGTACAAACATGTTAGCATGTAACAAACGTAGTACAAACATGTTAGCATGTAACAAATGTAGTACAAACATGTTAGCATGTAACAAACGTAGTACAAACATGTTAGCATGTAACAAATGTAGTACAAACATGTTAGCATGTAACAAACGTAGTACAGACATGTTAGCATGTAACAAATATAGTACAAACATGATAGCATGTAACAAACATCCTACACATGCCCCCGTTACCAATACAGGAGACGGCTACATACGTACATTCAGCAAAGGTACTTTCACATTCCTGCACATTATTGAATATCTTTCAAGTATTGTGCAGTAGCAGAATTCAATTTAAACTCATTTACAACAGAAAGATGGGACAGCTGTCAAACTGGCAATCTTTGTAAGCTTCACATGTCCGTCTCAGCCTTGTCCACCATGCTGTTGTAACGAAGTTTGACAGTAAGATATGGTCTTGAGAGATAGCTTTCCAACTTGGACATCAAACAAAACTTTATCTTCTATCCTATTTCTAACCCAGAGTTATGTAATATCCCATTTTTTTTTCTTTCGTCAGCTTCTTCCCGTTGCGCGTCCGCTGTTTAGTCTTTCATATTTTCCGGATATTAATTTGAAGGTCCACTTTTTGTGACTGTTTGGTTCAGAAACTTTGATTGTTATTTTGAATACCTTTCATAGTCTGTACCTAGAATATATCATCATCATCTCTTTTCAGTCCCTTGAGAGCATAGGCCACGGATAATGGCTCTCCAGTCATCCCTGTTCTTGGAATTATTCTCTTCTTCCTTCCAGCCTGAACAAAAAGAAGACTGAAGTGATGGTCATCTCAAAGAAAAGAATACCACCAAAATGTAGCATTACCATCGATGGCACAAATCTGAAACAAGTTGATAGATTCACGTACTTAGGAGCGATTATAACAACTGATGGGAAATGTCACAACGAAATAAAGAGCAGACGTGCTCAAGCCAAGTCAGCACTCCAGAAAATGAGACACATCTTGAGCAACAGATCTATATCAATGGAAACAAGATTCCGAGTATTTAAATGTTACATCGAGCCAATTTTATGTTACGAGTGTGAAGCATGGTCTATGAATAACAGAGTACAGCGAGAAATGGAGGCCATGGAGATGTGGTTTATAAGAAGGATGTAGAATGTACCATGGACAGCCAATAAAACCAATGATGAAGTCTTAAGAGAGGCTGGAGTTTAAGTTATAGCAAAGATCAGAGGCAGACAAGCGAGATTTATAGGACATTTCCAGAGAGGAAGAAAATTGAAATACACTGTGGCAACTAGAAAAATTAAAGGAAGAAGAGACAGAGGAAGACAGAGGGAGAAGTTACTGGGTGGGCTGTCAGTGTGGCTAGGAAGAAAGTCACCGGCGGATCTCATAATCAAGTCTAAAGACAGGGAATTGTGGAGAGAAATGATCGCCTACGCCACGCGGCACGGCACTTGAAATTAGTTACTTCCATGTGTATCCCTTGTCTCTGAGCACTGTGAAAATTTCTCTTCTCCAAGTAAGTCTAGGTCTTCCTCGTTTTCTATTTCCTTGAGGATTCCACGTCAGTGCCTGTCTTCTTATACCTAGAGCATGTAATAAAATCTAATTCTTTCAGTCTTCTTGTGTGGTCCCTGACAGTGCATGTGTTATATCTAAAGTTGCTTTAGGCGGTCTGCTATGAACAGGTAGTTTAACTAAACGCTCCGATGACTGTTTATAAATGCGGTATAACACCCCGACAAACCAAGAGGTAGAAAATGTACATGGCACGTTTTTGCACGCAGATGAAGTCAAGCTGCGGAGAGTGAGTATGTAGAGGTAAACAGTTAACAATGTTGCTGTGTTTGACTATGTAAATCAAGTACTGATGGAATAAGTCATGAGAGAACTCCCTTGACAAAATGATTCTCGGTAAGTTCCACAAGCATCTACCTCCTCCAAAACCGTTTTTTTAAAAGACGAAACGTGTTATTCAGATGTGGGATAATAGAGCATCAGGTGGTCTCAGGTATACATTTTTCATTACAGTAAACTAAATTCATGTCAGTTTACGTAACACAAAGTAAAGCTTCAGTTCTTTTGTACAGAACCCGGTGAAATTCTTTTGTCCGCTGCAGTTGTCAAGTTCCTGTTTGAGAGGATTTTGCCCTCGGTCTAATGCAAGTTGTTGTGAATGGCACACCGTCACTTCTGATTTCTTTAGTTTGTGTTTTTGTTTCATCTGTTCACGTTATTCTCGGGTGTTCTGTGCCCCGGCTTTATCACATTCCAGCGTTAACACCTACCTGTAGGTGCTTGTTATAGCATAGGTCTGGTCAAGTGTCCAGATCAATCTGGTGAAAAACACACTGAGACATGTAAGGGATCAAATACAAAGAGTTAAACAATTAAACAATAGCCAAAGTTTGTCAGCACTTTTTTCGTGTTACAGTCAAAATTATGATGGTTTTTAAAAAATGTGTTTGGACGACGTGTAAAAAAAAATCTAATAAATAGGAGGAATAACAGACTTTTATTTGTGCATGGAAATGATTGGGTGCTTCATCGATTTTTAAAGTTGTCGTGAATTATTTATACGAAGTAAGCTATTTTGTTTAATTATGCTTTAACACCGCTGTTAATTGTGTTTTAACGCCAAATTCTGCCCTCGTTAATCAAAATGAAACGACCTGAATGTCTTTCAATCGGAAAAAAACTTCAGGTTGAATGGCTAGTATGTATAAGTCACTTGTTGCACTACCTTTATATCAACAGTCACTTCCAGAATGGGAGTAAGTATGCAGGAAGGATGGTAATGGTTGTCATTGACGACCGACAGACTCGGACTGACAGACGGATAAACTGACCGAACTTTCTGATTAGCAGGCAGACAGATAAATAGGTTTCTGGTTTGCGTGAAAAACGGCTGTACGGCGGGTAATCTTGGTTGATGCCTTGCGCTGTGTTTGTTCTCGTTTTTCATCACTGTGATAACTCATGACAAGTTATCGTCTACGTTTTGGGGGTGATAACTTATTCTGCAGTCAAGTCAGATATCACGTTTATGTTGCAAGATTGTTAACACGTTTTGCTGTTTATTATTGTTTTTGTGATTGTTAACTGTCTACTTCCTGCTGTAACTCAAACGTCATTCGTCGCTTGGCGCCTGGCACTGCTTCCTGTCTGCCGCACGTTTCATGACGCAGGTCAGGCTGACCCAGTGAAGGGCGCGATTCTGGGCGGTGAACCAGAATGTTTGCTGACGTGTTTCCTGTTCCCTTTTCTGGAACCTGGCTGAGTGGTGGCATTAGTTTAACTAATAACATTTCTACTTTATTTTAAAGCTAGGATGGGAGAGAGAGGGAGAGAGAAAGAAAGAGAGAGAGAGAGAGGGAGAGAATGAAAGAGAGAGAGAGAGAAAGGGAGATAGAAGGGGAGAAAGAAAGAGAGAAAGGGAGGGAGAGAGAGAAAGGGAGAAAGAGAAAGAAAGGGAGTGAAAGGGGAGAAAGAGAGAGAAAGAAAGAGAGAAAGAGAGGGCGAGAGAGAACGAAAAAGAGAAGAGAGAGAAGGGGAGAAAGAAAGAGAGAGGGAGAGAGAAAAAGAGAGAGAAAGGGAGAGAGAAGGGGAGAAAGAGAGAGAGAAAGGGAGGGAGAGAGAGAAAGGGAGAGAGAAGGGGAGAAAGAAAGAGAAGAAAGAAAAAGAGAGGGAGAGAGAGAAAGAGAGGGGGAGAGAGAAGAAGAGAGAGAAAGGGAGAGAGAAGAAGAGAGAGAAAGGGAGAGAAGAGAGAGGGAGAAAGAATAAACAAATAACCCTTTATTTTTAAAGGGTTAAAATTAGGCAAACAGGCCCTTCATCATACAGCTTTCACTCAGCCACAGTCATTCATCATTTGTTAATGAGCATAATAGGCATGAGGAAGCAAACGAATAAACAGATAAATAAATAATAAATCATCTCTTGTCCATACACTCCACGCTCTGATTTATGTAACTATATGAAATAAACTTAATTACATTCTCACATTCATTCTAAAAAAACAAATTTAAAGAAAGCAGTATAAGAAATACAGCAATCATACCATACTTTAGATTAAACTAATTTAGTCTTGGACAATATATATAAATATACTTTTCATATACGCAAGTACATGTAGATACATATATTCACACACACATGTACATACATAATGTAGGAAGAAAGAACATATAGAGACATACATATAAACATACGTATGTATAAACATGCTGCCACATTCGTACACATATACACATACATATAAACACTTACTTATATACATATAACATGTATAATAATATATTTATAATATAAAGTATATAATATACTTATATACATACATATTTAGACATTTGCATGTCCCTTGTGGAATTTTGCCTCCCTAATAGCTCTCATGTATGTCTCTCGGTTGTAAGCAAGATGCCCTGTTGCTGGTGCATACATTCGCAGATCATCAAGGACATCTTGCACCCATCTTCGCCTTGGTCTCCCTCTTTCTTTTTCACATATACATACACATATATTTATGTAAACATAAACACATATACATATTAGGGTGGCATATAGTCCATCTCAGACAGATATTGATAAAGTTTGAAGTTATAAGAACGAATATTACTTATAAGTTTCACATGAGTTGGTATAGTATTCCAAAGGTGTGCAGCTGAGCAAGAGAAACTTTTTTTAAAAAACATCACAAGCCTTGGTTTTGGAAGAATACAATTGCTTAAGCGTTAGCTGTGTTTGGAGCTGGATTTGAACAAAGACCACAGATAGCGTGGAGCATTGTGCGAAAGAATTTTATGAATCAACTTGGGTTTGTTGAATATAATTATCTTCTTAAAGAGTAGAATGTCAAGATGTTTGTCTTTATTTGTAATATGTGCTACATGTTTGTTGTCTATAAGCTTTACAGCTCGCTTTTTGAAGTGAGTAAAGTCTTTTAATGTTTGACAAGGAGCAGCCATCCAAAATTGTGGAGCAATAGTCCAAGTGTGCTTGTATTTGATATGTAGTGTATATTTTCCTGTTGTCTATGTCAAGAAAGTGTTTAATTTTGGCAAATTTGGTAAACTTTTTGTGCAGTGAGTTTGGTTAGATTGTGTACATGACGACTCCAGCTCAGGTGACGGTCAATCATGAGACCTAGAGTTAATTAACGTTCTCGATCTAGAGTTAATTAACGTTGTCTATCCACGCTGAAATTCCAGCATGAATTTGTAGTGTTGCTATTAGTGAATTTGTCAGTTTATGTCTTGTTGTAATGAGCATGATTTTTTTTTGGGTGGGGGCGGTGGAGGGGTTGGGGTGGAGTTGTTTTCAGAACGATAATTCTGTTATTGTTGCTGCAGTTAATTAGATTGTTTATTTCAAACTGTAGAGTTGACTCAAGATTAATACAGTCGTTGTCACTAGTGTAAACTGCGATCACCGGCAAGAAGGTCACAAGATGATTTTTTTTTAGATGAGGTGGAAGATAATTGATGTAGATGGTGAAAAGCAGAGTAGATAGACCAAGAATAGATCCTTGAAGAACACCATTGTCAACCAGAGATGAATTTGACTGTTTTGAATTTGTGAGGCAAACTATCTGCTGTCTGTCGGAAAGAAAGAATGTAATAAATTTCGTTAGGTCAGGGTGTAATCTATAAGTCTCAAGCTTCCTATCTAGGATTTCATGATAATTCATGTCAAATGCCTTTTTAAGAGAGAGAGAGAGAGAGAGAGAGAGAGGTTTAATACAAGAATGAAGATGAAAACTATATATGGCGAAGAGAAGATATTGTTAGAGAAGTTGAGGATGGAATGAAGAGAAAGAAGAGAAGAACATAGAAAAAAAGCAGAAAAAAGAGGGAGAGACATCGTTAAGTGATGAGGCATACTTAACACATCATCAACTTTACGTCGATGTAACCAGTAAACCCAGTAAATACACGATTTATATGAAGGATTGTTCCTGATATATCTTTCTTCCAGCGCAAACAGTTGTGAACGAATGAACAACATGAAAGAGGAAACAAAAGGAAATACACAAGAAATATTTTTTCTTTAAAATAAAATGTTAAAAATTACAAATTAAAACTCCACAGCGTAGAATGTGGAACTCTCCCCCACGACAGGATGGATCAAAATACCCAGTTTAGATCTTAACGTTACCAGCTTGCCCCTGACGTCAGTTGGGTTTTTTTTTTTTTTCTTTCTTCTTTAACAGTTTCAGATTTTTTTTTTTACATTTTTTTTAAACCCTCCCCACCCCCGTTCAACAACCATCCATGGTTTCGAGTTCTTGGACACCTTTTTTTTTTGTTTGTGGTAAATTTAGACTTGGAATCTCCTAGAAAGAACTCTGTTCCCTCCCTCCCCCCCCCCCACCCCAACCCTTTTCTTCCCAGTGTGTACAGGAGATGGAGATGACCCAGTGCTAGGCTGCGTTTGTGTTGTAAAACTAGCAGCAAACTTTGTCCTTACACCCGCCACGTCGATAGGAGACGAGAGTATTAGTTGGAAAAAACACACACAAAAAAAATCTGAGCGCGGTGCATGCTGGAACTTTGAAGCCAAACGTTCCATGGGTACAAACGGCGGTTTCAGCTATGTGATCCAGAAGTAATATTTGGTCAGTCTGTCAGTCAGTCGGTCAGTCAGTCATTTGCTTGCCCCTTGCGGAACTTTGCCTCCTTAACAGCTCTCCTGTAGGCCTCTCGGTTGTAAGCAAGATGCCCTGCTGCTGATTTAGCAGATTATCAACGATGTCACGCAGCCATCTTCACCTTGGTCTTCCCCTCTTTTTCCCCCGTTATGTACCCTTCCAAAGTTGTCTTCTTTAAAAATTATGACGTTTAACATGTCCAAAATATTAAGTTTTTCTCTGTTTAATCTTCCTTACTAGCCAACCTTCTTCAGTATTAAGTTCTTGTAGTATGGGTATATTTGGTACATCCTAATAAACATTATGAACTGATATCTGTCTTTCCTTGAGGTTGATAGAAATGGTTTTTTTTTTGTTCTTGTTACATACTTTTTTTGGGCATACTTAAAAATATAAGGAACAATTTTTTATAAATAGGAAACTACGAGGTTTTGGTACGGTAAAGTAAGAGAACAAATATTGTAGGATTAAACCTCGAAAAAATCGTAGACAAAGCACTTTAGTGAGACGTGAGAGAAAGAAAAATCACAAGAGAATTACATGGGATTCGAACACGGACTCCGGTAGGACGAGCAGCCGTCTAGCCACGAGAGAACAGCGTACTATCGACTTAGCCAACTAGCACCCCAAAAAAGGTGTTTTGTTGACATAGTCTTTAGTAACTGCTCAGCATACATACCGAATTTAATGCACTATTCTCAAGCACATACTGTGTGGGCTAGCTTGTGGAGGGAGGGATGCCAACAATGAGAAAGGAGAACTGTGAGGTCTGGGAAGAACTTGCGAAAGACTGGGTCATATGTCGAAAGAATCTGAGTAACAAAGCAGCAGAGTTTGAGGAATAAGAGAGGACCTGATTTGAAGCAGAGGAAGCAGAAGCCGAGAAACACGAACATTGATTGCTGTTAATGTGCCAGTTATGCAAATCTAACATTGATATAGCTTAGAAATGAACTGTTCAGCAGGATGATAATGACAAAAACCCATAATAGCTTAGAAATGAACTGTTCAGCAGGATGATAATGACAAAAACCCATAATAGCTTAGAAATGAACTGTTCAGCAGGATGATGATCACAAGAACCCATAATAGCTTAGAAATGAACTATTCAGCAGGATGATAATGACAAAAACCCATAATAGCTTAGAAATGAACTGTTCAGCAGGATGATAATGACAAAAACCCATAATAGCTTATCACAAAAACCCATAATAGCTTAGAAATGAACTGCTCAGCAGGATGATAATCACAAAAACCCATAAAGCTTAGGCCTGTCTGCTTCAAAGTCGTTTTCTTAGATGAAAAATGGGAATATATTACACCATTTCTCCATTTACAGCTAATCTGATTAGCATTAAACCACTTTTTAACATGTTAAGAATTCTAAAATTTAGTCTTTTGCGGCATTCACATGTAAAAAGACTATCTGATTTTCTGAAACCTGTACAAGTACAAAAGAGAAATGACGACTGTAGTATACCTATCTTACTAGTTTGCCACTCTAATTCTTGGCCATTTTTCTCACTCTTTCGATCTTTTTGCGAAACTGAAATGCTTAAATATTACCTCTGACTGCTGGATCTTGTGGAACAAAAAATAATACAGCCAGAAAGATCATTATTTCGACCAGAAATATGCTGGATCATAAGGGCACTTTTGCCTTTCAAAATAAGAATGTAGTTTCTAAGAAAATGGCATGAACAAGGTTACATTATTCAAGGTTGGCATAAGTAAAAATCCAAGAGTTCTCTGGAACAGAAAAATATGCATATAAGAAATTATGTTATTCTAATTCAGGGTTCCTCAAAATAGTCGATAGTGATCCCTTGGGGTTGATAAATGCTAAGGTGGGTGTAGGGGGAGGTCTTATATGTGAGGTTAAAGAACTAATAATTAAGTAGTATATTAGATTATTTATGTAATAAATTTTTTTGATCAATGAACAGTCTGAGTGTTCATGATGAGGTCAATGCACTAAAGAGTTTGGAGACCCCTGGCCTAACCGAAAAATGCTTTAGATGTATCCTGACAGCCAGAACTCTTGTGCCCTCCCTACGCAAAATCCATGACTCCGTCCAGAGGTTGAAAACTATGACAAAGTTAAGCTGGACCTGCATGCCATTTTCCTGATTAAAATAAGACTGTTTCATAGCAAAGATTGAAAGCGTAATACTGTAACTTGGTTTTGGAAAAGAAATAGCGCTCTTTATGTCTCATTTAATGTAAATTTTAACACGCAGGAATTTAGGCGGACACGAGGGACGCAAAGCTCAGCGCAGAGTAAACAGCTTTTGTATAACATCTGTCATCTCGGTCTCTAATCTGGGTGTTCACTAAGTTTGGGTACTTATGCAGATTTGATTTAAGTGTACGTCACTAAACCTACCAAATACTCCCACCATTTCTCCGTTTCTTTAAAGTGACTGCAACTCTTCGTTTTAATTTGTGTACTATTCTGTTATTGTCTCGATTTTGTCTTGCTGGATCTTTTGAAGATTACGATATTTTGATTTTCTGAAAGCTAGGGTTGAAAGCCCTCTTCATTAGGTTGGTATATATCAGCTTATCACTTTAGTAGGTTATATACATATATTTATATATATCATGCACTTATCAATCTATACCCAATATAGGGATAAACCCCCCCCCCCCAGATCTTGTCCCGTCTTCCCCTGTTTTTTCCCTTTCATTTATTTTTACTGACATCTTGGGATCTTAACTTTATTTATATTATTTCTTATTGAAAAGCTGTACCGTAATCTTCATTTAAGTCACCAAGGTTTTTGTGAAAAGCAATCTAAGTGACTGTACAGATTCATGTTACAGCCAAGCCTGTTGAAATGAAAGAGTATATCCTCTACTAATTGTGTGTAGTTGTCTGCCTTCTTATTGCCAAGAAACAATTTCACAAGAACAAATGAAGAACAGGCACATGATTCGATTTCATTCATTGATGCCATGAAATGTAGGTCATTTATAAGTTGTCTGATCTGTGGACCATCGAAAATTCATGCCTTCAGTTTTTGCATGGTAAGGCCAAGTAACTTATGTATGCACTGTGTATTCAATGCACGAGCCGTCTTTATTCAAAGCCTTTACAAATTATTTCATCAGACTTAGCTTTATATGTAGTGGTGGCAGTACGATTCTTTCTCGTACTACCAAAGGTTCATTGATTACATTTTGTCCTCCAACCACCATATATTCCCTCGGAGGCCAATCTTTTCTTGCCCAATATTTATGTTTGGCTCTACTATCCCAAAGGCATTAAAAGCAAGGATACTTTGTGTAGCCACTTTGTTGACCAAGAAGAAAAAAAATTAACTATCTTCAAGTCTACATAAATCAGACACTGATGCTCTTGGTAATTTATCTTTTCCAAAACTAAAGAGATGTCCTTGTACTCTTCTTTCATCCTGGTAGAATGACCGATTTGAATAGGTCCATATTTGTATTTAAAAGAACACGTTTCAAACTATGCTTTGAACTATCAATGAAAAGACGCCACTCACTTGAGTTATATTCTGAAAGATCAGTTTTATTCACAAGGTTTCCAGTGTCATTGCAGAATACTAAGTTGTTGTCGTCGGTAAAGATTGGCAGCAAATCCTTTTCTCTCCTTTGATAAAATGTAATTTTCGTTCCAGGCTGAAGTACAGTATTTTCCTTTAGTCTGGAGGCAAACAACTGAGAAGACTCCTGGGAAAGATTTAAGTCCCTGATCACATTCAATTCATTCTGATCAAAACAATCACTACGTGGAGTTGTTTGGAATTCACTGTCACTGCCTCTATTTTCTTTTGCCTTGTATTATCCTCTGTGAGCCGTAGTAGTTCAAGGAAAGATGGAACTGATACAAGATCCGAGTGCGGAACAGGTCTCCTGGCTGAAGGTAGATCAGGGTAAGACCACTTGTCACGATTATTTCGACTGATGCCCATGATATTAACAATGCAAAAATAGCAGTCATCGAAGTGATTTTTCGGTTCCTTCCACACCATTGGTACTCCAAATTTCAGGCAGCTTCTCTTTCCATTTGTCCACAGGCGCAAATACTCTGTACAAGTTTTGCATACAATATGTGTCGCCCATGGCTTATCTTGATTTCCAAACCTGACACCAAAATAACCTATATATGCTCTTTTTACAAACTCAGAAATAGATTTCCTACTTGCTTTCAGCGTGTACTCCCTAAAAAAATAGCAAAATACATTGGGATGATTCAAGCGGCCTACTCTTGAATTAGACATAACCTCTACGGTGTTTGATCTGCAAAAATGAAATGATATGAGTGGGAATATACACATACCTCCTATGCGATCATAACCACTATACAGTGCAACTGTTTTAAACAGATCAGGTTGAGAAACTTTTGAAATATAAATTTATGTAGTCTACGATAACCATGATTTACCATCTTTATTATTTTTTTACACATAATTATGTAATAAAACAGTACAAAAGCGATCTTGTCATTTGAGCTATACATTTTTATGGCAGTGTGCATTATAAGAATTGAACCAGATGAATAGATGTGAAAGCAAAGATCATTATTAAAAAATGCGGGTAAATTAAATACATAAATTTCCCATTCAAGTAAGACGGCTTGTTATGACATCCCAATTCTGCAGAAGAGATTTGTTAAAGAGCAGACAAAAATTTGATAAATTCAACCATATCTAAGAAACTAGAGCTGATGCGGTCTATCCAGTGCAATTTTCTGAAGCAGTGCTCCAAATAACCTCAGGAATAGGCCTAAAACCAAGGCACCAAGAAAAAAAATTTTTTTTTTGTTTTTTGTTCTGTTTTGTTGGGCTGAGTTATCAATTCTGTCTCTGTTCTTATTGCAGTTGGTAGGTTGGTATATATCAGCTTACCACTTTAATCATTCATTCATTCATTTGCATGTCCCTTGCGGAACTTTGCCTCCCAAACAGCACTCCTGTAGGCCTCTCGGTTGTGAGCAAGATGGCCTGCTGCTGTTGCATCCATTTCCAGATCATCAACGATGTCTTGCAGCCATCTTCGTCTTGGTCTTCCTCTTTTTCTTTTTCCCATTATGTATCCTTCCAATACTGTCTTCTCTAAATTATCATGACGTTTAATGTGTCCAAAATATTTCAGTTTTCTCTCTTTAATCCTCTTCACTAGCCAGCCTTCTTCAATATTAAGCTCTTGTAGTATAGATATATTTGTTCTTTTTTGTGTCCACTTTAATAGGTTATATATATATATGTATCAACTTTGCAGTTTAGTAGGCTATATATATATTATATATATATATATATCAGCTTACCACTTTAGTACGTTATATATATATCAGCTTCCAACTTTAGTAGGTTATATATATCAGCTTACCACTTTAGTAGGTTATATATATATATTTATATATATCAGCTTACCACTTTAGTAGGTTATATACATATATTTATATGTATCAGCTTACCACTTTAGTAGGTTATATACATATATTTATATATATCAGCTTACTACTTTAGTAGGTTATATACATATATTTATATATATCAGCTTACTACTTTAGTAGGTTATATCATATATTTATATATATCAGCTTACTACTTTAGTAGGTTATATACATATATTTATATATCAGCTTACTACTTTAGTAGGTTATATACATATATTTATATATATCAGCTTACTACTTTAGTAGGTTATATACATATATTTATATATATCAGCTTACTACTTTAGTAGGTTATATACATATATTTATATATATCAGCTTACTACTTTAGTAGGTTATATACATATATTTATATATATCTCAGCTTTCCACTTTAGTCCTGTAGTTCAAAATCGTATGCTATTTTAGTATTTTAATGTTAAGTTTATTCTAGTTTTTTTTTCTGTTGAATCTCAATTGATCTGAATGTTAATGTGGTGACAGCCATTTGATAAAAAGCATGCATTTTGTGATAGTGGTTTTAGTATAACTTTGCGATACTGATACATAACTTTGTGGTAGTGAGTTTAGCGTAACACTTTGTGATAGTGGGTGTAGCACAGTTTTCTGGTAGTGAGTTTAACATAATATTGTGATAGTGAATCTTGCATAACTTTATGGTAATGAGTTTAGCACAACTTTGTGATAGTGGGTTTAACTTTATGATAGTGGGTTTATAATAACTTTATGATAGTGGGTTTAGAATAACTTTGTGATAGTGGGTTTAGCATAACTTTGTGATGGTGGGTTTAGCACAGTTTTGTGGTAGTGAGTTTAGCATAACTTTGTGGCAGTGGGTTTAGCACAGTTTTGTGGTAGTGAGTTTAGCATAACTTTGTAGCAGTGAGTTTAGCACAGTTTCATGGTAGTGAGTTTAGCACAACTTTGTGATAGTGGGTTTAGCACAGTTTTGTGGTAGGAGTTTAGCACAATTTTGTGGTAGTGAGTTTAGTGCAGTTTTGTGGTAGGAACTTAGCACAACATTGTGATAGTGGGTTTAGCACAGTTTCATGGTAGTGAGTTTAGTGCAGTTTTGTGGTAGGGGTTTAGCACATCTTTGTGATAGTGAGTTTAGCACAGTTTTGTGGTAGGAGTTTAGCACATCTTTGTGATAGTGAGTTTAGCACAGTTTTGTGGTAGGAGTTTAGCACAATTTAATCAGGCACCAGAATGTAAAATTAATGCTGGGAAAGAACTGAGAAAATAGCAAGCAGCTGAGAAAACAAGTGCTTTGGCAAATTTCTTACATAGTTTTTCAGCGGCTATTTGGTTGTCTTTGATATGCAGGTCGCATTTCTGCACAGGTCATGTTGTACTGCAGGTCATAATGTTCTGTCTCAGTCTTTCTTGTTTTACATTCAGAGCTTCTTTCCACATGTAAGTTTTTAAAATTCCATTTCTCTGCTTAAGCTTTTATGTGTAACTCTCTTGGAATCAGAGGCACACAAAGCATCTGGTAGTTTTCATTTCATTCTGAATATAGTTTCTGTCTCCCACTTCCCTATACCTAACCTTCCGGAACAGATGTTTAAAAATGATTCGTTATGTCAGATGGAGTGGGTGTTACTGAACGTTGCTATCTTGATAAGCAACCTGAAGATGTTTCTTTGTCAGATCAGAATGCCTGGTCTTAGGAGTGTGGTGTTTAGGGTGTCAGTGATGACTTGGACTAGCTACCTTTCCAACCAACTTTTCTTGCTTTCCAAGAACCAAACTGTTCATTATTGATCTGTCTCTAGGCCATCTTGTCGTTTAATACAGCTAGAGGAGGATAATTTTCTTTTCTTGATAGAACTGAAGGGGCCCATTTTCACCAACAACCAATTCTGTTTCTTCTTTTAACCCTTAAAACTGATTACATGTTGTGAAGGCTGATAGGAATACAAATCTGGCAATGTGAATAGCATTCTTAGTATTTGGCAAGATTTCAAGTCTCAGACAAGAAGGAAACATTTTAGAGCTAAATACATCACAAATGAATATTCTAGCCAAGGGCTTTTAAAAAATAATCTTGGTACAAAACAAGTTATAATTTTTTTTCAGTACACTCTAAATGGCACAGGAAAAATGTGTTAAATCAGTTTAATCAGTTTCAGTGTAATGTAACCATAGTTTATAAAACAACATTGCACAGTTTGTTTTGTGATCCATGAAGTAGATTATTTTTAAGACCATTAACTCAAGAATACAGAATAAGATAAGGTCAGAAAATGCATATGAACAAAGAGGTTTTTTGTAATGAAAAGCACTACAAGTGTTATTGCTGCTACATCAACCAACACAATTATGTCATGATGCTGAGTGTTTAAAAAAAAACAACTTTCGTTTGTTATACGAGTAAGTCTTTTTCAAGACCTTTTCTTAATTCAAATATTTATATTTATTACACTGTTATGATCAAAATTTATGAGCAGTTTAAAAAAAAAGATTTATTTGTCTTTCCCTCTTGTAACCTGATCTTGCAGCAATTGAAGATCTGGAAGATGACACTATACAGTACATTCTTCCCTCTTTTCAGATTGTTTGGAGCCATTTGAACTTATGGTGAAAAAAATATAATTGCCACAACTATGTGACATTATCATCATCAAAAACATCAGAAAGCTCATTAATACAGATCATTTCTCTTTGTTTTTAGAGTTCTTTCCATAGTCTTCCACTTTTAGTTCTTTTAGATACTTCTCTGTGTTACCCAGCTCTGTGTTGTTAGTTAATTGTAGTTGCACTTTCTGTCTGGTGCCAACATTTATCCTAATTTGTTCTGAGCGTTTGAATTTTACCAGTTTTAAAATTTGAAAAATTTGCAGAGAACAAATCACAACCTTCCAGTTTTATTGTACAGCTGTCGGGTGTGATAACCTTAACACCAAATTTCACTGCATAATTTCTTTTCTGTACATGTAAAGGTGGGCTTGTCATGCTGCAGAAATGTCATGCTGCAGAGGTATCCATGCTATGATATTAGTGCTTCTATTTTCCTTGACCATTCAGCACTCTAGAGGGGTGAGATGGTCAGCTTTACAACTTTTGCTTCCCTAGCTTACAGCCGAGTCATTTCTACAACTGAGAGACTGGTGCACCAAGACTTGAACCATCAGCTTTTCTGTGAGAAGCTAGGGCACTAACCACTTCGTTAGTTAGACACCATTTATGCGTGTGTGTTTAATATAAATATCCTATAAAAATTAATGCTCAGTCTGTTGCCGATATGTTAGACACCATTTATGCGTGTGTGTTTAATATAAATATCCTATAAAAATTAATGCTCAGTCTGTTGCCGATATCCTTGTATAATTTTGAATAGGATCGGTAATGTTTTTTAGAAAATTTTTTTTTCTCAAAATCCCACCTGTAATTCTTTAACTTTTTATTCATTTATTATTTCAATCAGGCAGAACAGGTAGCCCGCATGAAGGCAGAAAAAATCCGCAAAGCACTGGAGAAAATCAAGGAGGCAAAGATAAGGAAGGTAATTCAAGCATTTTCACAAATAAATTACCTGTCATTATACGTGTTATGTTTGAAACAGCTATCTTCCGCTATCAGTTTTTTAATACATTGAGATTTGTGTTGAAGGAAAAAACATTTCTGATGAGAACTGCACTAGTTTCCATGTGGGATATTTATGCCACAGGTAAATGTTTAATATAAGAGGTGTATACTTATAAACGTGCGAACAGATTTAGTGGAGAAAAGCTGTTGGACGTAGTTTAGAAGAAAACATAATGGGGGGGAGGGGCGGAGGGAGGCAAGTTTCATATAGTAGCACTCTCTCTTGAGCTGTTACCCTGCTGTGGTGAGAGAATTTGTGTGTCAAAGAGCTATTCTGGTGGGAGTATCAGGCTCAACCAAGTCAGACAAGTCTGAGAGTAGGGGCCTGACAGGTCTGAGAGTAGGGGCCTGACAGGTCTGAGAGTAGGGGCCTGACAGGTCTGAGAGTAGGGGCCTGACAGGTCTGAGAGTAGGGGCCTGACAGGTCTGAGAGTAGGGGCCTGACAGGTCTGAGAGTAGGGGCCTGACAGGTCTGAGAGTAGGGGCCTGACAGGTCTGAGAGTAGGGGCCAGACAGGTCTGAGAGTAGGGGCCAGACAGGTCTGAGAGTAGGGGCCAGACAGGTCTGAGAGTAGGGGCTAGACAGGTCTGAGAGTAGGGGCCAGACAGGTCTGAGAGTAGGGGCCAGACAGGTCTGAGAGTAGGGGCCTGACAGGTCTGAGAGTAGGGGCCAGACAGGTCTGAGAGTAGGGGCCTGACAGGTCTGAGAGTAGGGGCCAGACAGGTCTGAGAGTAGGGGCCTGACAGGTCTGAGAGTAGGGGCCTGACAGGTCTGAGAGTAGGGGCCTGACAGGTCTGAGAGTAGGGGCCTGACAGGTCTGAGAGTAAGGCTAGACAGGTCTGAGAGTAGGGCTAGACAGGTCTGAGAGTAGGGCTAGACAGGTCTGAGAGTAGGGCTAGACAGGTCTGAGAGTAGGGGCTAGACAGGTCTGAGAGTAGGGGCTAGACAGGTCTGAGAGTAGGGGCCAGACAGGTCTGAGAGTAGGGGCCAGACAGGTCAGAGAGTAGGGGCTAGACAAGTCTGAGAGTAGAGGCCTGACAAAGCACAGCTCAAACCCTCCTGCTTTGCAGGATGGCTGAGGACAGTTGAAAGCTATGGAAGCAAACCCACAAGAAATGCATGCTGAAGATGCATGAAGTGATGCAGCAGTGTAAACCATTACAGAACAACATAACTTACACTCACATGACATTACAACCAGTCTCAACCAGATGTGGTGTTCAATATACTCACATGCCATTACAGCCAGCCTCAACCAGATGTGGTGTTCAGTATACTCACATGCCATTACAGCCAGCCTCAACCAGATGTAGTGTTCAATATACTCACATGACATTACAGCCAGTCTCAACCAGATGTGGTGTTCAACATACTCACATGACATTACAGCCAGTCTCAACCAGATGTGGTGTTCAGTATACTCACATGACATTACAGCCAGCCTCAACCAGATGTAGTGTTCAATATACTCACATGACATTACAGCCAGTCTCAACCAGATGTAGTGCTCAATATACTCACATGACATTACAGCCAGTCTCAACCAGATGTGGTGCTTAATTTACTCACATGACATTACAGCCAGCCTCAACCAGATGTAGTGCTCAATATACTCACATGACATTACAGCCAGTCTCAACCAGATGTGGTGCTTAATTTACTCACATGACATTACAGCCAGTCTCAACCAGATGTGGTGCTCAATATACTCACATGACATTACAGCCAGTCTCAACCAGATGTGGTGCTTAATATACTCACATGACATTACAGCCAGTCTCAGCCAGATGTGGTGCTTAATATACTCACATGACATTACAGCCAGTCTCAACCAGATGTGGTGCTCAATATACTCACATGACATTACAGCCAGTCTCAACCAGATGTGGTATTATACATGTGGAGCCCTGCCAGGCAGCGAGAATGCTGGGCCCCAAATCTTGAAGGGGTCCACCCAAACTATACACCCACTAAAGCAAAGAACCTGGTCAGATCCAGACTTCCTAAAGGAAAAGCTCTGTGGTAATGTTCAAAACCTGAGTAAAACTACCACATTTGTGAGATATTGGTGTTGATGTCTGACCAAATGACAAAGAAGAAAGAAATGTGGTAGCAAAACAACACAGAGTAATTTCTGCAGTTCATCGTCTCAGGTTTTTATCATTGTTTTAGAACTGGGTTTTCATCATTGAATAAACAGAAAGGAAGTGGAACCATATGCTATGAATAAAAATCACTAACTATCAAGAAACTATGGCTAACTAAATAAAAAAAGGAACGGAAAAAAATGTGGAATAAAGCTGCTGATTATAACCTGATGAAAGCTCATCCATTTGAGAGCGTCTAAACCTTCAGTATTTTCGACAATGTGAGCAGTGCAAGATGTATAAATGGCCAGAATTTCTAGATTTCTCTGTGGAAACCATTTTTCTTTTATTTGATGAGTTAACAGGAAAAACATGAAGCAAAAATGGAAAAAAAAAACGTGAAAGAAAATAGTGTCATCATGATTAGCAGTCATAATATTCTCATCTTGACATTCTTAACAATATGTTTGCTGATCATGACAAGCTGTTTGTTCATTGTCAGTTCATTATTAGTTTTTCCTAATGAAGAAATGCTATAGGTCAGGACATGTAATAATAGAAGATAGATGCAGTTACTGCTAAGAAATATTAGCCAAGATGATATTTTGTATAAGTCTTTTATCCACAACTAGCAGATCAGTAGCCCAGTATTACCTGGTTAAATATGTTCATACACGTACCAAATTTATCATAGGCCAAATTAAACACAGTATAAAGGCTCCCATGATGAAGTCACCAAGTACACTTCTTTGTATCTTCTAGAAGAACTGGAAAATTATCATTTGGGGAAGTAAATTCTTAAGAAAGTAAAGAAGCACAAAAATATGGGACATATATTTTGAAACACTTCACACAGTTGAAAACAGTGAACTGCTTTTCTCTGCTATAAAATAAATAATTTCTCAGTTTTACTATGGTTAAAATCACATTATAATTATTATTGAGATGATTAATTCTTATTGTTAATGGATGATAACTATTTTTCTTAAAATAAACATTAACTTATTTTGTTATTTTTAACTTTATTTATTGTTCTAAAAATATTTTATAAATGTTTTCTTGCGTTTATGTCTTTTCTGCATTATTTTGTAGACAGTAAAAAAAAGTTGCATCTTCTAAAAAATTTCTTTATGTCTGTCACATGACTTTTTATACAGTGCAAGAATAGAAAATTGTAGCAATTTGTTCTCTTATGTTGGGAGTTCGGTTTAGCTTGGCTGTCCTCAAACACCAGTCAACCCAGGCATCTAATGGGCATCTAACACCTGCGTTGTGGAAATTAATGTCTGAAATCTGAAAAAAAGTTGTTACCAAGGTAAGCCACACCAGACCATACAGAGCATGTGGCCGCCAGTGTGTTGAGGAAGAACAGATTTTCCAGTGAAAATTAATACCTTCTATGTAGAGCTATGTCCTTGTTCACAGGAAGTGAACTTGAAGAAAATAAAAAAAAAAAGTCCTTCCTAGAAACCTCTCCAGAAATACAACAAAGTGACAGTGGTTCCAACCTGCAGAGTCCCTGAAATAAATAATAGTTTGTCACAACCTCCCCTCCCATTTCTTCCTCACAGTCATCATTGTTAAGTATCATTCCAACAGACATTGGTGGCATGCTTCTCCTCAGAACTTGATCCTTGATATTTTCCATCAGTTCAGCTGGTGATTTTTTTGTTGTTGTGCCATTGTGTTAGACTGTTCCTGATTTTTGTTTCTCTTTTGTCTTCTCCTGTTTCCTTTCCCATTTATCTTTCCTGTTGTTATGACATTTTCAAGCCCTCATCTTCTCATTATATGCCCAGTGAGTGATGATTGTTGTTTTCTTATGAATTTTTGTTCCTTTCTACATTTGCTTTTCTTAAACATTCCTTGTTTGTCTTCTTAGCTGTCTATAGTATTATTAACATTCTTTTACTAAACCACATGTCCGTTGCCTCTAGTCTTCTTCTCGTTCGCTTCTACCACCAGGACCGCCCTGTGATTCTACTGAATTTATACCTGTGGTCATCAGTAAGTCCCATGGTCCCTAGTGTAGTCCCCAAAAGGACCACATGAGATCCCCGAGAAGACCACAAGAGGTTCAGAGTATCGCAGGGCTTAAGCCTGTATTATTGGCGGGTCTCAGAAGCGGGATTGCGTGACACCGTGGTTTTTGTTGCACAGAGACTTTGGGATGAGGAATCTGATGAGTGCTTCAGTGATATGCATTCTCTACCACCTACAGTCTGCTGGTTCTGTTTTGTTTACCTCACTGTGATAGCCATTGTTGTAGAGACCCATATGCTTGTCACGTCCTGGATTCATTGGTTTCATATCAGACTTTCCTCATCTGTCCACCATCCTGGCATTACATTTTACAAAAATAACAATTATAATTAGTGATGATTGCTACAAGTTTCTGGGCTACAGAAGTAGGTCAGAGTTTTTAAGCAATCGGATCTATGTTGTCTCACAAAGACTATGTAAAGATAATTGTGTTCTTAACACAGTTGTTCCCAGGGGAAATATTCCATTCTTGATTTTAGAGGTGCATTTTTCATTTTATGGTTCTAGCATGCCAATATATTTAAATATATGCATTTGTCTGAAGGTTGTTCCATGTACTTTAACATCACATTTAAGTGGGTTCTTCTGTGGTATAACCATTGTTTCTGTTTTTTTTTTCTCTTTAGGGTATTTTACTACTTTATCTAATAGATTCTGTAGGATCTTTTCATCGCCATTTGAATTAAAAATCTTCACAGGTTCTAGTATTCTACATAAACTTCAGCCTCTTTTTTGTCTAGAAAGCATTTCATGATAGTGAAGTATGGTCTTGGATGACCATGGACTCTGTTCTACCATTGGTATGATACTTCTGCTCTAACTGCTTCTTTAGTAACAGCCTTCATAAATCTCTGGGGTTATGCTAACTGCAGGTTTGGAACTGATACACTGAAAAGTTTGGAATGAATTGCTGGAGATAATTCAGTAAAAAAAAATTAAAATAGTTAAGGGAAATTATAGATAATGTCTTAGAGAATAAAAATCATTTAAGGAGAAACAGCTTTTATGAAACATTCCTGTTGTCTGCTTTTGTTTCGAATGTTATGAGACTAGTGTGTTTTGTTCATGCCACTAGTGCTTCAGTGATGATGATAATGTCATTGATGAAAAGTTGTTGAAGTAACAGATTATGTACTTTTTAAGAAAAAAATTTTCCTATAATATACTTAAGATGGATCAGTGACATCGTAGCTGCTTTTCTTAGAGAATCCATCATGTACACATATTGTCAGTCCATACCTCTTTTGTCAGGCCATTGCATTATAGCCTTTTTTTCCAGAAGGCATTTCATGACAGGATGGTAGGGTGTTACCTGACTGTTAACTCTGTTACTGCTGCATCTACCATTGGTGTGAAACCTTTCCTTCAAACTACTTCATTGATAACAGCCCTCATGATGCTCATATTATCTTTCCTTCAGCTGTTCGTGCGAGCATTTGCCAAAGATGGGAGCAGCAAGAGCATTCTGGTGGATGAAAAGATGACTGTAGCCCAAGTCTGTGCTCAGCTTGCAGTCAAGAACCACATGAGACTGACCTATGAGCTTTCAGTCGTAGAGCAGTTGCCAGATCTGCTTATGGGTATGCCCTGGCGTAATATGCTCATTGAGCGATTCTATCTTTCATATATAGAGAGGTAGAGTTAGATGAAGGTGCATGATGCAGTTTTACAAAAACAGAGAAAATGGAAAGAAAGGAGAAGTTAGCAATAAGAACAATGAAGTGGTTATGAAAAACAACAGTAACCTAATATTTTGAAAAATATGCCTTTATCAAAGATAACAGAAAAGACCAGACATAAATACACAAAAACTTAATTTGCCATCCATTCTTTGAGTAAAATGAACACAGACTACAACGAAAATATGTGGAATGAAAGAAGCATTCAAGCATGGAATATAGTCCGCTAGAAACTAGAACAGCAGCAGAGAAAGAGAGAAAAAAAACCACTGGATGGGAAAAATGATATAAAGTTGAGCATGGTAAATAAAAAGAAAAAAGTTTTTAGAGAGAAAGTTGAAATGAGAGTTACAACCAGCTAGGTTCAGACATCCAGCCAGGAATGTATTATTAACTTAAAATTTTTCTCTTTTCTTCACCCTATGGCCATAGTCTGTGTTCATTTTCCTCAAAGAGCAGATTGCAAATACGTTTTTTTGCATGTTCTTATACGAAACAGTCAGAGAATCTCAAAACAATCTATCAAGTGGAACACAACAGAGAGATCAATGACAGAGATCCACCATGTGAAACTCTAAAAGAGGACATTGTTAAAAGAGGCCAACTTAGTGGGCATAACATCCCTTGATGGAGGTTGAAAAGCTCACTGAAAACAGTAAAACTTTGCAAACTACCATGCGAGCCCTATGTGATGTTTAACAGCACAGGAAGGATGTAAGATTTATATGCTTGTCTTGTCTTTTCTGTTATCCTTAATGAAGGCATATATGTTGAAATATTTGTTTGTTGTTATTGTTGTTTTTCATAACCTTTTCACTGTTCTTTCCTCTTATTGTTAACTTCTTTCTTTCTTTCCTTCATCCCTTTGTTTTGTGAAACTGCACCATACACCTCAGTCTAACTTTACTAGTACCAGTCTTATCACAGCCACTACCACAGTTAACTTTAATGTGTGAACTGTGTACAAATAAGATTTCTTCTGTTTATGTTTTTTAAATGTATGAAATTTAATTATTATGTATGAAAATGTATTATGCCATAGAAATGTCTGTTATCATTAAATATGATTTTTTTTTTTTTTGCTTTTCTTATTGTACTGCTTGCCCTTTTTTTCATTTACATTTTTTTTTGTTTGCTACTTTCTTGCTTATTCTTGCACTATGTTATTTTCATTGGCTAAATGGAACTGACTGGTTGTGCTCATTTGTCAGATGATTTTAGTTTTTTAGATTATTTCTAGTGCTCCTTTTCTCGTGATATATCGGTGAGGGTATTTACATTATGTGTGTCCATTCATGTCTGTTACCAGTCTAGTGTACAGAAGTACTCATTCTGAAATGGTTGTTTTGATGTCCCCATTTCCCAGAACGCATCTTGGAAGATCATGATTCATTAGTAGAGAATATGGTAATGTGGACCAGGGACTCCAAGAACAAAATCATGTTTGAGGAGCGAATGGATAAATATGACCTGTTTAGAAATCCAGAGGTGAGTGCAGAGTACCATGGCGTCATATGCAATATGTTACCAAATTAATGAGGGTGATATGTTACCAAATTAATGAGAATGATATGTTACCAAAGTAATGAGAATGATATGTTACCAAATTAATGAGAGTGATATGTTACCAAATTAACATGAGTGATATGTTACCAAATTAATGAGAGTGATATGTTACCAAATTAATGAGAGTGATATGTTACCAAAGTAATGAGAGTGATATGTTACCAAAGTAGTGAGAGTGATATGTTATCAAAGTAATGAGAGTGATATGTTACCAAAGTAATGAGAATGATATGTTACCAAAGTAATGAGAATGATATGTTACCAAAGTAATGAGAGTGATATGTTACCAAATTAACGAGAATGATATGTTACCAAAGTAATGAGAATGATATGTTACCAAATTAATGAGAGTTGATATAAAAGAACACTGCTTTTCAAAATTTGCAAGAAAATAGTTTTCTTCCATCATCCTGAGTTGGTTACATTTTGGTTTTCTGACAGTTTTTCTTCCTGCCACATCTCTGTTGGACTTCAAATGTATCTGCTCCATGGCCAAATGTTTGTAAGGTCACTTCTGCAATTTCTTTCCACTTCCTTCAAAGTTACTACATTGAATTGACTTTTCATTCAGTTAAGAATACATTCAGCAGTGCTCTGTGTATGAAATAAAAATATGATTGCAAACAGTCCATGATTAACGAGTTGTTAGGACCAAAGAAAATTTTTATATTTAAATCATTTTTTAAAAATTAAATGCTACATTACATTATATATGAACAAACATGTTGCCATGATGAGCAAACATTTGTGGTACATTACATTGTTTAAGTTCACTTTTCTGAATTACATTCATAAATATTTTTTCTACCTTTTTCACAGTTGATAAAAATATAACCCTTCCTAATGATAGTTTGCAAAAAAAAATATATACTCTCTTCTGTACAACAGCTAACAAAGTATTTTCCTTTCCACATCACGTAGCCAAAACTATACCAGTATGACGGTTAATATAAGAATATTTCTATATGGAAGTTTAAACACCTGAAGCTGTTTTTAGTTCTTCAACATAGCAGAAACTGGTTTATTTGGTAGTCATGTTTTTCTTCAAACAGAAATATTTGCTGAGTCCTACAGCATCAAAGCAAGGCCCAGTGGAACCTGAACAGAAGGAGAAACTGATACAGGTTAGTTGAAGGGGCAACAGGAACTCTTCTTTGTACTAATGTGAAAAGGAATCTTTCTGATCTTAAGAAATTATAAAATGAATTTTAAAAATTATTGTTACAGTTATGGGATGGGAAATTCTGAAAGTGACATTTTAAATGATCAAGTAATGCTGTGATGTTGTTGTATTAAGAGAAATAACCACAGTTTTGTATACTTGAACTGAGTAAGTCTTTTCCCCTTGTTTCTGGCTTTATTTGTTTATTCACACTTCTACTTCTTCAGCTTTCAGAGCCATTAAGGCCCATTGCTGCAGATAAAGTTCGGCTCCATTCCTCTCTATTCCTAATCTTCTCTCTTCTCTCTCCAGTTCATGACACCAGTTTCTTTTATATCTTCTTCTATGTTGTATTTCAATCTCTGTCTTGGTCTACCCTTTGGTCTTGTTTCCTTCATCTCTTGTGAATACATCATTTTTTTTGGTCTGTTCTCTTCCATTCTTTCTACATGCCCCAGCCAGTGTAGTCCGTTCAGCTTCAAGACATTTATAATTTGTTGGGATTTAAATAAGCTGTTCAGTTGAGTGTTCTTTCTAGTTCTCAGATCTCCACTGTTGGTATCCTTTATGGGCCCAGTGATTTTTCTTAGGATCTTGTTCTCAAAGATCTGCAATCGTTGTTCATCTTTCTTTGTTGTATTCCACGTTTCTGATCCACACATGGCTGCTGTTCTTATTATAGTTTTGTAGATTGTTATTTTGGTGTTTTGGGACAGGATTTTGGATTTTAACAGGTGTTGTAAGGCGAAGTACATTTTATTCCCTACCTGTACTCTGCTTTTAATATCCTCTCTAACTATGTTGCTTCGTTTGAAGGTTGTGCCTAGATATTTGTATGTTTCTAGTTTCCTAATGATCATATCTCCAACATTTATACAATCTGGATCATTCTGCCTCTGGTCTCTTGTTATCCTCATATACTCTGTCTTATCTTGGTTAATGATTAAACCCACTTTCAATGCCACATCTCTCAGGTGTATGCAGGTATTGATGACATCTTGCATAGTTTCCCCCACTAGGTCAATGTTGTCAGCATATCCTAGTATTTTAGCTTGTTCTTCTGTACTGTTTTCTTCTTTCACTTTTCTGATTACCTTTTCTAGTATTAGGTTGAATAGTAATGGAGATAATGTAACACCTTGTCACTTTTCTGATTACCTTTTCTAGTACTAGCTTGAATAGTAATGGAGATAATGTAACACCTTGTCACTTTTCTGATTACCTTTTCTAGTATTAGGTTGAATAGTAATGGAGATAATGTAACACCTTGTCACTTTTCTGATTACCTTTTCTAGTACTAGGTTGAATAGTAATGGAGATAATGTAACACAGTGTTTTAATTCAATTCTTAAATAGAAGGGTTCTGACTTTCTTTCTTTATATATTACTATATTTTTTGCATCTACCACACATATTTTGATCAAATTGATTAATTTATTAAGTATCTCAAATTCCTTCATAATTTTCCACATGCTGCTCCTATCTATGCTGTCAGAAGCTTTCTTGAAGTCAGTGAAGATATTATGTTATTCTTTTCCATATTCTCAGTACTTTTCTGCTTCTTCCATAAAGTATTTGGTCTTTGGTTGATCTATTATTCCTAAAACCTGCTTGATAATCTCCCAGTACGTTCTCGCTGTACAGTTTTAGTCTATTTAAAAGTATAATAGATAGTATTTTGTAGCTTGTTTGTAGTTTTCACATTTGCTGTTATCACCTTTTTTTGAATACTGGGATCAGTAATGATTCTCTCCATTCACTAGGGAATTGTTTATTCACACTAAATGTGATAATTTTTGTACATATCACAATTTTGTGTGTGTAAATTTCCTCAGGAGTTTTTTGCCCCTGACAGTGTAAGTGTGCCAACTGTTGAAGGAGCACTTTATCTGAAGTCAGATGGCAAGAAAGCCTGGAAGAAGTCCTTCTTTGTGCTTCGAGCTTCTGGACTTTACTATAACCCTAAAGGAAAAACAGGCAAGGTATGAACAACGTAAAATATACATGTTGAGAAGGGTCCAGTAGTACAAAATATCAAATTTTAAGATTTTGGGTAAAATGAAATCTGTTTACAAAATTGTTATAGTGCCATAGTTCACAACATTTTGAAACTAAATTATTTAAATGCACTTCATTTCATAAACTTCATTTTAAATGCATTGTTTACACTTTCAATATTTTCTACAGATTCTATGGATTGACCATGAATAGGAAAACTGAGGGAAAGAGTTTCAGTATTTATTTTTAGTTTGATAATTTACTTTTCCTCTTGTAGGATTATCAACAGTGTGATTCACTGATATCCACAGAATCCAAAAGACCTTGTTTGCCTGGTCCAGTTTGAATTCGTAGAAGTATATCGTGGTGTGGGTTGGAAAAAAAAGTACCACGCACCCACAGATTTCTGCTTTGCACTCAAAGTCAGTAATTTTCGTTTTGATATTTCTTGAAATAAAACAGAACTTTTTAAAAAATTCAGTTTGTGTCTTTATTTGTTTTATTATCAGTGCATCTTGGAGTGTAACAGTGTTTGAATTTTGTATTTATTTTGACCTGTTGCAGAGAAATTCTTATAGATTATTTTTGTTATTTTCTTTAGCATTGGGTTGTTGAGTGTAACTCATTTTGGATCACAGCTGAAAAGCAGTTATTCTCTTAACCATTCTCCAAATACTAAAGTTTCTATTAGTTATTCATTTCACATTATTTTCATCTTCAGATATCTTGGAGGCTTTTTTAAAATTTCTTTGCCTGGTATACTTTCTTTTAATTTAGAATCCTTGTTCACAAAAGTAGGTTCATTTTATTTCACTATATTTAGAATAAGGATATTTAAGAGTAATGTTCTAAGTGTACTACTCTATGGAAGTGAATGCTGGAAAATCACCAAAACCATAGAAAACAAGTTGAATTCTTTCCAGACTAAATGTTTATGAAGAATTAGAAAAATATTTTGGCCAAACACCATAAGAAATAACATCTTATTAGCAGAAATGCAGATGAAACCACTGACAACAATTATTGAGGAAAGACACTGGCGATGGTTGGGACATGTGCTCTGAATGACTGACAACTCACTACCAAAAATAGCACTAAGATGGACACCACAGGGGAGCAGAAGTAAGGGTAGACCAAAAGAGACATGGAGAAGAACAACAGAAAGGATGTTGAGCAATAGAGGGCTCACCTGGGCAAGAGCAGAAAAAAAGGCGAAGGACAGGCATTTGTGGAAAACCCTTGCGGAAGCCTCATGTGCCCTGGGCACTTAAGGTTCAGAGAGAGAGAGAGAGAGAGATATTTAGAATAACATGTCTACAGAAATCTACATTTTGTATGGAACAAATCCAGGTTATAAAATGAAGTAGAATTCACCATAGAATCAACCAAAGATTTCTAGTTTATACTAATTATACAATGGAATTTTTTTTTAATTTGAACTAATCAAACTGTGGTTAATTGTTACAGTCTGGTAACACAATTGATTAATTTTAACATTAAAACATTTGTTTTCACATTGCCAAGTCTATTTCCCATATATAATTGTTCTCTTGGCCAGCTAACACATTAAAAGTGCAACATTTGTTTGTTGGTAACAAGTTTAGTTTGTTGGTAACAGGTTTAGTTTGTTGGTAACAAGTTTAGTTTGGAAAGTGACTTAGGATTTTCATTCTGCCCACAGCATCCCCAGATACAGAAGAAAACCTCCAAATATATTCGTTATTTTTGCGCAGAAGCAGAAGCTGCTCTGGACCAGTGGGTTATGGGAATCAGAACAGTAAAGGTAGAGGAACATTTTCATTGTTACAATTTTTCATGTGTATTCCTGTTCAAAATAACAAGAGTGGTAGGTATAACATAAGGATTGGTAAATGGGAAGGCCAAGAGAAAATAAACAATGCAGCTTGATAGAAAATAAATTGATGGAAACCATCAAACATTGAGAAATATGCAAGACTGTAGTTTTGTTATTTTTTTTTTTTACACAGAAAAAATATATGAGGATTATCATCTGTTTCAGGCTGACGTTTGTTTAAGAGTTAATCTGTAAGTGTAACTGTAAAAAAAGGGGCCTAGCTCTGTTGCTGGTCCTGGGGAGCGGCATCATTACACTCGGGGCATGCCCGTGTGTAATCAGCCTTCAGCATCAGGATGTCCTTAGGGTGATGACTCTGGTGTTGTGTTGACTGTGTGTTAATCTTGATTTACTGATCTACAGCCCTCACACTCACTTTATTTTGGATGAATGATGTTTCAGTGCACTGGACTGTTTGTTTTTCCTAATGTAAAGGGTCATATTTATATTTTGTATTCTCAGTTGGGAAAACAGATGTTCCACAACTATCAGCAGCTCACGCATGAAATTTCCATGTGGGATCTGAGACAGCCGGAGTCAGGGCCAGTGTCAGCAGATGATTCTGTGTGTCAGATCTTAAATCATGCTGACCTCAGTGGCAGCCGCATGTCCGTTCCTGAACTAGGCACCCATGGCTCAGTCATTCACGTTGTTAGCCCACCTTTGCTGCATAGCTCTTCAGCGGGTGAGATATCCAGAGATGCTGTACATATTGAAGTTTTAGCAATTCCTCCATGCAAGAGTTCTGAATTTGGAGGTGGATCAGATGGAAGGTGGGTCAAGATTCATTATTTAATACTTTACGCTACTGTGATATAGCTAAAATAATATGTCTGTAATTTTCAGTTTTTGTTCTTTTAAAACTAGAAGAAAAAATCATGACATTTATTTTGAATATGTATCACACATCTTGTGTAAAAGATCAGTGTATGAGCATTCCTAACTTCCAGGAGATGATACAAAACATGTATCATAAGAAGAAAGTTACATGTGTATAATGAGAAAGTATAGAGTTCATCATATAATGGACCGTGGTCAGTTCTGTGAACTGAGATGCCTGTGTGAGATTCAATGTTGTTAACTAGGCCAGTTAACTTACTAAGTCCTACTTCCATTTACTGCATCAGAAGATAAGTTGTTATGATGCGCAGTTTCTATGTACAAGTATGTAAAATTGTTTTTGTAGGAATAAAGTGAGAGCTAATATACAGGTAACCCCTGCATAGTGTTTCCTATATATTCTGTGAAATAGGACATTATGTGATTTAGATATTGTGTGAACACCATATTATATAATTAGCAAGTCTATATTGAATAATTTAGTCTATCTTTACTGAATAGATAGCTGTACATGTACTGTACTGTAAGTGAGCTAATGTATCTGATAAGGTAATTTATAGGTTAAGGACGTTAATACAGTACTGTATACATAATATAATAATAAATCGTAAACATACACTACTGTATATATAGGCAAATTATGTGATATTTTTTAAAGAAAATGAAACAGAAAGATAACTCTACCATGCTTAAGAGATGCATGATACATGAGACTGGATGCTGCTGCATACGAGGCGGAGCATACACTGTTATACAGTGAACTTTTTATCTGCATGAAGGAGAATCAAAAAGTAAAGACAGTTTGAAAATTATGTGCAAACTGCTAACCACCATGGATAGAAGCTAATGCAATACAGGATGTTTGCAATGGCTGATGGGTAATTTGAACAAGCACAGGACTGCCTTCTGGCATTAGTGAAGTTGAAGGAAAAGTTCATATTAAAATACGATTGAAAGTATAGTACAGTACATACATAAACCAGTGACATAGGCGTTTATCATGACTCTCAAGACATATTTATTATGGATTATATATGTACTGTAGACATGGAGAAGAAGAACAGAGGGGATGTTGAGCAATAGAGGGCTCACCTGGGCAAGAGCAGAAAAGTAGGTAAAGGACAGGCATTTGTGGAAAACCCTTGGGGAAGCCCCATGTGCCCTGGGCACTTAAGGTTCAGAGAGAGAGATATATATATACTGTATCATTTTGTGCTTGGATACCTGTATTACTGCAGTTCTTATATCTTTTTAAAATAATTTAAAGCTGTTATGATATTGCTGCTTGGCCAGTGGTTATGGTGGACATAATCTCCATGTTTTTTTTTTTTTAAGTTTACTTCTTAGATCAACTTTAAAATATTGAAAGAAATTCAATAAGCATGTTCTAAATTCAGTATCACTTATCACAAGATCTTCAGGGTAGCAATGGCTGCCAAGAGAGCTTATGGTTCATGGTTGGAGGGAGATCCAACATCAATTTATCAACAAATTTCTAATTATATAAGGCGATTCAGTAGTGATATAGTGACAGTTGTTTAGTCAAATGTGGAGACCCAACAACAGTATATCAACAACTGTTGTGTTATGCAAGGAGATCCAACAACAACAGTTTAGCTAAACATTTTTTTCTTGAAGATTTCATGTATATAAATATACACACTATAATTTTTAACCAGATATCTGCTTAGTTTCAAAATGTATTACTTATTGTATTATGTGATTAGAAATGCATTTGGAAAATATTTTATTATTTATATTTTACACAGATCCCTCAGTGGCTCAGTTGGAAACTCTTCCACTGGATTTGGAATATCAGAATCAGGTCATAAGACTCCTGTTAAAAGAGTCTCTTTTAGTGCAACTCACAGCATAATTAATGGGGACTCTGGTGAACGAACCATTGAGCACAGGGATTCCATCATAAGTGCTTCTACTGACTCCAGTGAGGATTCCAATTCAAGTGGAGAGATGCGATTTGGTTCAAATCTTAGAGGTAAAATGCGACCAAAGCTCCCTGTCACCACAGAGACCACTAGACAGCTGGCAGATATGTGTAATGTGTCAATTGATGAAACAGCTGAAAGCATTTATGCTGAAACACATTACCGTGGCACACAGGGGGGTTTTTCACGCTCTGACAGGAAAAGATCATCTATGCAGGAGCGTCGTGGATCATGTGGTTCTACAGGTTCAGACAGCAGCCAGCGCTCATCTCATTTTAAGAACTCAACTCTCAGACAGCATTCACTGGACAGTGGTTCAGAAATATATGTTGCTCATGGGAAACAGAGTAGTCCTAGCCCAGAAGGTCATTATCAGTACAACAGAAGGAAGAGTGAACCGTCTGTTGTGGCCAATGCTTCAAAGGGAAAAGAAGACCCATCCAGTTCCACATACTCTTGCATATACTCACCTTTGAGAGAAGAGCAAACGTTGCCTGGAGAAATGGAATCTGTATATTCTTGTACAAATGACCATGAACTTTTAGAACCACTTTACAATCAGGCCATAAGTCCAGTGTCAGATCATTCTGACCAAGTTTCCAATGACTTCCTGTATCCAGCTGCCATACCTCCACCACCAGAATTTAGAGAAACAGTAGGTGATAGTAATCATATACAGTTTTCTCCAAGTCATCACAATATTTCCTCTTCCCCTCGACCAGCGCCTCTAGGTCATGTACAGTCTATGCAAGTTCCGCCTCCACCACCACCAGTGTTATCTGGTTCTCCTGTACCATTAGCTGAAATGGCGCCGAGTTTACAAAAGCTACCCCATACAAAGGAGTCTATTCATAACACATCTGCTGCATCGCCTACCCATACAAGCCATTCAAAATCTGCACCGCCGCCTACTTTTCCAAAACCACACAGCAACCCTGTTAGCAGTGTCACCAGTACAGTCCCAGCACCAGCTGTGCTTCCGAAACAACTCCCTCCACCACCCACCCATTTGTCCAGTAATGAGTGCACTAGTTCCTCAAGACAGGAGACAGACTCTGCCTCTGGGGTATCCATCCCACCCTCGGTGCCCTCAGTCACACTCAAGCATCCACCTCCAACTTTACCCAAAACTTCCCATCCAGCACCAGCAGCATCCGCCAGTATTGTCGGGAACAGCATTAAACCATTATCATCTTCTTCCAAAGCACAGTCAGACGATGACCTTCCCAAAAAGCAGAATGGCCAGCTGGATCTGCCACAGGCCACACAAGATGAACAGTATAGAAGTGTGTCAGATGAGGTGGCTGGATACCCTAATCTGTCTTCTTCACTGCCTCTTTCATGTGAGCTTTCCAAGAGAACCGATCTAGGAGCTGATAACTATGATGTGGAACTGAGGAATGGACAACCTTCATCACCTTCTCAGCATCACTGTAGAACTGTGTCTGCAGGGGGCACGGCAGGAAAGACAGAGAAGAAATCATTGCCACCTCCACCCCCAAAACGTAATGAAAACACCAGACTATCAGGAGACACTGCCAAACAACAACAGAATGTGGAGCCAGTTCCTAATGAAATGTCTTTACCAGTTCCTGACCCAATCTATGAAAACTTTGATGGCATCATGGACATTGATGAGCTGCCTCCACCACCTCCAGAACTCCTGATGGATTTCCTTCCATCAGAATGTGAAGATCAGATGGGATCTATGTCAGCAAGAAAAGCTAAACCACCTCCACCTCCACCGAAGAGATCTAAAGAGACTCAGTTGTCTAGTCATTAGTTTTCAGTATCAAGTAATTTTGATTTTCATTTCTGTTTGAAAAGTTATTTGATTCAGAGATTAAGGTGTTTTCTTCAGGTTTGGAATCTATACAGTAAATTGTAGCCTGCGATGAAATTGAGTTTTCTGGATGTGAATACTTAATTTATAGATCTGTATTTTTGTTTAAACAGTTTTCCCATTTAAAAAATTTCCAAGTAATTTTCTGGAAGCTGTTAGAAATTACCTGTATCTTCTTAACGGATGGACTTTTTTTCTATTTCAGATAAGCATAAATGAATATAAACAAAAATATAAGTTCCGTGGGTTGTTCTGAGCAGATCTTTTTTTTACGTGTTTTTGTCAATAAGCAACACATTGTATGATATAAATAGCATTTTGATGTTGAATCATATAGAGGCCTAATGTTGTTTCTGTAGGGGTTAATCTTACTGCATTAGGAAGAGATCAGTTTACATGTCATAATATTCTTTATATTTAATCTGTGTGCATCTGGAGTGTTGTTTTGATGTGCTTGTCTTTCAGCTTAACCCCTTGTTTTTCTGCATCTTCAACACAAAGAACCTCATTGTCTCATCCGATCTAGGCACCAGAAAAATAAGAGGGTTAATCTAATACTGAGATATTACCTTTCAAAAGCATTATATGTGCATGTTTTTATTTTCAGTTTTATATGTATCAATATGCAATATAGCAACCTCATTACTTGTAGCTTTAGTTTAAAAAATATTTTATACATTTGAGTCACCAGTTAACTAAACTGATGAAGCTTTGATAGTTATAGTTCTCCACCTGGTGCTGTCTTTGATATGTGCCATCATAGTTCTCCACCTTGAGCTGTCTTTGATATGTGCCATTATACTTCTCCACCTTGTGGTGTCTTTGCCATCATAGTTCTCCACCTTGTGCTGTCTTCAATATGTATCATCATAGTTCTCCACCTTGTGCTGTCTTTGATATGTGCCATTGTACTTCTCCACCTTGTGCTGTCTTTGTGAATATGTGCCATCATAGTTCTCCACTTTGTGCTGTCTTTGATATGTGCCATCATACTTCTCCACCTTGTACTGTCTTTGATATGTGCCATCATACTTCTCCACCTTGTGCTGTCTTTGATATGTGCCATCATAGTTCTCTACTTTGTGCTGTCTTTGATATGCTCTGTCATACATCTGAATATTTTGAATGGCAGTTGAATGATGAAGAGCATAAAGTAAGGCAGACCTGTGTGCTGAATTCTTCACTTTTCAAAGTTAGTTCTTTTGTCCAGTTTCTACTTTTTTCTGTCTTTGGTATGTGTAATCATATTTCTTCACTTTATGCTATCCTGATTATGTCTAATCATTGCCCAGTACCTTTTTATTCTGCACCATTTGATCTGCCAGCGCAGATATTTTTTGTTAGTCTGTATCATTTTTCTTTTCCAATAAGATGTCCTGTGATTGTCAGGTTCTCTACCTTCAGTCTTTTCATGACATGTTAAAAAGAATTTTGATTGTCATTTTTAAAAATGGTTTTAGTTATTTTTTGATGTCATGCATGTAGGAATTTTTTCCCCTATGTTTTTCAGGTTGTTCAGGGTATTAATTGTCAGACAGACCTGCATGCCCAATTCTTCACTCTTTTAAGATAAAGTTCATTCATTCATTCATTCATTTATTCTCCAAAACCATATGTGTTGTATTTTTCTCCAAAACAATTTTTCTGTTTCGTTTCAATTTCTGTTTCATCTTTCTGTTTATTATCCAAGTCAAAACAACAAGTAATATTAACAATTTTCAATATTGTAATGCAGTATTATTGTGTCACTCAAAGACAAAACATGTCTTAATTCATTCTTCTTGATTATCACTTTTCTTATACAAGATGTTCACATGAATCAGACACAGAACTTCCCATGAATTATTCAGCGCTTTGCAGCACAGCATGAAAGATGTAATATGACATTTCCACATCTTCACTGTTGTGCAAGAAAGAGTAAGCCAGTCCATTGATGCTAGATATGATCTTAGTATGTATATACTCAGCCTTTCTTCATAGATGTCGACTGATGTCATTAAAAAAAAAAATAGCTGCCACGTTTCAACATATTTCTGAAACTCCAGGCTATAAGAACAAGCACAGTAGATGTTTTATGTTTCTGCGTAAATGATCTTCTTCATGTGTGTAAAAAAGTTCCTGAATTATCTATAATTATCTGTGTTTCTGAACATAGATTATGATTTGCACATAGGAACAAAATTAACATTATGTAAAATACAGTAGATCAAAAGCATATATCTACCCACCATGAATTCAGCAGTTGCAGACTTTTGTTGCAATGCTATATTCTTTCTGTGCAATGACTTCAGTTGGAAATAGCACTGATGCATATGGTGTTAAAGAACACATACTTGGTCAAATCAAGAATTCTGCAAACAGATGGAAACTTTCAGATAAATACTATTCATATAATTAATCTGTTGCTGTTTAGTACCAAGAATAATTAAGAAAATAGATGAAGATTGCCTAGATAAATACTTCTCGATTAAAGTGATGTATTTTAATAAACCAGCTACCAAATAGTAATTGATACAGGAGAGAGAAACCAAAGTAATAAAATGAGCATATCCCCTATACACACAAAACAAGCACCTTCTAAATTTGTGTTCAGTTTCAAAGATTATAATGCAGAGGATGAAAATGATAAAAATATTAAATAAATTCTCAACATTTCATTATTTTTATCTGCATTGGCTTTTTGTATTCTTATTTCTTGGCTAGTTCCTAATGGCTAGCAGCAGGATTGACTATACCATATACTTAAAATAATACCATGCATACATTTTTAATCTTTGCTTAGAGTCTCTAGTCATGTTATTTTTTGCTTTGTGTACATCTTATTTGTTTTCACTCTGGTGCTATTTGTTTTCTACTGGTATTTATATAAATACTTTTCATTTTTATATTTCATATGGAATTTTTAAAATCAATATCCATGCCAGTTTCCTTTGTATTCAGCTAGTGAATTAAGTTAATGAAGAAAACTACCATATGGTTTCTCAGTTCAGTTTTGTAGTCAAATATTTTATACTTTTTCTGTTTCATTTCTTTCCATTACATTCTCTAATTTCTTCCATTCTCTCTCACTCTCTACTTCTACCCTCCAAAACCATTCATGGATCACTGTCTCTTATCTGGAAAAGTACATCATAAAATAAGTTACACATTAGGAGCCTTTTTTTTTTTTTAATTAAAGAAGCTGAGAAATTTAGAACAGTTTTGATATTAGATTTTAAAAAAAATTACCAAAGTAAAAGAATTCATATTAGCAAGTTAGAAAGTTTAAGCATTTCATAACAAAGTGAATTTAATCATAATTTTTCACTGTGTTATTTCCTAAAACTTCTTCACAACATTTTAAAACTGAAATGAACTATGATTTGTAATGATTCTTTCATGAAATGGAGCCAGAAGTCACTATAATCTTTCATTTTACAGTCAATGAAAAGAGGAAACGTTCATGAATAAAGTGGTCCCATTGAAATCCTGAGATCTATAGTTGTGAACATTTTCAAGTGATATATTTCCTTTTCAAAATATGTCCTGGCCATCTGACTTTTTGGGTAACAAATAACATTTACTTTATTTCATATATAACATACAGGTTAGTTCAGTTATTTGTCAAGAGAACAGACATTTATTAGTATACCACAAACAAGAATAAATATATACAGACAACGGACTTTGAACAAAAAATGTCTTTGCTTTACTTACAAATTTGTCAGACTTGTCTCCCTGAAATAGTCTCTTCTACTGTTGATACACCACTCCCAGCTTACAAGGGGTGATTGATAAGTTCTCGGCCTAATGTACAAATACTTGAAATGCACAGTTGATATTAGGTGCATTTTATACCAGTTTAATGTAAGATTAAACACCAAGTTTCAAGAAATTAACTGCAACCAATGTTTTTTTTTTTACAGGCTACTAAAGTGGTAAGTGGTGGCAGAAGTTGAGAAAATGGATACAGCTTCTCATCAAGCAGTCACTCGCTATCTCTGCATTAAGGACTTATTATTGAAGAAGATCCATGAGGATAGGATATGGTAAAGACTCTAGGGCAAAGTGCCCCTTCTTACACCACAGTGAAGAAATGGGCAGCTCAATTCAAACATGAAGGGGAGAGTCTAGAAGATTATCCCCGTCCAGGAAGACCAAGAACAGAAACCACCGATGAAACCACTGGCACAATCCATGACATGATAATGAAGGATTGACAACTAACTGAGCAGTACATTGCTACTGAGTTAGGCATCTCCCAGGAACATATTCATGCCATTATTCACAATGATCTTCAAATGACAAAGGTCTCTGCTTGATGGGTCCCAAAACTTCTTGGAGCTGATGACAAACGACAGTGTCTCAGCATGTCAAGAGAAAATCTTGGCCATTTTTCTGCAGATCCTGAAAAGTTTTCTTCAGCAATTTGTAACTATGGATGAGACTTGAGTTCATCATTTTCAACCAGAAACCAAAGAACAGTCAAAGCAGTGGAAACAATATGGATCCCAACATCCAAAGAAAGCAAGGGTGGTTGTCTGCAGGCAAAGTGATGGCTTCGATCTTTTGGTATTCAGAAGGTGTGCTATTGGTAGACTATCTTCAAAAGGGCAGAACGGTCACCTGGGCCTATTACACTAATCTTGTGAAGCAACTGCGGGTCAAACTGAAGGAAAAACATGGAGGGAAATTGACGAGAGGAGTCATTTTTCAGCAAACAATGCTCCAGTTCACAAGTTGGCAGTGGCAATGGCTGCCATTCACAAATGCGGCTTCCAGCTTCTTGAACATCCTCCTTATTCCCAAGATTTGGCCCCTTCGGAGTATTACCTGTTTACCAAACTCAAAAAAGGAGCCCAGTGGTCGCATATTTGCTTCAGATGATGATGTCATTCATGCTGTAGACCACTTTCTACTGGCACAAGATGCTGACTTTTACAAAGAAGGGATCCGTGTACTCCAGGATTGCTGGACTAAGTGCATAAATTTGCAAGGTGCTATGTTGAGAAATAACCCAAAAAAGTTGTCCACAAATAATCTGTTGTACCTTATGCCGAGAACTTATCAATCACCCCTCGTATTTTCCAGTTTTTTATACGTTCTGGAACTCATTTTCTGTGTTAGCATGCATGTCTCATAGTGAATTTTCTTTGATCTATCAAATCTCTGAAATCAGCTATCTTTAAGCATGGATTTCAATTTTAGGAATTAAACAAGTCTGCAAGGGCTAGATCTGGAGAGTAAGGTGGCTGTGGGATAAGAGTTGTTACATCTTATATCCTTCCCTTGCCATTAAACGTCACATACGGCTCGCAAGGTAGTTCACCAATTTTTCCTGTTTTCGGTGAACTTTTCAACCTCATCAAGGGATTTTATGCCTATTAATTTGGCTTCTCTTAACAATGTCCTCTCTAGAGTTTCACGTGGTCTGCCTCTTTTTCTTTGGCCTGTTGTGTTCCACTTTATAGCTTGTTTTGGGATTCTCTGACTGTTTCTTCTCATCACAAGAGTTGTTACATGCTTTGCCAAAAAAAAAAAAATCACAAATAAGCAGTGATGTGTATGTGTGCAGATGCATTGTCATGGTGCATCACCCAAGTTTTGTTTGTCCATGCTTCTTGACCTTTTCTTCATACCGATTGACTCAAACACTTTAATGACATCCAAGCAGAACTCTTTATTGATTATCAGAGCATGTGGAACAGACTCATGATGATTGGTGTCCTTCCAATCAAAAAAGTTGGTCAATGGAAACTTCACATGTGAGTGACTGATGGTTTTTTTTTCCAGTCAAGATGATGTTGTTCAGCCCGCTCTAATGACTGCCTTTTTGTTTCGACATCGTAGTCATAAATCCTTGTTTCTTCACCTGTTGTGACATTTTTTAGAAAGTTTTAAACGATCAAGCAGTTCCTGACTGATTTATGACTCAGTACTTTTCAGAAGACAAAGTTTACGTCAATGTTCTTTTAAAATTATATGGCACTAACTTTTAAAAATTCCTGCTTCATTGGACACGTCACAGACAGTCAGGAGCTGATTTGCATGAATTACAGAACTCAAGTTTCTCAGTGTTATCTCAGTTCTTCCAGATTTGAAACATTGATACTATTCACGACATTGCGAATGCCTCAGACAATTATCTCATACGCCAGTTGAAGCGTTTGAAAATTTTCAATAAAAGCTTTACCTAATCTTAAACAGAACTTTATGCAAATACCTTGCATATGGAGGATTTCAAGATCCTTCACTGCTCAGCATGTAAAAAATTGCCATGTGCACTACAAGGATGTTCACTTTACCACATGTGGACCAGTGACTAACAGCCGGTGGTGTGATGTGACCAGTATTAAAATAAAGGTCAAGGTCACTGTTACACAAATTAATGCAGTAGCTAACTCAGTGCTTCACTTTGTTTCTGCACCATTTTAAAACTCCAGTTTCTTTTTCAGAATATCAAAAAAAAGTAACATTATTATTAATTTTAAAATAGGCTATATGAAGGAAGTAACCTACTGAAAGGACAGAATAAAAGATGATGAAGTTTCAGATGGCAGCTTTTAAGCAGAACTAATTTTGCTTGCCTGGTGGCATAGGAAAATGAATGGCTGCCATAGCAGAAAGTGAAAGTGTATTGTAACCAACAGCAAAAAGAAACTGCATTGGATATAGTTAAAATGCATAAAATGGACACTGAAAATTTCACTTTTCTTCTAACTCTTCTGCAGATCCCCCACCCCCCCCCCCCCCCCTTTCCTGTATCCCATGCTTGAATTTGTGCTAAGTCAGCTTCAGAGATAGCTTCTATCATGAAGTGCTATCTTTAGCTCTTGTACTCATGAATCCCATTGGTTCTTTTTTCGTGTTTTGTTGTGTGTGTGTGTTTTTTCATCATATTAAATTGTTGCTCTATTTTTGTTTCTTTAAATAAAGAATGAAATTTTACAGGTCTGCAGTCATTCATTCAAACTACTGAAAGTGAAGTTATTTCAGTATCAGAATTTTTAAAAACAAAATCTTAGAATATTGTACACTATATATTTCCCATATTGTAGCTTCAAAAACTGTATAAATATACACATATAATATAATACACATTTTTATTTCTAAAGAAAAGTTCTGAAACCTAAAAAATGAAGAGATGATGTAAGAAAAAAAAGAAATCAGCAACCCATGTGTGTCACATAAGGCCAACAGTAGCGTGAAGATACAACTGATGCCTTGACCTTGAAAGCGTGGGTGATGTCAGATCAGGCTGTGGTGGTAAATTAACCCCCCCCCCCCCAAAAAAAAAAAATTATGATCCAGATTTTATTTTTTAAAAAAAAAAACAACTTTTTAGCCTATGGAGCCTTGTGGGCTTCAGAATTTTGAATGAAGGAATATGGACCAACATCTGAATTTAAGCAATGGTAAGGTAAAGGTAGCTCCATTATGCCATACTTTATTAAATTCCAGACCAGGCAGATTCGACTTGTTTCGTGTTTCTACAGTAATTACCTTCTTCATGTATGTAGAAAGTTCCTGAAGTATCTAGAAATCTAGGGAATGTAGCGTTAGTGTTTGTATTTTCTTGAGCTGTTTGCACACTAGAGGGCAGTATGGTCAGCATCGTACCTGGTAATCATTCTGTCTCCAGCCCCATAAGAAGCCTGATATCCTTTTCTACAGCTGGGTGACCGAGATTTGAACTGTTGGCCTTCACCATGAGAGACTGGTGCACTAATCACTCCACCACTCATGCGCCTATAGAGATAAAGATGTGTTTATTTATATTGTAATATCATTTATTGTGTTTTCACTTGTTTTTGTTATTATTTTTTTCCATCATCTTTAAACCTAAAACTGTCATCATGAGCTGTAAAAACTCTTTAAAATTTGTATAGTATCATTTATTTATTTTATGAATCTGTAAAATATAAAAAACAAATTTTGCATAACTTTATAAAATTCCTACTGATCTTTTTACTGTCTCTTCAGTTCTTTCAAGACATACACATCTCTGTAGCTTGATTATATTTGTATTTAAGTACATGTCAAGCAATTGTGTATGTAAAGATAAAAACATTTTTTTGATGTAATATAATCATAATTGTGAACTGCATATAAAAGGAAACTGTTAATGCTATAAACTCTTCAGTGCAATATGCTTGATCTCTCTTGCATTGACCCTTTGTAATATGTATGTGTGTGTATATGTGCATGTGTGCATGCATGTGTGGCTGTGTGCAGTGTTTGAAATATTTCAGAAGTTTATGAACAAAAGTAAATAAATCATTTTATGTAAAGAACATTGAATCAAAGTTTTTAGTCTCTATGGTGTAACATTTCTACTTTCTGTTCTGTTTTGCTGGATAATAAATATTCTTGACTGGCATTCTGAATGTTTAAAATGTGTATCATTGCAACAGGAAACTCCATGCACGATAATATCCCAGTCTGATAAAGAAACACTTAATAGTAAGTATTTAGACTGCATTATTCATCTCTTTTGATTAAAATACGAACTGCTCACTCCATTCATAATTTCTTAAAAATTATTTTTGAAACAGTCTTAAACAGAAAAAAAGTTAAAAAGGACAGAAAAATTCTCAATTTTCATCAACATGGAATCTTGAATATAGGACTTAGCATCGCTGCACTCAGTTTCAATAACTACTGAAGAGTTATGAACACTTATTGTGCCAGTCAGCTGTTGGTTCTGGCAATATCAAATTCTACCAGCTGGCTACGGTAACCTTGCGCAAATAATTTGTCATTTAACTTTCAAAAGTCTCTGCTTACATCTGTAACTGATTTTTTTTTTTTTTTTTTGGATTCACCAACTGTGAACTTGAATGCAGTTTTAAACATGTTAATTTTACATTAATATTGATTTTTCCTGACAGAAATATACAGGGTGTTTTTAAAGTCTCACTACACATTCTATGTAAAAATGAAGAAAATGACGTCATTAAAAAATTGGCTCACAGTCAATCGTGAAGAAAAATGCAGTGAATGGTTGCCATCTGCTGGAGTAATTTTTTGCACTCAAAACAGAACGGTATTATCAACGGAAGAAATAATTTTTTTGGTTGAACAAGTGTTTTGAAATGACGGTCGATACACACGGATGGTTCAAAGATTTTTAGCAAAATTTCCTGATAAACAACCTCCTCAATGCCCTAAGGTCAGAAATTTGTTGAATAAGTTTCGTGATACGGGAACTGTGGAAGATGCTCCGCGATCTGGTAGGCCTGCTGTGTCTGAAGAAAAATGTCTAGATATCCAAGACTGAATCCTGAAAAGTCCATGCTAGTCCTTAAGGAAAATATTGCAAGAAATGAACGTAACACTGCACACAGTGCACAAAATTCTTAAACATCGATTAAATTTTCATCCATACAAGATTTCTGTTGTGTCTGAACTAAAAGAGTGTGACAAGAATCACAATCAATCCAGAGTCAACTGCTCCACGTGGTTTCAAGCATTTTTAGCTGAAGAAGACCAGTCAATTCTCGATTTAACATTCTTCTCTAATGAGGCATGGTTTCATCTATCTGAATACGTTAATAGCCAAAATAATCGTATTTGGGGCAGTGTTAATCTCAATGCATTTCATGAAGCGCCGCTACACGATGCGAAAATTGGGGTGTGGTGTGCCGTCAGTAGAAAACGTTTAATTGGACAAATTTTCTTCAACAACACTATAAATGCCGATCGGTACCGTACTGTCATTCTGGAACCTTTTTTAGAACAGCTGAATGAACATGAAATTGAAGATGCGTGGTTCCAGCAAGATGGTGCACTACACACACAGCTAGAGCAACACACGGTATTTTGGAAGAAATTTTCGCAAATCGCATAATATCTCGTGGAATTTGGCCTGCTCGTTCTCCAGATCTAAATCCATTAGATTATTATCTATGGGGTTTCTTGAAAGGAAATGTTTACAAAAATAATGTACAAACAACTGAGGACCTAAAAGAAGCAATCAGAATTACCATTTAAAAAAATAACAACAGACACGTTGCACAAGGTATTTGACAATATGAAGAGACATGTACAGTCATGTCTTGAAGCCCGTGGTGAACATTTCCAACACATGTTATAATGAATATTTCAGTGGTACATACCAGCTACATATGCCTGTGAGACCTGGACACTTAACAAAACAGCTGAGAAGCACATAAATGCCTTTGAATGTAAATGCTATAGAAGAGTTCTCCAAATATCGTGGACACAAAAAAGAACAAATATATCTATACTACAAGAGCTTAATATTGAAGAAGGCTGGCTAGTAAAGAGGATTAAAGAGAGAAAACTTAAATATTTTGGCCACATTAAACGTCATGATAATTTAGAGAAGACCGTATTGGAAGGATACATAATGGGAAAAAGAAAAAGAGGAAGACCGAAACGAAGATGGCTGCAAGACATCGTTGATGATCTGGAAATGGATGCAGCAGCAGCAGGCCATCTTGCTCACAACCGAGAGGCCTATAGGAGTGCTGTTTGGGAGGCAAAGTTCCGCAAGGGACATGCAAAGGAATGAATGAATGAACATACCAGCTAACCCAAAACAACGTTGTATCATTGCAGTCACTAGTGTAACTAAATAGAAGACTTTTTGAGCACATTTTGTGATTACGTCATTTACTTCATTTTTCAATTTTTTTTTCATAGAAAGTGTAGTGAGACTTTAAAAACACCCTGTACATGCTAATTCAGGTGTTTCCATACCCTGGAGGATCGCTTCGAGTCAGATTGAAAGTGACGGACCCAAGATAGTTTCCTGTAACAATTCGTTTGATGAAGTCCCCGTACCCCCCCCCCCCCCCTTTTTTTTTTTTGCATGACACAGTTGTGTTTAGTTTTTGTTCGGCAGACAACTGGCGTGGGACTCATTGTGTGCAGACTTGACTGAATTTTATCCGTTCATGCATGACGTTGTTGGCAGTTCCATGAAAGTAACCCGCGCGACCAGCTATACTGTCTATCGACGCACGTCGGTCAACGTGGGTCATCACTTCCAGACATTGAACTATTGTATGGCCTGGGTTGCGGTCACCACGGGACGACCTTGAAGCTCACTGCCTGTGATGCTAGTTTGCCCATAACTGAATTTCTAGTTCCAGTTATACACAGCTTTTCAATGACATACTTCTCACCGAACACTTCAAGCATTTCTTCATGCGTTTCCTTTGTGCTCCATCCTTAGGCCCACAGAAAACGCACAACTCCGAGTTGTTCTTCTCCTGTACGCGCATGTAAAACACTCATCATCATCATCAGGTGCCGTGCCGACTGGCGTTGGCTATTATGCTTCTCCAGAGTACCCGATCCTTCATGCAGGCCATCAGTTCAGTTGGTGATCTCTCACACCATCCCGTCAGACTGTCCAGTATCATTTTCCTGATCACCCGTGAGACTGGTTGTTGTTCAGTCATCTGTCTTATCTCTGCATTGTTCTTGAATTCATTCCACTTGATGCCGAGTATTTTCCTTAGGCATTTGTTTTCAAAAGAGTCTAATTTTTTTTCTATTTCTTTAGTTGTTTTCCAGCTTTCGCATGCATAAATGAGGGTGGATATTACATTTGAATTGAATTAGTCTTAACTTGGTTTTTGTGCTTATAACTTTTGAATTCCATATGTTCTCAAGATTCTTGAAGTCACTAGTGTAACTAAATAGAAGACTTTTTGAGCACATTTTGTGATTACGTCATTTACTTCATTTTTCAATTTTTTTTTTCATAGAAAGTGTAGTGAGACTTTAAAAACACCCTGTACATGCTAATTCAGGTGTTTCCATACCCTGGAGGATCGCTTCGAGTCAGATTGAAAGTGACGGACCCAAGATAGTTTCCTGTAACAATTCGTTTGATGAAGTCCCCGTACCCCCCCCCCTTTTTTTTTTTGCATGACACAGTTGTGTTTAGTTTTTGTTCGGCAGACAACTGGCGTGGGACTCATTGTGTGCAGACTTTACTGAATTTTATCCGTTCATGCATGACGTTGTTGGCAGTTCCATGAAAGTAACCCGCGCGACCAGCTATACTGTCTATCGACGCACGTCGGTCAACGTGGGTCATCACTTCCAGACATTGAACTATTGTATGGCCTGGGTTGCGGTCACCACGGGACGACCTTGAAGCTCACTGCCTGTGATGCTAGTTTGCCCATAACTGAATTTCTAGTTCCAGTTATACACAGCTTTTCATGACATACTTCTCACCGAACACTTCAAGCATTTCTTCATGCGTTTCCTTTGTGCTCCATCCTTAGGCCCACAGAAAACGCACAACTCCGAGTTGTTCTTCTCCTGTACGCGCATGTAAAACACTCATCATCATCATCAGGTGCCGTGCCGACTGGCGTTGGCTATTATGCTTCTCCAGAGTACCCGATCCTTCATGCAGGCCATCAGTTCAGTTGGTGATCTCTCACACCATCCCGTCAGACTGTCCAGTATCATTTCTCTTGGTCTTCCTCTTGATCTTCTTCCTTCTATTTTTCCTGTTGTTATATTTTCAATGCCCCCTCTTCTCATTGCATGTCCTATGAAAGTACATTGTCTCTCTCTTATCTTTCTGACAAGGTTTTTTGTCTCTCCAGCTCTTCTCATACATTCTTCATTAGTTATTTTTGCTGTCCAGGGGATTCGCAACATTCTTCTAATAAACCACATTTCTGCTGCTTCCAATGATTTTTGTGCAGACTTGCCTATTGTCCATGATTCACTTCCATATAACAAGATAGGTTCAATATAGCATTTTAGGACTCGTTTGTAAAACACTCGCCAAATTAAAACGGTCGCCGTGACATGCTGGGATATAGCTTTTGGTTTTTCGCACCAACTGATGCTGCTGCTACATACAACCAAAAATACCCGCAATGAACTTTCCATTTGCTTCAGTCTGTGCGGATTTGCGACTTATTTATTGAATTACCCCGCATCAGCAACACTAATAATAATAATATCAGACGACGCACAAACATTTTCACCCGTCCTAATGAAATCACAGTAAACAGAGCATAGGAACATTGTTGAAGTTACTCGCTCAAAAGCCAATGAAAGAGGTCACTAGGACAACAGCAGTTAAGGAGGCAGAATTCTGTATTACTGGTTTTTAGATAGAACATCTAGTTTTAGATAGAACATCTAGTTTTAGATAGATCATCTAGTTTTAGATAGAACATCTAGTTTTAGATAGAACATCTAGTTTTAGATAGATCATCTAGTTTTAGATAGAACATCTAGTTTTAGATTAATATTGATTTTTCCTGACAGAAATATCAGGGTGTTTTTAAAGTCTCACTACACATTCTATGTAAAAATGAAGAAAATGACGTCATTAAAAAATTGACTCACAGTCAATCGTGAAGAAAAATGCAGTGAATGGTTGCCATCTGCTGGAGTAATTTTTTGCACTCAAACAGAACGGTATTATCAACGGAAGAAATAATTTTTTTGGTTGAACAAGTGTTTTGAAATGACGGTCGATACACACGGATGGTTCAAAGATTTTTAGCAAAATTTCCTGATAAACAACCTCCTCAATGCCCTAAGGTCAGAAATTTGTTGAATAAGTTTCGTGATACGGGAACTGTGGAAGATGCTCCGCGATCTGGTAGGCCTGCTGTGTCTGAAGAAAAATGTCTAGATATCCAAGACTGAATCCTGAAAAGTCCATGCTAGTCCTTAAGGAAAATATTGCAAGAAATGAACGTAACACTGCACACAGTGCACAAAATTCTTAAACATCGATTAAATTTTCATCCATACAAGATTTCTGTTGTGTCTGAACTAAAAGAGTGTGACAAGAATCACAATCAATCCAGAGTCAACTGCTCCACGTGGTTTCAAGCATTTTTAGCTGAAGAAGACCAGTCAATTCTCGATTTAACATTCTTCTCTAATGAGCATGGTTTCATCTATCTGAATACGTTAATAGCCAAAATAATCGTATTTGGGGCAGTGTTAATCTCAATGCATTTCATGAAGCGCCGCTACACGATGCGAAAATTGGGGTGTGGTGTGCCGTCAGTAGAAAACGTTTAATTGGACAAATTTTCTTCAACAACACTATAATGCCGATCGGTACCGTACTGTCATTCTGGAACCTTTTTTAGAACAGCTGAATGAACATGAAATTGAAGATGCGTGGTTCCAGCAAGATGGTGCACTACACACACAGCTAGAGCAACACACGGTATTTTGGAAGAAATTTTCGCAAATCGCATAATATCTCGTGGAATTTGGCCTGCTCGTTCTCCAGATCTAAATCCATTAGATTATTATCTATAGGGTTTCTTGAAAGGAAATGTTTACAAAAATAATGTACAAACAACTGAGGACCTAAAAGAAGCAATCAGAATTACCATTTTAAAAAATAACAACAGACACGTTGCACAAGGTATTTGACAATATGAAGAGACATGTACAGTCATGTCTTGAAGCCCGTGGTGAACATTTCCAACACATGTTATAATGAATATTTCAGTGGTACATACCAGCTAACCCAAAACAACGTTGTATCATTGCAGTCACTAGTGTAACTAAATAGAAGACTTTTTGAGCACATTTTGTGATTACGTCATTTACTTCATTTTTCAATTTTTTTTTCATAGAAAGTGTAGTGAGACTTTAAAAACACCCTGTACATGCTAATTCAGGTGTTTCCATACCCTGGAGGATCGCTTCGAGTCAGATTGAAAGTGACGGACCCAAGATAGTTTCCTGTAACAATTCGTTTGATGAAGTCCCCGTACCCCCCCCCCCCCCCTTTTTTTTTTTTGCATGACACAGTTGTGTTTAGTTTTTGTTCGGCAGACAACTGGCGTGGGACTCATTGTGTGCAGACTTGACTGAATTTTATCCGTTCATGCATGACGTTGTTGGCAGTTCCATGAAAGTAACCCGCGCGACCAGCTATACTGTCTATCGACGCACGTCGGTCAACGTGGGTCATCACTTCCAGACATTGAACTATGTATGGCCTGGGTTGCGGTCACCACGGGACGACCTTGAAGCTCACTGCCTGTGATGCTAGTTTGCCCATAACTGAATTCTAGTTCCAGTTATACACAGCTTTTCAATGACATACTTCTCACCGAACACTTCAAGCATTTCTTCATGCGTTTCCTTTGTGCTCCATCCTTAGGCCCACAGAAAACGCACAACTCCGAGTTGTTCTTCTCCTGTACGCGCATGTAAAACACTCATCATCATCATCAGGTGCCGTGCCGACTGGCGTTGGCTATTATGCTTCTCCAGAGTACCCGATCCTTCATGCAGGCCATCAGTTCAGTTGGTGATCTCTCACACCATCCCGTCAGACTGTCCAGTATCATTTCTCTTGGTCTTCCTCTTGATCTTCTTCCTTCTATTTTTCCTGTTGTTATAATATTTTCAATGCCCCCTCTTCTCATTGCATGTCCTATGAGAGTACATTGTCTCTCTCTTATCTTTCTGACAAGGTTTTTTGTCTCTCCAGCTCTTCTCATACATTCTTCATTAGTTATTTTTGCTGTCCAGGGGATTCGCAACATTCTTCTAATAAACCACATTTCTGCTGCTTCCAATGATTTTTGTGCAGACTTGCCTATTGTCCATGATTCACTTCCATATAACAAGATAGGTTCAATATAGCATTTTAGGACTCGTTTGTAAAACACTCGCCAAATTAAAACGGTCGCCGTGACATGCTGTGATATAGCTTTTGGTTTTTCGCACCAACTGATGCTGCTGCTACATACAACCAAAAATACCCGCAATGAACTTTCCATTTGCTTCAGTCTGTGCGGATTTGCGACTTATTTATTGAATTACCCCCGCATCAGCAACAGTAATAATAATAATATCAGACGACGCACAAACATTTTCACCCGTCCTAATGAAATCACAGTAAACAGAGCATAGGAACATTGTTGAAGTTACTCGCTCAAAAGCCAATGAAAGAGGTCACTAGGACAACAGCAGTTAAGGAGGCAGAATTCTGTATTACTGGTTTTTAGATAGAACATCTAGTTTTAGATAGATCATCTAGTTTTCAGCTCCTTCTACGTACACTCCAATTTGATGCTCACTTATTTTTATTCTTAACACATCTGAGCACTCCTCATTATCTTCTGTCATGTCTGTCAGATCTGAAACGCAGACAGCTTCTGATTTAAAATTCCATGTTTTTGCCTAGGTTTTTCTTCTGTAAGCAGGCTTACTCTTCAAACAGTACATCCTCTAACTTCAATTTTTTTTTCTATAACAATCTTCTGACACTGTTCACACTCTCGGCAATCATTGCATTAGTTTATGTTGTTGTTTATTAATTGGTTGTTGCTGATATATTTTCTGGCCCCAGCGTTTATTGGTTGGTTGTCGCTGATATATTTTGTGACCGCAGCTTTTATTGGTTGGTTGTTTCTGATACATTTTGTGGCCGTAGCTTTTATTGGTTGATTGTTGCTGATACATTTTGTGGCCGTAGCTTTTATTGGTTGATTGTTGCTGATATATTTTCTGACCAGAAGCTTTACTCTCATATCTCCTGACTCCACAAGACGAGCTAAGAGGACTTCGGGTAGCATAGGTGGACATCTTCGAGACAGATGACCCGGCGCTGTTGTCCATGTTTAGAGATTACAAATACGAACATTTCATTTGCGATTTAGCGTGGTGCCATATTTGCGGCTGAGCGTTTTCTTGCCGAATAGCTCGACTTTAGCATATTTTCTCGCTAGAGCAGACTGCAGACTTCATCGAACTGTTATGAAGACGGTGGTGTAGGCTGACCTGGCGACATATTGCTTTCCATTCTCTACTGAATGTACTTAATTCACGTCAAGTAGTGTCCTTGAAAGCGAACGAAATAGTCAGAAAGTGACAGAAGGATGTTTACTTTAAATTATCGGAGCAGGAGAAATCAAATGTATAGATAAATGTAACGCTTAATTTTTAATTATTTTTTTTAAAAAACTCCTTGCAGGAGAAACGATAGTCAAGAAAGTAATTTGTCACATAAAACAGCACAGATTAGCTAGGATTAATCACATTAGAGATATCTGAAATAAGTAAAACGGAATATAACAATTTCACTGAAAATCCAAGATACATTGCGGAAGTTTCAGTGTCCAGACTATATGCCTGCCATTTCAGAACTGTGGCTTGCCTATGCCCGAAGCTTGCATGTCGAGACTGTATCTGATGAATGAATGGATATTTCCTCTTATTCTGGAAGTCACAGGATCAGATGCATAGAAAGTTTCATTTCTACCAGTAATCTATAATTTTCGTCTTCACGGTGTTCGTTCTTGTTCTGTTGTGACAAAGTAATATAACAGTATATGTTATAAGCGTTACCACATGACTGTGGCTGGGGGTTACGCCCATGGTTTTGTGTTTATTGTCCGTATCCGTTCAGCGAACGTTTGCATGAGTTGTTTTGAACTGAAGCAGTACGATATTCCGGGGCTGAACTCGGAGGGTGAAGTGTGTTACCCGAGGAGAGAACAAGTTGTAAGCTGAGATAAAATGTTGTAATTTACATCGTCTCTGTCCAAAACTGCTGTTTTGAAAGCTTGAAATGAGGAATTGTTTTCGTCAAGTCTAAATTTCTGTCTTTGTTGGGATGTAAATGAAATTCAATGGCTGCATATTTTGACAGCCGAGCTGATGCTGTTTATTTTGAGATATAGGAAGACATACTTCTATCTCATCATCACGCCATCTTTGTCCTGTTCATCATTAAAGATCTTTATGTATCGGTGTAGAACTTTGGAGTTCGTCTGCTCATTGCTGGAATTTTGTTGCGAAACTGGATGCGAGTCTGAAGCGATGGTTAATCAACTCAGACGGGAACTGTCTAGTTACAGTTATACATTAGGCTATAGTTAGCAGCCACACAGATACAATCTTCGTTTGTAGCTTCTACTTCTGCTGACACACATGTCAACCATTCACATTAGTGCCATGCACCTGTAAGTGGCGCATTAAGAAGGAAGAAAAGAAAAGAAGCCAATACTAGAACCAACAATTTCATAGTCGAAATCAAACCGTCCCATGTACAAGTCTGTTTAGCTTGTTTAACTCCTAGTTACCAAAATTGCATTTTATCTCACTATGCTCTAGCAAATGTATGCCTGTAAGTCCGTACACATCTATCGGATATCATTCATTCATTCATTTGCATGTCCCTTGCGGAACTTTGCCTCACTAACAGCACTCCTGTTGGCCTCTCGATTGTGGGCAAGATGGCCTGTTGCTGATGCATCCATTTGCAGATCATCAACGATGTCTTGCAGCCATCTTCGCCTTGGTCTTCCTCTCTTTCTTTTTCCCATTATGTACCCTTCCAAGACGGGTCTTCTCTAAATTATCATGACGTTTAATGTGTCAAAAATATGCAAGTTTTCTATCTTTAATCCTCTTTTAGCCAGCCTTCTTCAATATTAAGTTCTTGTAGTATGGATATATTTGTTCTTTTCTGTGTCCATGATATTTGAGGAACTCTTCTGTACCATTTACATTCAAAGGCAATTATGTGTTTCTCAGCTGTTTTATTAAGTATCGGATATATATGTAGCATTGTGATGAACACAAGAATCTGGAAAGAAAATCTTGTGACAGCAAATGAGAACGAAAGCCGGCTTTGTAGCGACAGAAGACTGATTTGGTAAACATACAACTATTTTCTTTTCTGCTTTCCAAAGCACTAACAATGCTGGTGACAGTTCAAATTCTACAGCATTATGTGAAGGCACAAATATTTATTTGTAAATACAGATTGATGACAACATGTGACAAGGGGCCCAAGCAAATGTGTAGTTTCACAGATACGCTTAAACAACAAGTTCTCCTCGGAAAGTCAAAGAGTTATCGGTAATAGTTTGTAGGGTTATGTATACAATACTGCAGTATATGCAATACTGTGTGTAGAGCAGACCTTTCTTTTGAACCTGGTCGTCGCTCATGCATTAAAAAAAAACCGGTGCTGAAATGAAACATAAATAACTGTTGAACTAAAACCAGAAAGAGAGTAACAAACATCTCTCACGACACAGAAACCAGATGCCAATAGCCAAAGGGAAGTTTCTGATTCTAGAAGAAAGGTGGCTATCCTTTCATATTATCATAGTCGCTTATTTAGATCAGTGAAGTACCCACAAACATCACGTGAAACCTTGGCAAAATAAAGAATTCACGTGCACAAGAACAACGTTTTAAAGTATAGTTCTCAATGTTCTGACACCTGTGGCGCATCATGAAGGCAACACGTGTGCAACAAGAGGTAAAATATATATCTGCTATAATGAAGTGAACAAAACGCTCAGTCGTAAAGATAGTACCAGATATGTGAAGTATTATCTCTCTCTCTCTCTCTCTGAACCTTAAGTGCCCAGGGCACATGGGGCTTCCGCAAGGGTTTTCCACAAATGCCTGTCTTTCGCCTTTTTTTCTGCTCTTGCCCAGGTGAGCCCTCTATTGCTCAACATCCTTTCTGTTGTTCTTCTCCATGTCTCTTTTGGTCTACCCTTACTTCTGCTCCCCTGTGGTGTCCATCTTAGTGCTATTTTTGGTAGTGAGTTGTCAGTCATTCGGAGCACATGTCCCAACCATCGCCAGCGTCTTTCCTCAATAATTGTTGTCAGTGGTTTCATCTGCATTTCTGCCAATAAGATGTTATTTCTTATGGTGTTTGGCCAAAATATGTTTTTAATTCTACGTAACATTTAGTCTGGAAAGAATTCAACTTGTTTTCTATGGTTTTGGTGATTTTCCAGCATTCACTTCCATAGAGTAGTACACTTAGAACATTACTCTTAAATATCCTGATTTTCATATTTATGCTTAGTTTATTTGATTTCCATATATTCTGTAGCATTGCAAAAGCCTGGTTTGCTCTAGTAAGTCTGCTGTTGATGTCCTCTGTGCTGTCTCCATTTTCTACTACTCTGCTGCCAAGGTATACAAATTCGTTGACCTCCTCCACTAACTTGTTATCTACTCTGAGTACATTTCTGTTGTTCACATTTTGCTTCATTAACTTTGTCTTTCCTACGTTGATCTTTAGTCCTATGTTGTTTGCATCTTAGTGCTATTTTTGGTAGTGAGTTGTCAGTCATTCGGAGCACATGTCCCAACCATCGCCAGCGTCTTTCCTCAATAATTGTTGTCAGTGGTTTCATCTGCATTTCTGCCAATAAGATGTTATTTCTTATGGTGTTTGGCCAAAATATGTTTTTAATTCTACGTAAACATTTAGTCTGGAAAGAATTCAACTTGTTTTCTATGGTTTTGGTGATTTTCCAGCATTCACTTCCATAGAGTAGTACACTTAGAACATTACTCTTAAATATCCTGATTTTCATATTTATGCTTAGTTTATTTGATTTCCATATATTCTGTAGCATTGCAAAAGCCTGGTTTGCTCTAGTAAGTCTGCTGTTGATGTCCTCTGTGCTGTCTCCATTTTCTACTACTCTGCTGCCAAGGTATACAAATTCGTTGACCTCCTCCACTAACTTGTTATCTACTCTGAGTACATTTCTGTTGTTCACATTTTGCTTCATTAACTTTGTCTTTCCTACGTTGATCTTTAGTCCTATGTTGTTTGCATTCTGGGTTAACTTGTTTATTTTATCTTGCATATCTTTGTGACTGCTTGATAATAGACAAATGTCGTCCGCAAAGTCAAGGTCCTCCAGCACTGTGTCAAGGGTCCATTGTAATCCTCTGCGTTTGTCTGATGTTGCCTCCTTCATTAACCAGTCTACTGCCAAGATAAATAATGTTGGTGATAGTACACATCCCTGTTTCACTCCTGTTTGTACCCTAAAGCTGCTGGAGGTATGTTCTCCACAGATAACTTTGCACTGAAAACCCTCGTATAGGGCTTTGATTACATTAACTATTTTATGGGGGAGGCCATGCCATCTTAGGATTTTCCACAGTGCATCTCTGTTGACACTGTCAAAGGCTTTCTCAAAATCTATGAATAATGCATATGTTGTACTATGCCACTCATTTGCCTGTTCTAATATTTGTCTAAGTACAAATATATGGTCTATGCATGATCTTCCTTTCCTAAATCCTGCCTGCTCTTTCCGAAGTTTTTCCTCAAGTGTTGGTACAATTCTGTTGATGATTATTCTGCAAAATACTTTACTAGTGAGTGGCAGTAGGGTAATGCCTCTCCAGTTCCCGCAATCTCTGAGATCACCCTTCTTTGGTAGTTTTACTATAAGACCAGTTTTCCACTCCTCTGGGGCTTTTTCTAAATCCCAAATTTGTTGTAATATCCGGCAGAGTTGTTTTGGTGTTTCTGTTTCTTCTGCTTTCAACATCTCAGCAGTCACTTCATCTTCACCTGGTGCCCTGTCTGATTTTAGCATCTTTATCGCCTCTTTTACTTCATTTATTGTTATTGGTCCTGTATTGATGTTTAGTTCCGCTTTTGCTTCAGGTATATCTATTGCTTGTGCTGCTTGTGTTCTGTTTAGTAGGGTGTTAAAGTGTTCCCTCCATCTTTCAATTTTTTCTCTTTCTCCACTGACCAGTTGTCCATTTTGTGTTCTTACTGCACTTGTGAAGTATTATATGCATGTGAAAAGAATACAAATGAGACTGATGCAATTCCAAAATCTGGAAAGAGAGATGTCTGAAATATTAGCAGATCACGTTCCATTCTTATCAAAGAAATATACGTGGAAGAGTCAGTAAGTTACAAACTGATATGGAGTAGCTGAAAACGGTAGTTGATAGTTTCTAAAGATGTCATTAGGTGGCGTAAACATCAGGTTTGATGCTTAGCTAGGAGATGCTAGTTGCCAAGTGCGCACGCGGCATGCGCAGAAAAAAAATTGGCGACTGTTCTTGAGAAATGCACGACCGAAAAACAGTGCGCGGTGATATGGGGGGAGGGCGCGGACTTAAATAAGGAAATCGTTCCTGCCTACCATGGGAAGTGTTTTTCGCAACAAACGATAGACAACTGGATAGATTAATTCTCTCAAGGACCCTAAAAAAGTTACTGATTAAGATCGACCCGGTTGACCTTCCTGTCCAGATTGCGACAGAAGCGACTGTGCGACATGTCGACGAGATTATTCGAGCTGACAGATGCAGCGATAGACTGTGTGGCAACTACAGTAGGCTGTTCTCATGGTTTAGTCTGTAGCAGTATGCATGACTCGTTGAATTTTCGCAAACTGTGCTCATGGTGGGTGCCCAGACAAATGACTGAAGACCACAAAATAATCCGAATGGGCCTGTACTTGCAACATCTCTCTCAGAAACCAGATGAAGGAGAAGACTTACTTAGTAGGACTGCTACATGCGACACACAATAATTAGAGTATAAGTATACAATTATACACGAAGCACTGCAGTAAAGCTGTGATACCAAAATGTATAAACTAGGAAAAAAGTAGGAGCAGCTTTATTAGTTAACGATTACAAAGTTGTGACGTTTCGGCATGTGCCGTAATCATGAATGTAGCGGTTCTCAAGCGCTAGGCGGCTTGTGTCATCTGCGCGACATTGTTTGATGACTATTACCAGAAAATCAGATTTCCCTCTATGGTTCAACTAGTGAGCCGCAAAGAAGCATTCAGAAAAAATCCTGTTACTCCATCGGACAGAGTTAAGTTAGTACTGCCTTTCCACCCGCATGGTTAGATGGTTAAGAAAATTCTTTATCGTCATCTGCCACTAATTCAGCTCGCCCCGACACTCGCGACATTTTCTTTCATCCACCCCTGTTGGCATACAAACGTGAGCCAAACCTTAAGGACATCCTCGTCCACAGCCACTTGAAGCGGAGCTTTACATATGTTGGTACCAGAAAATGTAACCGCCCCCTCTGCGTTACCTGCCCTGTAGTCTGGGAAACGAAAACGATCATCTTTCTCAAAACTATCTTCACTCTTCATGAGGGATTCACATGCGAGTTCCGTAATGTGATATATGTGATCGTGTGCAAAAGATGGAGGATAACGTATATTGGTGAGACTGGCTCAGATTAGGGGACCGCATGCAGAAACATCTGCATGATATCACCCAGCATGCTTCGAAACCAGTCCCAAATCATTTCAATGGCCCCAACCACAGAGGCAAATGTGATATTCTGGTAACATTCATTAAACAGTGTCGCGCAGATGACACAAGCCGCCTAGCCCTTGAGAACAGCTATATTCAGGATTATGGGACGCTGAAACCACACGGGTTAAACTCGCTATTCAGCTACACCTAACATTCTCCTCTTCAACAATTATAATCCCTCTCACTAAGCTCCACTCCCTTCTCACTTGTTACACATAGTTCAGAACCTCCTAACACCATCACATTACAACCCCTATACCCTAACTGTAATCATCTAATTCACCTTCTCCTGGCTAGGTTAACACTGTACCACTCTCTCTCCCCTCCACGGTTTCCCCACCCACCACCTTCACTTACGACCCACCGACCACACATCACAGGTCTCCATTTAAACAGTCTCTACGACCTACCATGCTCATTTCTGACACACAGCGTCGGACAAGCCACATCTTCTTACAGTTACAGCTAAGTGCTGTATTCATTGTTAATTTATTTTAATTTTTTTTAAAATAGCATTCATGTGAATCTATACTTTATCTCCTCTCTCTATTTCTTCGTCCTGCATGTTTTTGTATGATTAAGGCTCATGCCGAAACGTCACAACTTTGTAATCGTTAACTAATAAAGCTGCTCCTACTTTTTTCCTAGTTTATACATTTTGTTACAGGGAACGAGTCATGGGTTCATCACTGTCAATCAGGGACAAAGCGTGCTTCAATGCAATGGAAACATCCTTCTTCACCTTCATCAAAGAAATTCAAGGTTACTCCATCAGCAGGGAAGTTTATGCTTAAAGTGTTTCTGGACTTTCAAGAAATCCTGTTAGCCCATTTCCGGAAGAGAGACAGTGTGAATGCTGCGTCTTGCTGTTAACGCTTCATCATGCATTTCGTGAAGAAGCGTCTACTGACTACATGAGTACTGCACCTTCATGATAGTGCCAGACAACATACAACTCATGATAATGCCAGACAACATACAACTCATGATAATGCCAGACAACATACAACTCATGATAATGCCAGACCACATACAGCTCATGATAATGCTAGACTACATACAGCTCATGATAATACCAGACAACATACAGCTCATGATAATGCTAGACAACATACAACTCATGATAATGCTAGACAACATACAGATCATGATAATGCTAGACAATATACAGCTCATGATAATACCAGACAACATACAACTCATGATAATGCCAGAAAACATACAACTCATGATAATGCCAGAAAACATACAACTCATGATAATGCCAGACCACATACAGCTCATGATAATGCTAGACAACATACAGCTCATGATAATGCTAGACCATATACAGCTCATGATAATGCCAGAAAACATACAGTTTATAATGCCAGAGAACATAAGCTCATGATAATGCCAGACAACATACAGCTTATGATAATGCCAGACCATATACACCTTATGATAATGCTAGACTACATACAGCTCATGATAATGCTAGACCACATACAGCTCATGATAATGCTAGACAACATACAGCTCATGATAATGCTAGATCACATACAGCTCGTGATAATGTTAGACAACATACAGCTTATAATCCCAGACAACATACAGCTCATGATAATGCTAGACCACATACAGGTCGATTAACAAAGGGAGACAACTGAACAAGTAGGGTGGAAATTTCTTCAACATCCATCTTACAGCCCCGACTTAGCACAGAGACCGCTAAAAATACATTGGTGGCAAACACTTTGCGGATGACGAAGAAGTGGAATGTAACTTGCTAATGTACCTAAAACAGCAAACCAAAGGCTTCTATGCTGCGGGTTTTTTTGGCACTGATAAAACGATTGGATAAAGTGTGTCAACGTTTTTGGAGATCATGCTGAGAAATAAAGGGAAACCGTAAGTGTAATAATAGTTTTCAAATTCGTATCTCATTTAGGTTTAGTTTTGTCTTGTTTTGTTTTAAATAGCCATTTGTAACTTACTGACTTACCCTCGCAAACTAATCCATAATATGAAAGCATTTTGTGGTGACAACTGCAATAACAACTTCACTGGAATTGCAAGAAACAGTAATGATAATGTATTTATAAAGCTGAGCAAGAACGTGATTTATAGTATCTTGGGAGTGGAGTAAGCAACTCATACTGTGCATAATTCTTCGCAGGTAAGCACGGTACGTTGCCAGAAGTAATTGTGAACACCGTGCTCCAACACTTCTCATGCTCCCACTATTAGATGCTCGAGTTGGCAATTTACTAAAACTAATTTCTCTGACATAAGGAGCGTTCAGTAGACGCGTTGAACGTAGCTATAGCAACGTAACATGTTGTCCGTTGACAGAAAGGACTAACAGTGATGACTGATGACAATTAAAGCTGTACGTCATGCGCCCACGACTGGTTTAAGTGCAAGAAATAGATGCCATGTGAACTAATATGTTGCCGTATACTCATGCCAAGGTTTATTTCTCAACAACAGCACAGCTTGGCTATGCTACGAATTGTGTAACTGTACACAGGTGTAGACAGTGCGAGTATAAAGTAGAGAGACGAAAGTTCAAGTGCAAGATTCAAGAGTTTCTGATGTTAAACACTTACAGGAACAAGTAAACACTTACAGGAACAAGTAAACACTTACAGGAACAAGTAAACACTTACAGGAACAAGTAAACACTTACAGGAACAAGTAAACACTTACAGGAACAAGTTTGACAACTCGGGGAGTACTAACGCTTAACATACACTGAACGTCCCTGAGCAAGTCCACTTGTCTATCCAGTGCCATGCCGACAGGCGATGGTGGTCATGCATATCAACAGTTCTCTATTCCGGGTGTTAATTATGAGTGGACTGGTGCTCTTTCTCCATATCATGTCATCAGTCCATCTATCGCCTTCTGTTTTTGTCTGCCACGGTCTCTTTTGCCCTCTACCATCCCTGTTGTTATCAAATATTCCAGTCCACCTACTCTCATGAAGTGTCCTAAGAATGTGCATTGTCTATTTCTGAGTTTTGTTATTGCTTGTTTCTCTTCTTCTGCCTCCTTCAGCACCTCCTGTTTGATCTCTTCGCTGTCTAGGGTATCTTTAGCATTCTTCTAAGGAACCACATTTGAGTGGCTTCAATGAGGCGCTGTTCTTCCCTGGTGAATGTCCGAGATTCACGCCCATAAAGCAGGACTGGTTTAATATAACACAGGGGCGCTCTTTTCCTGACTCTCAGTGCTAGTGATTGATTACATCAAATATTTTTCATCTTTTGAAACATTATTTTAGCCTGTTGTTGTTTTTTTTTAAAATCTCAATTTCACATCTTCCGTCTGAAATTATTAATGTCCTAGGTACCTGAGCAAGCCCATATCATTCATTCATTCATTTGCATGTCCCATGTGGAACTTTGCCTCCCTAACTGCGCTCCTGTAGGCCTCTCGGTTGTGAGCAAGATGGCCTGCTGCTGATGCATCGATTTGCAGATATTCACCGATGTCTTGCAGCCATCTTCGCCTTGGTCTTCCTCTCTTCCTTTTTCCCATTATGTGCCCTTCCAAGACGGTTTTCTCTAGATTATCATGACGTTTAATATGTCCAAAATATTTAAATTTTCTCTCTTTAATCCTCGTTACAAGCCAACCTTCTTCAATATTAAGTTCTTGTAGTATGGATATATTTGTTCTTTTCTGTGTCCATGATATTTGAAGAACTCTTCTGTAGCATTTACATTCAAAGGCATTTATGTGTTTCTCAGCTGTTTTGCTAAGTGTCCGGGTCTCACAGGCATATGTTGCGATTGGAAAAATGCATGCCCTTAAAAATCTTATTTTAAGCCCATATCAGAACAAATAAAGTTGAATGCTGAGCACATGATGATGGTGAACTATAACTTATGGAGATGAAGTATGACTTGTAATATCTCAAATGACAGCGTACTGCATGGCAAATGAACTTCCAGACGGCTAATTAAACTCAGATTACTAACGACGCCATAGGAAATCAAATTACATCACTTCATTAACACAGTTTAATCCTACACTATCACTTCACTAACACAGTTTAATCCTACACTATCACCTCACTAACACAGTTTAATCCTACACTATCACTTCACTAACCCAGTTTAATCCTATACTATCACTTCACTAACACAGTTTAATCCTACACTATCACTTCACTAACACAGTTTAATCCTACACTATCACCTCACTAACACAGTTTAATCCTACACTATCACTTCACTAACCCAGTTTAATCCTACACTATCACCTCACTAACACAGTTTAATCCTACACTATCACCTCACTATCACAGTTTAATCCTACACTATCACTTCACCAACCCAGTTTAATCCTACACTATCACCTCACTAACACAGTTTAATCCTATACTATCACCTCACTAACACAGTTTAATCCTACACTATCACCTCACTAACCCAGTTTAATCCTACACTATCACCTCACTAACCCAGTTTAATCCTACACTATCACCTCACTAACCCAGTTTAATCCTACACTATCACCTCACTAACCCAGTTTAATCCTACACTATCACCTCACTAACCCAGTTTAATCCTGTACTATCACCTCACTAACCCAGTTCAATCCTACACTATCACCTCACTAACACAGTTTAATCCTACACTACCACTCTGGCAAAACACAGCGATAGAATCCCAACATTCAAATTCTAGCTCCGATCACACGTGTCTGTCTGTTAACAGCGACGATCGACGACTATATCACAAAAACATGTTCACATACTCTCATGAGCCGCAAGTTTTTAGTTGTTCGCTCACAATACAGCGAACCTTAATTTTTTTTCATAATAATTTCATGAAGAAGGTGTTTTTCCTCACACGGGTAAACACTTTTCAAAAGAGCCTTCTCTTCAAGTTTTTCTCTGGTTATGTACCTTTGGCCTCACATTCTATTATACCTAACGGTTAGGATCATTAGATTCTCATCGCTTTGCTTTCGTTGTTCTCGGCCTGCTGTGGTAATGCAGGTAATGTTGGTAATGAAAAGGAACAGATGAGCAGACAATAGTAAATTTGTGTTTAACCTAGCTAATTACAGATCGATGCCTTCAATCAAATAAGTAGGAGATACTGTAAACACTAAGATGGTCTGTGCTGGATGAAATCTCGGGCCGGACAATTTACAATATATATATATTAAGTTAAGGAGTACTGGTGTCTACATTATATTTCGCTACTCTGGAGTTAGTTTCCAATCGCAACATATGCCTGTGAGACTTGGAAACTTAACAAAACAGCTGAGAAACACATACATTCCTTTGAATGTAAATGCTGCAGAAGAGTCCTTCGATTATCATGGACACAAAAAAAAATAAAAAAATATATCCATACTGCAAGAACTTAATATTGAAGAATGTTGGCTAGTAAAGAAGATTAAACAACAAATAAAACTTAAATATTTTGGACACATTAAAGGGCATGATAATTTAGAGAAGACCACCTTAGAAGGGTATATAATGGGACAAAGAAAGAGAGGAAGACCTAGGCGAAAATGGCTGCAAGACATTGTTAGTGATCTGCGAATGGATGCATTAACAGCAGGACATCTTGCTCACAACCGAGAGGCCTACAGGAGAGCTGTTAGGGAGCAAAGTTCTGAAGGGGACATGCAAATGACTGACTGACTGGAGTTAGATTCTGATTATAAGCCTCAAATTGATCTTGATTTGAGTGATGAAGAGAAGTGAATAAATAAGGAGACATTAGATGGCAGCCGTTGCTTTGATGGAGAATATATTAGACCACCAAATGCGACACACGGGCCAAGGTAAGTTTACTTCTCACTGAAAAGGGTGGGGTTGGGACTTTGTAATAACTGTGAGCTGGTTTAAAAATAAACTAAACCTCTATTTACATTAAATTAAAGTTGAGAATGAAGTTTAGCAACTGTGAGCTGTCTTTTATTGATAGTGAATGTAAGATCTTAGTTATAAGGTGAGAAAGTGGTATGAGCTTCTGCAGTGTCTTTCAGCAGTGTCACGTTGTTGCTAACTTGTATCTATATTTCTGGAAGTATTAGTGCGCTCTTCGCTCAAAAATAGTTGCGCGTTACTTACCCTCTAAGTAATTTCTGCATTCAAATTAGATTTATTGAATATTTTTTTGTGAATATTTTGTTTTACTTCAGAATTTTCACATAATACAAGGATGATGGAATTCCACTCACCCATGCAAAGTGTCATCAGACCGTTAAAAGAAGTAGCAAGTGTCGGATATCAAACAAAACATGTGACATTTGTTTATGTTTTCTGAAAGGCAGAAGTGAGTCAGAGGGGATTGATTGATTGATTGATTGATCTTTATTTCAAAAGGGTTAAGAATTGGGCACGCAGGCCCGTCTGACATTCTGCCCTTTATCATACATCTTTCACTCTATTCCAGACATTCTACAAATATGCTGTTCATATAACAAACATAATTAACATTGAAGCTGAGAGACATAAAATAAAATATAACATTTACGTTTCACTTTTAAACATTCACTCATTACAGAAGTAACTACATACATTATAAATGACTATCTACTAAACAAAATTTTCGGGACTATACAGAAAACAATTAATTGTATTCGGTGTCTGTAAGAGCAGCTTAAGATAACTTTTAAGTTTTATAATTCATGGAGGCATGTAGTCGACATCAAATAGACATGAGGTGAGTTAGAAATAATGAGATTCTCACAATGCAATGGAGGGATAAGACTATAATGTTGATATTAACAGTTCACAAAAGTGTTGGACATAGTTTAGTTATTTAGGTAGATAGTCCTATAGAAAATGCCGTAGGGGATGAAGCGTTAAAGACCTCATTATGCTGGGCCATCAGCGTATATGGTAGGCTGGCCAGTTCCTTTCCTCGCTGCCTTTCCTTTCCAGATCTTCTCTGGTACCCATTTTACGAGGTTGGGTCGACCTCAGAGCTGTATTGGTCGGAAAAAAAATCCCGCTCAGCTGGGATTCGAACCCTCGACCATTCTCTTTCTAGACGAGTGCTCTAACCACTACGCTAGCCGATCCCTTTAGTTAGAAGAACTAAAGTAAATGAGGGAGTTGTGAGAGCTGTTTGTTAGACAACCAGATCTTGTCAGGGACTATAATCAGGTAGGGTGGACAAAAGTGATTAATTGATATACAGATGCAAGGCTTTGAGAAAAGAAAGGTAAAGAAATGTTGAAAAAAAATTTTTTTTAAGTTTCTTCTTTTTTTTTTAGACACAACAAGTGTAAGTGTATGTATATGATTTCAGGATAGAAATAACAAGAACCCAGATATAATAGAAATGCAGAGACCATCTAAATTTGGACGATTAGACTTTAATGAAAAATTTGTTGCAGTGTTAGGTTATACAGGGTTACTGATGCAGAGTTAAGTTATACAGGGTTACTGATGCAGAGTTAAGTTATACAGGGTTACTGATGTAAGTTAGGTTATACAGGGTTACTGATGTAAGTTAGGTTATACAGGGTTACTGATGCAGAGTTAGGTTATACAGGGTTACTGATGTAAGTTAGGTTATACAGGGTTACTGATGCAGAGTTAGGTTATACAGGGTTACTGATGTAAGTTAGGTTATACAGGGTTACTGATGTAAGTTAGGTTATACAGGGTTACTGATGCAGAGTTAGGTTATACAGGGTTACTGATGTAAGTTAGGTTATACAGGGTTACTGATGTAAGTTAGGTTATACAGGGTTACTGATGTAAGTTAGGTTATACAGGGTTACTGATGTAAGTTAGGTTATACAGGGTTACTGATGCAGAGTTAGGTTATACAGGGTTACTGATGCAGAGTTAGGTTATACAGGGTTACTGATGCAGAGTTAGGTTATACAGGGTTACTGATCCAGAGTTAGGTTATACAGGGTTACTGATGACGTGCCTGTTGCAACAAAGCCTGTGGGTTTTTTTCCTCTCGTCATGTAGATTGATCCTAAAATTACAGATAGCCATTAAGACTGCTAACTGTGTTATCAGACTGCTAACTTTTTTTATCAGATTAGTAAAAAAGAGAAGTAAAACACGTTTTATGTGTCAGAAATATGATATTTAACTTAGTATGTTTAGAAGCTCGAGTAGTATGTTCCTACTGCTATTTTAAATGATGTGTTACGAGCACTGGCGGGATTGTGTCGGCTTCTTCAATCAAGTACACTAATAACAAGAGAGGTGTGCCAATTTACAAAAGCCAATATTACAAAACTATAAACACAATGTCTTGGTTCAGTCGTTCATGTCTCATCAGAAATTCAAAAAAAAAATTATGCCATTTTCCTGTTGACACAACTGTAGTAGTTTTCTTTATAGATAGAGTAAATGATCATTTTGACAGCCATTTTCCAGAGGACAAGTTTAAAGAAACGAGGTGTGATCAAAAAGTATCGGGAATGAGTTCAGAAGGGACTGACACGACTGGAAAGTGGATATGCACAGACTGACCTTAGCAAATACTGCGCACGTGGCGTAAGGCATGTCACATCTCCCCGTCTTGTCTGCTTTGTTTATAGTAGTGCTTTGCTCTTAGATATGTGAACCTGTTTGTCGCAACTGTCTTACTGGAAAAACTGGATCATTGAATTTGCATCAGATTCTATCAAAAACTTTGCAAAACGTGCAGAAACACATACTTGAAGTTACAGGTTGTCTGTGAGGAGGATTGTATGAGTTGTACACACATTCATGAATGGTATAAACAATTTAAAGATGGCGGTGAAAGTTTTTTTGAGAGTGATGAAAGACGTGGAAGCCCAGCGGCCAGCAAAACTGACAATGCTGACTTTTTTTTTCAATTACAGTGGAATTTTGAATCATAAGTACACTCCATCAGGACGTACAACGAGAAAAGAATATTGCTGTGAAGTTGTGCGACATTAGGGACGAGTCTGTTGCAAAACGTCGACATTGCAAAAGACTGATGAAATGCGGCCCCTCAATGACAACTTACCTGCCCTTCCATCGCAACTTGTGCAGCAGTTTCTGGCTAAGCATAGCCTCCCACAGCTCCAGCAGTCACGGTATATGCCAGGTGTCACTCCCTGTGATTTTTTTCCTATCCCCAGAAATAAAATAAAAACGAAAGATTTCAGGATGTTGAGGAGATACAACTGAATGCGGTGAGACGTTAAGTTCTCCTTCTCTTGTCTTGTCTTGTCTTGTCTTCTATCTCCCTGCAACTGTGAGCTGGTGTTCTTTGCAGCCGATGCTGTGAAGATGTTGAGTCACACCATCGTATCAGCGTGAGAGCGGGTTATGGCAGCTATTTTTTCAGTCCTGTAGCGCAGCTAAAACTCAGGGGGTGTGCAATGCTTCTTTAGCAGAATCCACCACCAGGGGGACTATGGCGATCTCTTCCCGGTTAGCCAGGTTAGGCTTGTTACAGGGGTACCAACAGAGAGGTGGGACAGGGTCTTGGTCAGCTATGGGTCGCTGATTGTGAAATGTTTGCAATCTTGCATTTGTTAAAGACACTCATTGTAAGTCTGAGTCGAACGTTGAATCTTTGTGGTGTAACATTTGTGTTACTGAACTTTCTTCTGATTTTAACATCCCCCAAAAAGCGTTTATTTACAGCACTGATCTGAACTACATGTTAATATAGTCAAACAAGAAGGTATAATTTTAATGACTAATTTCTTTTTTTTCCATAAGAAAACTTTTTTTTTCAAAGCTATCGGACTGTTCTTTGCTCTCCTGTGCCTTCTTTTATGTTTATGTTTGAAGTTATTTGCGTTCCTCACTGCTGATTGTCATGACCTTTGTCTTAGTTTGTTTTTAATTTTGTCTGTAATTTTGTCTGTAATTTTGTCTGTAATATGTATTTTGCGGAAGCCCCATGTGCCCTGGGCACTTAAGGTTCAGAGAGAGAGATGTATTTAGTGTCCGCATTCTAGGCTTCTGTTTTACTTGTGCGTGTGCTTTTTGTTCCTTACATCATCAAAAGGTTCACTTGTAGACTCCTTCTATCTTTTAATTATGTCTGTTTATAATGAGTTGTCCGTACTTGGTTTTTAATTAATTCTTCACATCTCATACTTCAGTTCTTGACAAAGTTCTTACTGATTTCATCATACACCTCTCTCTTCTCGCTTTTGCTTTTTTTCCCTCCATCTCTTCTATAACCGCAGTTCTTGCCAGCGGTGGAGACTTTGTGTAAATGTGGGCCTCCCTGAACATTGAAACAGAGATAAATGCTAACTAGACTAAATCTAGGTTGTTGACAATATGTTGATCTAGTTCTGTTTACAGTGAGCTTTGAGGACTACTCACATGAAGTACAGAAATGTATGGATCAGTTCTACAAAAAAGATAGAAAGAGTGAGGAAAGTGGGCATGAACGAGAGTGGCAGAAAGTGAGATGAGTAGATGTAAATGAAGAACATACAGCAGTCTAGTTATAAATAATTTGATGTCTTCACCCTTCATCACTTCATCATCATCCTGAATAAATGTACTGATGTTATTTTGGTAACCAGATTTAGTGAATTAATCCATGTCAGATGTACATTTTCTGAGATGTCATACCCGGGCCTTGCAAGAGATTATCTCCAGGGCTTTTATGTTGTAATTGTTTGTTACCATTGTGTTATGTGAAAAATCATCTCATAGAGTCATCCTTTAGTAAGAACAAGAGGATATATGTTGATCTTGATGATGCACTCAGCCAGGCTGTATTATGATGTTCTTGTATGTTATCCTTCCACCTACATCTCTTTTATCTACCTCTTGCTCTTTTTCTTTCCACCACACCTTCTAGTTTAGTCTTCATTATATTGTTATATCTCTTGATGTGACCAAAGTGTTTTGTTTACTGAATATTATTTCATATATATATATATATATATATAATATATATATATATGCACTTAACAAAACAGCTGAGAAACACATAAATAGCTTTGAATGTAAATGCCACAGAAGAGTTCTTTAAATATCATGGACACAAAAAAGAACAAACATATCCATACTATAAGAACTTAATATTGAAGAATGTTGGCTAGTAAAGATGATTAAACACAGAAACTGGAATATTTTGGACGCATTAAAGGTCATTATAATCTAGAGAAGACCGTCTTGGAAGGGTACATAACTGGGAAAAAGAAAGAGAGGAAGACCAAGGCGAAGATGGCTGCAAGACATCGTTGATAATCTACAAATGGATGCATCAGCAGCAGGCCATCTTGCTTACAACCCAGAGACCTACAGGAGTGCTGTTAGGGAGGTAAATTTCCGTAAGGGACATGCAAATGACTGATTGACTGTATATATATCTCTCTCTCTCTCTCTCTGTGTGTGTGTGTGTGTGTGTGTGTGTGTGAGAGAGAGAGAGAGAGAGAGAGAGAGAAATATCAAGAAATCTTGCACTATCAAGAAATGTCAAGAAGGAGTAGGTATAATTATGTCAACTGCAGCAACAAAGAGCCTTACAGAAGGAAACCAGTGAACAGTAATATATTAAGAGCACGATAAGGCACGGAAGAATGACAATCATACAATATTATGCACCCATGAACGATGCAGATGATGAAATAAAAGACGATTTCTATCACCAACTACAACGGCTCATTAACAAAGTTCCTAAACACGAAATCTTAATTGTCATTGGAGATTTCAACGCTTTTTTTTTTTGGAAAAAAAGATAACACCGACACCGAAAAAGTAATGGAGAAAGAAGGGATTGATACAATACATGAGAATGGAGAAAGATTAATTGAATTATGTTTAACCGAGGGCATGGTCATTGGAGGAAAAATATTTCCACACAAAGGGATACATAAAACAACGTGGATATCTCCAGATGATAGAACCAGGAATAAGATAGATCATTTTTTGTATTAGAAAGCAATTCAGAACATCTCTGATAGATGTAAGAGCATATAGGGGTGCAAACGTCAACAGTGATCACAATCTGTGTATAGGGAAAATAAGACTAAAACTGAAAAGCCAACACAAGAAAGCATTACTCAGAAAGATAAACAGTCATAGCCTACAGGATGAAAATACTAAGAGTAATTTTAATCTGGAACCTACCAAACAGTTCGCTGCATTCAGTGAGGTTGAGGAGACAGATATAGATGAATTATGACATTCTTACAACACAGCCATAATCAACGCAGAAAAAGCAAGTGCTGGACCGCAATCAACAAATAGAAAAGCATGGATATCAGATAACACATGGAAATACATACATGAAAGAAGAGCAGCCAAATTAGCCATGTTGAATGTAAAGACATATCTTGGAAGAGATTTGGCAGATGCAACATACAAAGAACTAGACAATAAAGTAAAAAAGAATGGATAAAAAAGAATACATGGACAATATGGCAAAAGAAGCAGAGAAGGTAGCAAAAACAGGAGACACCAAAACTATACATAACATGCAAAAGAGGCTAACAGGTACTATTGCATCCAAAGAAAGACCAATCCTTAGCAAAACTGGCACCCTATTAACGGTAAGTAAAGACCAAAAGCAAAGATGGGCCGAACACTTCCAAGAAATACTTAATCGACCACACCCAAAAGACTTGACAGACCTTGAAACTGACTTACCATTCCCATAACTTGACATTTGTCAACCTAGATGAAATTATATTGCATGAAATTGAAACAGCAGTGAATCTAATGGCTAACAACAAAGTTGCAGGTGAAGATGAAATAACAGCGGAACTGTTAAAAGCTATTAACACTGACAACATGAACCAACCACAAATAATGTTTTATAAAGTTTGGAAAGAAGGAAAAGTCCCTTCTAAATCTAAGAATTATTGTTAAAATACCGAAAAAAGGCAACCTTAGCGATTGCAATAACTGGAAAGGAGTAACCTTTCTATCACTTGGGTCAAAAATATTTTGCAAAGTTATTCTGAATAGAATTCACGATATAGTGGATGCTGCAATGGGAGAAGAACAAGCAGGATTTAGAAAAGGGAGAAGCTGTCTCGACCAAATCTTTACTCTAAGAATAATACTTGAATAACATATTGAAAAGCAAAGACCATTAATCCTGAACTTCATAGACTTTAAAAAGGCATTTGATAGCATACACAGAGATTCCTTGTGGAGAATTTAAAGAATATATAGAATATCGTCTAAGATTGTCAACATCATTAGAGACCTCTACCACGAATATACTTGTGCAGTCAACACAGAAGAAGGAATGAGTGAATGGTTCCGGATTGAAACAGGCGTGAAACAAGGATGTATATTAACTCCTTCGCTTTTTTGGAATTGCAGTAGACCTCATAATGAAAAAAATGCTGCACATGTAAAACGGCATTGACTGAGTACATGAGACCCAACTAGAAGATCTTGATTTTGCTGATGACATAACTCTTATCAGTGACAATGTGAAATCAATGCAAGCAAAAACAGATAGCCTGTCTTCAATGGCTAGTAAAGCAGGACTTGAAATTAACAAGGATAAAACAACAAAAAATGAAACCTCTCATTAACCACGATGGACAAATATACGTAGAATTCGAATTGCAAAAGCAGAATTGACCTTCAAGAATCTCGAGAACATATGGCATTCAAAAGTTACAAGCACAAAAACCAAGTTAAGATTATTCAATTCAAATGTAATATCCACCCTCATTTATGCATGTGAAAGCTGGAAAACAACTAAAGAAATAGACAACAAATTAGATTCTTTTGAAAACAAATGGCTAAGGAAAATACTCGGAATCAAGTAGACCGAATTCAAAAACAACGCAGAGATACGACAAATGACTGAACAACAACCAGTCTCATGGATGATCAGAAAAAGAAGATGGACATATGTCGGTCATGTGATGAGAAGGAACAATCAGAGGATCTCCAAACAAGCTATCAAGTGGAATACAACAGGCCGAAGAAAAGCGGTCGACCACGTGAAACTCTAAAGAAGACCAGTTCAGTGGGCATAACATTCCTTGATGATTTTGAAAAACTGGTCGAAGACAGGAAATCTTGGCGAACTACCATATATATATATGACTTAATCATGATTTGTGGTGAACCGATTTGCTCCCTTTTTTCTAATATTTTTCTGAGGTTTTCCTTGTCATTAACTTTTCTTCTTGCCCTCACAGTTCCTATATATCACTATTAACTTTTCTTCTTGCCCTCACAGTTCCTGTATATCACTATTAACTTTTCTTCTTGCCCTCACAGTTCGCGTATATCACTATTAACATGTCTTATTGCCCTCACAGTTCCTGTTTATCATTATTAACCTTTCTTCTTGCCCTCACAGTAGCTGTATATCACTATCTGTAACTGCATGTTTATCTTCAATACATTTTCTTCTTTCTTTCATCTCCTCAAACAAGAATTTATGTTGCCCAAAACAACGAAGCCAATTCTTTGGCAAGCTTTAATTCACCGTTATATTGTTTTGTTTTCAGCCTCAAATCGGCTCCCAGTCACACACACACAAAATATTCTAAAATAGCTCGAAATTTGATGCGGCTACAATATCACCGCCCGTCTGGAGCCCGTACTTTGAGAATCTAAAATTTAGAAGAACACTTCTTAAAATAGCTCAAAGCACCACCATTTCCCCCCGACCTTCCGTCTCTTTATAGAAATAGAAAATTTGTAGTCTCACGTCCTGGCATCATCCTCTGTGTGCACCCATTGTTTATTACTTTCTCCCCTTTTGTATAACCTCATTCAGTCAGTCCGATATTAAGAATAAGAAAGTCATATAATAAGCAGCCATTGCTCACAGCAGAATGCAGTCGTGGAACACGGGTCTACCATTAACTCTAGGAATCGTTACTTTGTAGTTTCTTCACCACGCAACTGGCGTCTCGATCGTCAAAAGCTGTTACAGTGAAAAATGGGCTAAGAGATGACAATGGTAAAACTGGCAACAAAACGAACAGTGAATGAAGGCGTCATGTGAAGTTTTATAAGCGGAAAAATATCAAGGTAATAGTAGTAAATGGAAAAAAAGGCAACAGAAAAGTCAACGAATATTTTAGTTAAATGTCCGATTCCGCGAAAGGAGAAGAAGAAATAAAACTATTAAACATGTATTGTGTATTATACCAACCTGGTGAAATGGTAGACCACTTTTCAGACACCTTACCTCATTTCTGTTTACTTTTTACTTTATTTTTCTCTTTTACTGTTTGAAGAATTCAAACGAAATATTGGTCTTTTCTTTTTTTTCCTTTGAGCTTTATCGCAACTTTCCATTTCTAATCTGCAGTTTCTACCTCTTTTAAAATTGCAACATCCATCTTTATTTAAAATCTACTACAGCAAGATCGATAATACGTTGGCTTTTCGTTATCCAGTTTCGTTTCCTTGAGTAGACACATAACATCCATATACTCTTATATATATATAAGATGTGCCCGGTAAGTAACGAGACTTATTTTATTCAGCCAATTAGCAGAGCCGGGGGGGCGGATTTTCCGGCCTGAAGGTTAATGGGGGATGTTAGGTAAAGGCTCGATAACTCGTCATTTGGCTCTGAGCTTTTACAGAGTGCGGATCGCTTGCGAAGTGGACAACTGTTTAAGCGCCGCGTAACGGTCAAAATTCAGAGGAGTGTTGAGCAGCGATTCGCAATAAAGTTTTGTGTTAAACTTGAAAAATCCGCGACCGAGGCGCTTGCTATAATACAGAAATCCTACGGGAAGGATGCTTTATCAAAAGCACAAGTGTTTCGGTGGCACAAGACGTTCAGCGAAAAGACAGAGCTCTTAGTGACACACTACCGAGTCTCCTCGACCTAAGAAGGCTAGAATGAGCAAATCGAAGATGAAATCGATGCTCATTGTCTTTTTTTACTCTAAAAGTGTTGTCCATAAGGAGTTCGTACCACTCGGACAAATGGTCAACGCAACATTTTACAGGAAAGTGCTTAAACGGCTGAAGAACAGAGTCGCGCGTCCGCCCGGAGATCGCCAACACCTGGTTCTTCACCATGACAATGCGCCGACCCACGCGTCGCTGCTAGCCAGACAGTTTCTGGCGAAACAAACCGTGGCAACGATGTGCCAACCTCCCCACTGCCCGGACTTGGCCCCAGATGACTTCAATTTGTTTCCCCGGGTCAAATCAAGCTTGAAAGGCAACCATTTTAGGACTGTTAATTACGTGCAAGCTGCCGTGACGAGTGCTGTGAAGGAGATCACTGTGCTACGACGCGTGGCAGAACCGCTGGCAACGGTCTATTGATGCTCAAAGATGTTATTTCGAGGAAGTTTAAGTAAATGTAAGTATATCTTGAACAAATCGAATTTGATGGAATCAGGCTCATTACTCACCAGACACACTTTGTATATATATATATATATATATATATATATATATATATATATATATATATATATATATATATATCTTATATCCTTCCCGTGCCGTTAAACGTCACATAGGGCTCGCAAAGTAGTTCTCCAATTTTTCCTGTCTTCGGCGAGTCTTTCAACCTCATCAAAGGATTTTATGCCTGTTAATTTGGCCTCCCTTAATAATGTCCTCTTCAGAGTTTCACGCGGTCTGCCTCTTTTTCTTCGGCCTGTTGTGTTCCACTTGATAGCTTGTTTTGGGATTCTCTGATCATTTCTTCTCATCAAGTGACAAACATATGTCCATCTCCTTTTCCTGATCACCCATGAAACTGGTTGTTGTTCAGTCATCTGTCTTATCTCTGCATTGTTCTTGAATTAATTCCACTTGATGCCGAGTATTTTCCTTAGGCATTTGTTTTCAAAAGAGTCTAATTTCTTTTCTATTTCTTTAGTTGTTTTCCAGCTTTCGCATACATAAATGAGTGTGGATATTACATTTGAATTGAATAGTCCCAACTTGGTTTTTGTGCTTATAACTTTTGAATTCCATATGTTCTCAAGATTCTTGAAGTTTGATGCTGCTTTTGCAATTCTGATCCCAACTTCCTTTCTAGTGTCACCATCCTGGTCTATGTAGCTGCCAAGGTATGCAAATTGATTGACTTCTTCAATATCTGTCCCTTCTATGTGTATTTTTCCATTTTGATTGAGAGGAATTTTTATTATTTTTGTTTTGTCCTTGTTAATTTCAAGTCCTATTTTGCTAGCCAGTGAAGACAGGCTATCTGTTTTTTCTTGCATGAAATTCACATTATTACTGATAAGAGTTATCTCATCAGCAAAATCAAGATCTTCTAGTTGGGTCCCATGTACCCAGTCAATACCTGTGTTACCTATGCAGCATTTTTTCATTATGAAGTCTATTGTAATCCCAAAAAGTAAAGGAGACAGTATACATCCTTATTTCACGCCTGTTTCAATCTAGAACCATTCACTCATCCCTTCTTCTGTCTTGACTGCACAAACATATCCATTGTATAAATCCTTAATGATGTTGACAATTTTAGATGGTATTCCATATAGACATAAAATTCTCCATAATGAATCTCTGTGTATGCTATCAAATGCCTTTTTAAAATCTATGAAGTTCAGTATTAATGGTTTCTGGTTTTCAATATGTTCTTTAAGTATTATTCTTAGAGTAAAGATCTGGTCGAGACAGCTTCTCCCTTTTCGAAATCCTGCTTGTTCTTCTCTCATTGCAGTATCCACTATATCTTTGAGTCTATTCAAAATGACCTTGCAAAATACTTTTGACACAAATGATATTAAGGTTACTCCTCCCCAGTTGTTACAGTCACTAAGGTTGCCCTCTTTTGGTATTTTAACAATGATTCCTTTCTTCCAATTAGAAGGGACCTTTTCTTTTTTCCAAATCTTGTTTAACATTCTCTGTAGTTGTCTCATGTTTTCACTATTGATAGCTTTTAGCATTTTATCTTCACCTGCAGCTTTGTTGTTAGCCATTAAATTCACTGCTGTTTCAATTTCATGCAATTTAATTTCATCTAGGTTGACATTTAGTTGTGGGACTGGTAAGTCAGTTTCAAGGTTTAACAATTCTTTTGGGTGTGGTCGATTGAGTATTTCTTGGAAGTGTTCAGCCCATCTTTGTTTTTGGTCTTTATTTAATGTTAATAGTGTTCTAGTTTTGCTAAGGATTGGTCTTTCTTTAGATGTAATAGTACCTGTTAGCCTCTTTTGTATGTTATATAAAGTTTTGCTGTCTCCTGTTTTTGCTGCTTTTTCTGCCTCTTTCGCCATATTGTCTATGTATTCTCTTTTATCTCTTCTAGCTGAACTTTTTACTTTCTTGTCTATTTCTTTGTATTTTGCTTTTGCCAAATCTCTTTCATGATCTGTTTTTGCATTCAACATGTCTAATTTGAGTGCTCGTCTTTCATGTATATACTTCCATGTTTTATCTGATATCCATGCTTTTCTATTTGGTTTTTCCAATCCAGCGCTTACTTTTGCTGCTGTGATTATGGCTGTGCTGTAAGAATTCCATAACTCATCTATATCTATCTCCTCAACTTCACTGGGTGTTTTGGAATGATTGGCAAGTTCCTGATTGAAATTAATGTTAGTATTTTCTTCTTATATATATATATTATATATATATATAACTTAGAATGTCAGGTTTATTAATATTCTCATAAAAATCGACTTCAGAGTTATGAAAATGGTCGCTCCTGAAGCGTATCATGACAAGATGACAAGACGTACATTAGCTAAATTCGCCGTTGATTTCGCAATATGAAAAACACATTCTTCAAGTCTTATGCAATATCGGCACGTACAGTTTTTATTAAATGTTCGGGTTAAAATGGAAAGTGATGGAGATTTGAATACGTTGATTAAAAAAAAACAACCTTCTATTGGGTCTGCAATAAACGCAATGAGGCATACAACGAGGCCTTGATTTTCTACAGCTTACAGGACAAATATCATTTAACTGTCCTGGAGCATTAGATTAAAGAATTAAAGAATACGTGGGTGTATTGAAAAGTAAAACTTATGGAAAATATAATACGAAAACAAATTTTTTTCTTGAATTTGTTTTGCGGATACTGAGTATGCAAGACTAATTGGTTCGTGAATGTTCCAGAAATGTTGAGAACTTTTAAAAATAAGACAACACAGAATGATCTTGGCAAGACTGATGAAACACAAATAAGAATACAAAAAATTAACTCGAAATTTAAGACAAATCATATTCTTGAGCAATGTTTGCAGTAGTTTATAAAATAAATAACTAATAGCTTAGTAGTATGAACAATGAGAATTTTATGAAAGATTTGAACCACATGATTATATATACAGCGCTCCAGCATACACTGAATATTTCTTTACACAATCATACACTGAATATTTCTTTACACAATCATACACTGAATATTTCTTTACACAATCATACACTGAATATTTCTTTACACAATCATACACTGAATATTTCTTTACACAATCATACACTGAATATTTCTTTACACAATTTTCTTATTCCAATCATCTTTTTTACGCACACGTTGTAAAGCTGGTATTCGTCATATTTACGACTCATAGCATTCGCTTTTCTCCCACGCTTCTGTTTCTTGACTCTCCAAACAATCATCTCATGCATGAATAATTTAAAGACAAAAGCATAAACAACTTAGAATACATCACCAGTTGGCGTACGTGACCAATAATCTCCTAGCTTCTCGTTTACGTTTCAACCTCTGTTCTAAATCTCTCTTTATCTTGAAAGTTTGAAGCAATCTAGTATCGAAAAATCATCCTGTGTGAATTACCTCCTATAGGGTAATTATTTTTCTCAGTAGCAGCTTATACGATTGCGAGCTCCAGGTAATAAAACAGTAATGATCTGAGAATTACTTCGAGTGTTGTGAACCTTTTTATAGTGTGGATTGATAGTCAAGGCACGGTAGCCTGTTTTATAGATGTCAGAGTTCGTGCCAGGAAGTTAAGATTTTGATTTTAGTTTTGCTCCGGAAAGCCAAAAGGCGTTACCGAGGCAGACATTTTGTTGAGTAGAGGTCAACAGAAAAGACAAAGAAGAGGTAATTCGTTGACTTATTGTTAAAGAGAGATTTGGAACAGAGTAAATGTAAGAAAGATGTTGCTCGTTAACTTAAAGTGAATTATTGATTAAAGTGAATGTGAAGGTGTAACAGAGTAATATCTAGAATCGAGACGAAGTAGAAAGCAGCTAATGTAAGTAAATGAGACAAATAAAAGCTTACTTCAAGCGTGAGGTTTTAAGAAGGGCACAGCACACTATCAGCATCTATAGGCAATATAGAAATGTATAAAGGTTAATAAAGAGGACAAAAACCCAGAAAACATGAAGACTGAAACTATATTCAGTCAGTATCAGGCATGGCGAAAGTATTGGGATTTAGAAGCTGTTAATTGGCTTCTTCTTCTTCATCATCATCATCATCATCATCATCATCATCATCATCTTCTTCTTCTTCTTGGTCTGTACTTGGAAAAACAAACAAAACAATAACAAAACTCGGACATGAAAATGGATTCCGATGTTGTTGCATCAATAAGTCGTCAGATCACATATAATTCACAGTATAATCCAACAAGGAACAATTTCACATGCGACAGTTATGATCATTTTTGCTGAAATGCTGTAGATCTCATGAAACATTATATCAAAGACAGTTTTATCATTTTTTCATTATTAAATAGATAATGGTTCACTATGCCAGTCTATTTACAGACTTGATTTGTCGAAGAAAGATTTTCTTGAAAGCAATTCGGAAACTGGGGTTAAAGATGGTGTAGATGATGGGGTTAATGAGGCTGTTGAAGTAGCCCAGCCAAAGGCACAGGCTGAATACATAGTGAGGTATGGTGCAGTGGTCCCCACACAGCGGTGCCACCACAGCAACTATAAAAAAGGGCAGCCAGCACACGACGAATGCCCCTGTAATTATTCCCAGTACTCGAGCCGCCTTCCTTTCCCGCCTCATTTCCATCTTTTCCCGGCGATACCGCTCTTTGTCACCCTGCCTCAGTCGTTTGGTCACATTATTGTTAGACGAGACGCCCTGTCTGGGCACTGCTACATGTACAGTGCAAACGGGCACGGTCAATGTGTTGGTCAAAATTCGACTCAGATTGGAGTCCTGCTCCAAGAGAGCCTGCCCATTCTCCTGAACGTCCAGTGGGGACTCCATGTCAACCCGTGACAAATCGTTCTGTGTGCAGGATGGCATATACATGCTGATACCATCTTGACTAACGTCACTGCCGGAAGAGTGTCTCGTGTTAGTTCTTTGTGACGTTTCTATATTAACAGCAGGTAGAGGCAGATGTAGAGTATTGTCCTTTGGTGGACGCGCTCCGAATCGTTTCTTTCTTATCCTGTAGCGGGCAGCACGGTATATTTTGAAGTTGATGACCAGCATAAGAATAAGAGGACAGTAGAAGGCGCCCACGGTGGAAAATATTGTGTAGCCATGGTCTTGCGAGATCTGACATTGTCCTGTGTTTTGTGGCCCATCTGCGTCGTTTCTCCAACCGAAGAGGGGTGGGATAGATATTGATACCGATACCATCCACACAATAGCCACCATAAGCAAAATTTGTCTGGCGTTGCGTCTTCGGATATAATCGATATTGGAAACTGCCCAGTAGCGATCGAAAGCAATAGCCACCAGGTGCAATATAGAGGCAGTACAACATAATACATCCATAGAGATCCACAAATCACATACGGCATTTCCTAGAAACCAGTGTACACTGACTTCGTTGATAAGACTCAGTGGCATAACCAGGACAGCTACAAGCAGGTCAGTCATTGCCAGAGACAGTATAAGATAGTTGGACACTCCTTGGAGAGATTTCTCCACCAGTATAGCAGTACTGACGAAGATGTTTCCTAGAATGATTGCTAGAATCATCCCACCGAGCACCACACAGATGATCACCATCAAGAGCTCGCTGTATTTAGGCAGGTGATGATCAAACATATTGGCAAGACTCTGCTTGCTGTCGTGGCTGTTGTTGAAGGCGGTGTAGACCCCTGAGACGTTGCTCAGATTCCAATCTTGAGAATAATTCTCGCTCTCAAACATGCTGATAGTAATGGCAACGATGGTCGACATGTTGTATGGCGTCACGACGTGACTGAGCGTGTCTGTTGTGATAGATCTTGCATACATCCCTTCATCTCGCGAGGTTTGCTGCATGTCCATGTGGAGATGAGACGGTTTTTCCTCAGCTTACGGAAGTTGGTCATCACTTTTGGATCTTTATCCGTGCAACTTCAGAAAACACACCACACATGGGTTGGGTGAATAATCACTCAAGATTATACTCCTTGTTCTGCTATTGAAAAGAACGGTGAAAGAGATATTTCTACGCCTTGAATCTTCATGTACAAGAATTTGTATCCAAGATCTGACGCTACACAGCCTCAAGAAGAGATGAGATTCAGCTTCAGAAGGTGACTTACACCAACCTAATGTCGTTTAATAAGATTACATCTCCCAAGTGTTCTTGTTCACTGGTCTGAAATCTTCACCAGCTTGAATCCACTATAGCAACGTACAAGGCGGAAACCTGAAAAGAAAGAAAAACACAAATTTATATAAAAGTTTGTTGATGATAATTCGCACTTTTCACTCTCTTGCAACCAACAAAACATTACATTTTGTCAAAATTTGGACAGATCTTTGACTTACATCTTATATCCTTCCCGTGTCGTTAAAAGTTACATAGGGCTCACATGGTAGTTTGCCAAGTTTTCCTGTTCTCGGCGAGCTTTTCAATCTCATCAAGGGATTTTATGCCTTCTAAATTGACCTCTCTTATCAGTGTCGTTTTTAGAGTTTCACGTGGTCGACTTCTTCTTTTAATCTTTGACTAAAGACTAAAAAATAAAGACTCCAGTAGATATAGACATTTCATATTACTGCATATTAGGCATAATCTGTCCAAGCATCTATGGGCATGCACTTTATCAAACGAAACTTTTCACTCCACGCACACTCCGAAAAGCAGCTTGTCCCTACCCTCTGTGCACTTACATCATTCCAGAAAAATTCCACTATTGAAGCACAATATCACTTACGAAATTACTTAGTTTGTTTGTTTGTTAATGTTGAGACTAAACTATCAAGCATTAAGTCTGCAAAAGAACACCTAACCTCCAGATATTCAGCGTGTAAGAACCGCTGTCCCCAGCACACGTGACATGCCGAGATTGCTCACTCATCATCCAAGTAATCTGGACAGGTTTTCATTCCAGGTAATTTCCTGTTCGGTATTCAGTCAGGCCGCCTCCATCACACCAGCCTCAAACAGCAACAACAATAACGCGTGTGTCAGAACGATCTGAGCTGTACTCAATCATGGTTAGTGTTTGCACGTGTGTGGAAGCCAGGGTTGCGTGCCTGTTATCTCTCACATCGCACGACAAGGCAACACATAACAAAACAACAAAAAAAAAAAAAAAGTTAAACCATAGCAGCAAGACAATACTGATTACAGGAAAAACTGACTCCAGAAATTTGCATTCTTTGCGGTAAAAATTGTCAATTTTCGTTATCAGAAATATTTGTAGTAGCCACGTTTATTTATAAACATTGATAGTTGACGGAATATGTCATTAACATGTGGTTGGTGTTGCTGCTTTATCAGGGGCTGCAGGGTAGGATGTTTTTAGAAGGCGAGGCTGTGAAGATACTGGAAGGGACAGGTAGGTTATAGCGGCTAATTCCATGACCTTGGTAGGTTACAGCGAGTAGTTCCTAGACCTTGGTAGGTTACGGCGGCTAGTTCCAAGGCCTCTGTAGGTTACAGCAAGTAGTTCCTAGACCTTGGTAGGTTACAGCGAGTAGTTCCTAGACCTTGGTAGGTTACGGCGGCTAGTTCCAAGGCCTCGGTAGGTTACAGCAAGTAGTTCCTAGACCTTGGTAGGTTACGGCGGCTAGTTCCAAGGCCTCGGTAGGTTACAGCAAGTAGTTCCTAGACCTTGGTAGGTTACAGCAAGTAGTTCCTAGACCTTGGTAGGTTACAGCGAGTAGTTCCTAGACCTTGGTAGGTTACAGCAAGTAGTTCCTAGACCTTGGTAGGTTACAGCGAGTAGTTCCTAGACCTTGGTAGGTTACGGCGGCTAGTTCCAAGGCCTCGGTAGGTTACAGCAAGTAGTTCCTAGACCTTGGTAGGTTACGGCGGCTAGTTGCAAGACCTCGGTAGGTTACGGCGGCTAGTTGCAAGACCTCGGTAGGTTACAGCAAGTAGTTCCTAGACCTTGGTAGGTTACGGCGGCTAGTTGCAAGACCTCTGTAGGTTACAGCGAGTAGTTCCTAGACCTTGGTAGGTTACGGCGGCTAGTTGCAAGACCTCTGTAGGTTACAACAAGCCAGTCTTCACTACCGTTTGGGATCATAGCGAGCCCTCTCTTACTAGCTAGGCTAAACCTGTTACTATGCGCACCAACAGAGATGTCTAGGCCCACCGTGGTTCGCTGGCCCTGATCAGGACCCCAGAGATAATTTTGTGAGTAAATGCAGAATTATTTCTCTCTCCCCTACACACATCTTTCTTATTGATTATCATCCTGTTTAACCTTCTGTAACCGCCACCCCCTTTAAAATCGGAGAAGTTCAGAAAATGAAAAAGTTCTCATAGACGTCGTAACACACAAAACTTGTAGAATGAACAAGGATATCTGATGAGAGGACATAAATTAGAGAATCTGAGAAACGCTGAAGAATTCAGTGGACAAGAAGGAAGAGAGAAAAGTACATACACAGACTGAGCAAGTACATCAGCACATGAAAGACAACAGATTTGATTAGCGATAATCCGCATTTCATGAATGAAAAGGCTGTATCAGTTGTCTTCATGCCAGTTTATATCTTGTAACATACTTCTGATTTTAAAAGAATCATAAAAAATAACAGTAATGCTTCATTTGCATCAAAACCCATGAAAATACTAAGTCTTTGAACTTTGTATCAATATGATCATCAACTCACATCCACATATAGTCTCAAACATCAAATCTGACCACATGCATCTTCATTCTTTACGATAATCACTGTTTTTGTGGCAAAGACAGAAATGCCCTCCATAAAAAAAAAACTAGATTATTGTTCATTCAGATTAGCTGTCATAAAATCTGCCCATCAGTCTCATGAACCTGGAAGATGTCAACCAGTAGCAGTTATCATAGGCCGGCCGCTGATTATTGGCTGTAGCGGTTTTCCTGAATTCCTGGTACACACAATGTGTCCTTGACTTGTGTATGCACTAGAAGGCTATATAACCACAGTCACGCTTGACTACCTTTACCTTCTAAAGCCTAGTTCCAGTTTTAACAGCTCAGTTGACTAGGCCGAAACTAAAACACTGACCATATCCTTGAGAGAAAAGTCAGTTAATCCTTCTCGACTCTGCCCAGAATTAAAGTTCCCAGAAAAAAAAATCAGATTAATAATGACGCTTATAATGTTTGCATCTGCCTATGTTCTCTTCTGCCTGCCCGCTTGTCTGCCTTTCTATTCATTTGTATGTCTACTCATTTAGCAGTATGAGCTGTCTGCTTCTCCATTTACGTTTTTACTGCTAGCTATGTTCGTATTCCTATCCACCAGTTTTATTTTCATTTTTCGCAATATGAGAAAGTTTACTATCATTTATCTAACAGTGCCCGATATTTATTAGCTAGCCATTGGCTAATTATTAATCGTATTCTTTACTCTTCCTGTATTTTTACTTTCATCATCATCATCATCATCATCATCATAATCATCATCATCATCATCATCGTCATCATCATCATCATCATCATCATCACCATCCCTTGAGACCATAGGCCACAGATAAAGGCTCTCCAGTCACCCCTGTTCTTGGAATTATTCTCTGAATTTTACTTTGAGATAGGTAAAATATCCGAGAGATTCCATAATGGCATGTATTTTGTCTTTTCTTGTTGTCTTCCTGATCAGTCTTCAGAGCCTGTATAGTTTCAGTCTGTTTGTGCCGATCTAATACTAGTATAACTTCATTTATCTCATCTATCCCAGGATTCAACGCTTCAGTAAAGTCTGTGCTGGGCTGTTAGTCGTTAGTCCAAGGCCAGAAGTACAGGGCACAGGACTTTTACCTTGCAGTTAAGAGAAACTTCAGATCTTAACCGAGTATTTAGCTAAACTGGGACTATATATTAACAGACAAAAAACAAAGATAATGAAAAGTGATAGTGCAAGCAATAGCCTCATGGTAACTGAGGGAGTGCCAACTGAGAGAGTTGAGTATTTCACATATTTAGGCAGCACAGTGGATAAATACGGGGACAAGGAAAGGGATGTTAAAGCTAGAACAACCAAGGCCAGGACAGCATTTATCCAAATTAACAAAATATGGTCATCTAAGAACATCAAAACAAGAACCAAAAGTAGGCTTTTCAATACAAACGTAAAGACTGTCCTGCTATACGGTTCGGAGACAAGTGTTATGACCAAGACAATACAACAGAGGATACAAACATTAACGAACTACTGCTTGAGGAGGATTTTAAGCATTAAATGCCAGGACAAGATCAGGAACGAGGAGATCTAGGAAAGGGCAGGACAAGAACCTATGAATCTACAAATCATGTCTAGGAAGTGGAGGTGGATTGACTACACTCTGAGGAAACCTGACATCAGTATAGCAAGACAGGCACTGACATGGAGTCCTTAATGAAATATAAAACGAGGAAGACCTAGACTTACTCGGAGAAGAGATATTATGACAGTGCTCAGAGACAAGGGATACACATGGAAGGAAGCAGAGAATAATTCCAAGAACAGGGATGACTGGGGAGTCTTTATCCGTGGCCCTTGCTCTCAAAGTAGTGAAAGGTGATGATGATGATGATGATGATGATCGTTAATAAAGGTTAACTTGATTTGTTCTCGAGTTCTTTTACAGAAAGATTAACTCTGCGTGATTTTAAAAAAATCTTTCTATGAGTTTCAAATATTTGTGGTGAAAGTTAAATAGCATTTAACTTCTACATCCATGATTTTGTTACACGTGGAGCTTTACGTGTAACTTCGTTTTCGAAAATCCCATCCTCTGTTTGTAACAGCGAAGATACTTTTCATTTTACAAATTGCTTCCAATGAACATCACGCCCTCGATGAGATGGAATGAAGTCTCATCTAAAATATCTGCCAGCATCAATAACTTAATTCTAGACTAACAGGGAACCATACATGAAAAGCTGACCCAGCATTCCGCGGAGAAATTTATCACTCAACCTAACTGAGCAATAAACGAGAAAATGACACTGACGTATCAAACTGTGTGACTTGTGACACTGAGTTATGGTCGGAGACTAATAGCTACATTACAGAGGCGGGTTATCTCAGATAATGAGTTTCAGTAATAAGGGGTTGATTTCCAGACTGACCTTTGTAATAATATGTACGTGCCCTGAAGGAACCAAACTCTAGCCTCTGAAAGAGTGAGCTATTTCGAGATAAGGATGTGAAAAAAACAGTTGCACTTAATGCGCGAAACTTTCAGTCTGATAGTTAAATAGTCAATGACTTACTTGTTCGAGTTTGTTCCTATTTTCATCAGTACTGATGAAGATTATCAGGAGCTGAACAACATTTAGTGAGCTTAATACATGTGCAATGGAAATACCACAACACTCCCCCCCCCCCCAACCGGGAAAAACAATAAAAGAATAACAAATACAAATCCTTGAATTGGTGGGGAAAAATCAAGGATCAAGATGCATGGAGATGCATGATCTTCAGCACTGACAGGTATTTGTGTGATAAGTATTTGTATGACAAGCATTTCTGTAACAAGTGTTTGTGTGACAAGTATTTGTGTGGCAAACGTTTGTGCGACAAGCATTTGCGTGACAATCATTTGTGTGACAATCATTTGTGTGACAAGTATTTATGTGAGAAGCATTTGTGTGACGAGTATTTCTGTGACAAGTAGAAAAATAACAGAAAGAGAGAAGTAGAAAATAAGTGACAACTAGGAACACAGAAAGAAAAATGTAGGAGCAGTTTTTGACAGGAAGGAAACTTTATCAGAAAGAGGAACGTATGAACATTTTTTGACAGGAAGGAAACTTTATCAGAAAGAGGAACGTATGAACATTTTTTGACAGGAAGGAAAATTTATCAGAAAGAGGAATGGAGGAACGTTTTTTGATAAGAGTGAGAACCTGTCACAAGGAAGGATATAGGAAAGTTTCTGTTTGCTATAAAGAAAATTTGCCACAAAGAGCAGGGTAGGAATATTTGTGTGACAAGAAGGACAACTCCTCAGAATGAACAATGTAGGCATATTTTTGTAACAAGAAGGAAATCTTGTTAGGAATTTAGGAACTTTCTAGTGACAAGTAGAGAAAAAAAACTTAAAGAACTTAGTTTTGATAATGAGAAAAACTTATTAGAAAGACGAAAAGTCTTAAGACTGCTGGAACAACAAGAAATAAATCAAGGGAGAAACGAACCTCAGATGAGACACGCGTTATCCCGGGAATAAGTTGCTGTGGGTCATAACATCTTATTCTTATCTAAGGGAAAACTTGGGAAAACAATTTGAAAACAGTAACTGTTTTCCCTAACTCTCATTTTTTACTCCTCCTGGGAGAAATGGAAAAGTCCCGATTCGGAGTAAAAATTTCTTTTGTAAAAATAAAAATGATTTTTAAAGTAAGTTATTTCTAGATTTGTAAATAAACAAATCAACAAAAAGTTACTTAATAGCCAGAGGGACCCCCTCTAACATGCTTCCAAACCTCAAAAGAAAAACAAAAAAAAAAATACATAACCAGATAATAAGGAATAAGACAAGAATTGAGCAATATGTTTAAACATTTATACCACTGTTGAGTAAGGGTTGGAAGTGCTCTTTTGGGTCAAGGAAATGGACAGCTTCTTCCACCTGTCAATGAAATCATGATATAGCAATATGAACAGAATCCAATGTAAGCAAAGCAGACTTTTTTTTCCTACAGCAGTCTGACCTAGCATTTACATCTCTGATTTATTGTTGTAGCTGGAGAGCGGATCGACAAAAGGGATTCACTCGTAATTCTTCTTACCAGCGTAGGACATCAATGAACTGCAGACTTTATCTACTAAAAAAAAAAAAGAGGATCTTGATTTTGTTTTAGTTTTTCTTTTCAGTGAAAGTAGGTCGGGATTTTGCTTTTCCAAAGTTTTCAGCACAAGCAGATGAGAATCTTGTTCTTTTGATGGAGGCACAAGAATTTCTGGTATATGGGAGCGAAGGCACTGTCCGATTTGACAGTAAGCGACCAATAGCTGATATGCTCGCGTCAGGATTGGAGAATTATAGCTGATATGCTAATGTCAGGGTTGGCGAATTATAGCTGATATGCTAGCGCCAGGATTGGAGAATTATAGCTGATATGCTAGTGTCAGGATTGGAGAATTATAGCTGATATGCTAGTGTCAGGATTGGAGAATTATAGCTGATATGCTAGTGTCAGTATTGGCGAATCACAGCTGACTAAAACCCTGCCCCAACTTTCCGTTGGTACCCCCAACAATAGGCCTAGTCTACCAAACGTGACAGGCATCTCCATAGCCTCACGGTGGTGGAGTCTGCTAAAGAGGTATTGCACATCCCCTGCTTTTTTAGCTCAACTTGGGGGGGGGTGAAAATAAATAGCAGTCATGGGTCTCTCCCAAGCCAGCACGATGCTGTGGCTCAACATCTTCACCTCAGAAACACCACTCGTAGCCCCAGGGAGATAGAAGAATAATAATATGCATATATAATGCAAATGTTGAGCAACGGAAGTTCTCAGATACATTCATTCATTCATTTGCATGTCCCTTGCGAAACTCTGCCTCCCTAACAGCACTCCTGTAGGCCCTCTCGGTTGTGAGCAAGATGGCCTGCTGCTGATGCATCCGGATACGGTAAATATAAATAGGAACACTAACAAAAGCCTTATGTGCCACTTAACACAAATATCAACCAAGAAAATCTGGGAAAGCTCGTCACGTGCACAAACAATTACAACACTCGGACCTCCTCGAGGTCACGCACCCGGGCGGGGAGCAACACATCTGCGGCAGAAGCAGCAAAGATGGATAAAATTACATTTTTGTCCTAGTTCCACGTGAACCAGTTGTGGGATCTAAGTGCTCTGGGCCCTCGCTCTACGATATTAAGTCGCTTTAGAGATGCAGTTGCGTAATTTTAAAACAAAAAGTAGTGTGATCCCGTTAATCTGTAACCCCCCCCCCCCCCCCCCCGAAAGAAAACACGAATGTTAAAATGTTCCCGCCGAAATAAGCAAACTACTAAAGAGATTTTAAAAAAATTACTGTCATGTTAGTTTCGTTAAAATGTTTTAGTTTATATGCAAATATGATAGTTCTGCAACAGGTATTTTCATCTCATAATAAAAAATGTTAAATCTTACGAAAAATACTTATGCTATTTTCATATTTAATTGCTATTTTCCCATATAATGTAATAATTGTTAATATTTTTTTAAACCTCACAGCATGTTTAAAAAAAAAGCAGAAAATAATTCTAAGAACAAGGATGACTGGAGAGCCTTTATCCGTGGGCTATTCTCCCAAGGGAGTGAAAGGCGATGATGATGATGAATGATGATGATGATATTAAAAAAGACGAAAATATTGCTAAGGGACACAATCACTGCCATAACAGAAGATTTTATCATTTACAACAGACAAAAAAAAAAAGCACACTTTTTAACTCTTCGCTAAATATTCTCGCAGCTGACCAGCGGACCATTATAGAATGCCAGTGTGTCGTGGCACATCAGATGGGAATCGCAGAGTTAAAGGTAAAAGTAAATTCCAACGAACTGGTAATATTGATAAAATCGTGTCACATGTCACAGTAAATAATTAAATATTGTCTATAAATATTTTACAAATTTGTCAATCTATTAAAATAAAGCAATGACGAACTGCAGCTTTTTACCAAATAGACACATACATACGCACACTCACACACGCACGCACATATACGAGGGGTGATTGATAAGTTCTCGGCATAAGGTACAACGGATTATTTGTGGACAACTTTTTTGGATTATTTCTCAACATAGTCCCCATGCAAGTTTATGCACTTGGTCCAGCGATCCTGGAGCATACTGATCCCTTCTTTGTAAAAGTCAGCATCTTGTGCCAGTAGAAAGTGGTCTACAGCATGAATGACGTCATCATCTGAAGCAAATTTACGACCACTGAGCTCCTTTTTGAGTTTAGTAAACAGGTAATAGTGCCAAGGGGCTAAAACTGGGGAATAAGGAGGATGTTCAAGAAGCTGGAAGTCGCATTCATGAATGGCAGCCATTGCCACCGCCGACGTGTAAACTAGAGCATTGTTTTGCTGAAAGATGACTCCTCTCATCAATTTCCCTCGACGCTTTTCGTTCAGTTTTACCCGCAGTTGCTTCACAAGGCCCAGGTGACCGTTTTGCCCTTTTGAAGATAATCTACCAATAGCACACCTTCTGAATACCAAAAGATGGAAGCCATCACTTTGCCTGCAGACAACCACCCTTGCTTTCTTTGGATGTGGGGATCCATATTGTTTCCACTGCTCTGACTGTTCTTTGGTTTCTGGTTGAAAATGATAACCTAGTCTCATCCATAGTCATAGATTGCTGAAGAAACTCTTCAGGATCTGCAGAAAAATGGCTAAGATTGTCTCTTGACATGTTGAGACGCTGTCGTTTGTCATCAGCTCCAAGAAGTTTCGGGATTCATAGAGCAGAGACCGTTGTCATCTGAAGATCAAATCGAATAACGGCATGAACACGTTCCTTGCAGATTCCCAACTCAGTAGAAATGTATCGCTCAGTTAATCGTCGATCCTTCATTATCTTGTTATGGATTCTACCGGTGGTTTCATCGTCAGTTACCGTTCTTGGTCTTCCTGGACGGGGATCATCTTCCAGACTCTCCCTTCCATGTTTGAATTGAGCTGCCCATTTCTTCAATGTGCTGTAAGACGGGGCACTCTCCCCTAGAGTCTCTACCATATCTTCATGGATGTCCTTCGATGATAAGCCCTTGAAGCAGAGGTATCGAATGACTGCTTGATGAGAAATTGTATCCATTTTCTCATTTTCTGCCACTCCTTACCACTTCAGTAGCCCGTAAAAAAAACATTGGTTGCAGTTAATTTCTTGAAACTTGGAGTTTAAACTGACATTAACCTGATCTACAAAATGCACCTAATATCAACTGTGTGTTTCAAGTTTGTGTACCTTATACCGAGAACTTATCAATCACCTCTCGTATTTAACTACTGCATTCATCAAAAAGGTCACACTCATATATAACGGCAATTTGAAACCTATAATAAGAGAGAGAGAGAGAGAGAGAGAGCTATTAGCAAGCAGAAAGATAATCAAGAATGTTGTAAGTAAAACTATAGAAACAATGAGAACTATTAAAAGCGACGAGGATAATCATCAACCAGGACAAATAGAAAAATTACTGAACGCAGGGAAATATGCATCAAATAAAACATATCTTCTAAATCCAAAAAAAGGGGGGGGGGGTGTGTGAAAAAAAACCCAAACAAAACAAGAAAGTGATATACAAAAAGTGGTAATATTGCAAAGAAATTGAAAATAGAAACCAAATGTGAAGAATTATCAGATTAATTTTTATTTTCCCTACAAACAAGATCCTATATGAAATATTTTTTAGAAGCATGACGTCACTGGCGAATACAAAAAAAAATTGAATTGCTTTTTGAAAGTCCCAGATCGCCAGAAATATTAAAGTGTCCGTTATATTTTCTGTGTATGTTTCATTATAGGATGGACGGTCTTGGCTAGTTGTCCAGTGGCAATATTTTTTTCTGGAGAATGTATCACCCGTTGGCTTGATGAAATAACCTGTGATGCGCTCCCTTGATTTGTGTCATGGTGAGAGACAGAGAGAGACAGAGAGAGAGACAGAAACAGAGAGAGAGACAGAAACACAGAGAGAGACAGAGACAGAGAGAGATAGAAACAGAGAGAGAGAAACAGAGAGAGAGACAGAACAGAGAGAGACAGAGAGAGAGACAGAGACACAGAGAGACAGAGAGAGACAGAGACAGAGAGAGACAGAAACAGAGAGAGATAGAGACAGAGAGAGACAGAGACAGAGAGAGACAGAGAGAGACAGAAACAGAGAGAGATGGAAACAGAGAGAGAGACAGAAACAGAAAGAGAGACAGAAACAGAGACAGAGAGAGACAGAAACAGAGAGAGACAGAGAGAGATAGAGACAGAGAGGCACAGAGAGACAGAAACAGAGAGAGACAGAGATAGAGAGAGACAGAGAGAGAGAAACAGAGAGAGACAGAAACAGAGAGAGAGACAGGGAGAGACAGAAACAGAGAGAGAAACAGAGATAGAGACAGAAACAGAGAGAGAAATAGAGAGAAAGACAGAGAGAGACGGAGAGAGAGACAGAGAGAGACAGAGAGGGACAGAAACAGAGAGAGAGACAGAGACAGGGAGAGACAGAGACAGAGAGAAAGAGAAAGGAACAAGCTGGGGAAATGTACTTAGGTGACAGCGAAAGAAAAGTGGAAACTGACAATGATAATAAACAAAAAGAAAGAAATTCCTAGAAATGTTGAATTCCGGTATTATCAGAAAGTAAGAAGTTTTCTGTCCTTAACTTAGGATAAAGGGATATTGTGCAGCGGAGGGAGAGAAATGTCAGTAGTCAGACAAGTGCGCAGATCAGCAGACCGTTTGTATGCCACATTCTTCCCTATTATACCTGCGTTTTTTACTTTTCTTACACTCAAATGAACCCTAATTGGACACGACGAGATGTGAATGATTAAGTGCGAAAACAAGCAATAACCAGAATATAAAAATAGATAAACCACATTCAACTGACAGAAATAAATGTTATAAGAGAATGATAGGGCTATATAGTTGGAGTACTGCAAGAAGAGCAACTATTTTGCCACGCAAGGACCGTATGCTTCATGGCTAGGTTGGTCGAGTGCCAGAGTGGTCGAGTGTCAGGGTGGTCGAGTGCCAGGGTGGTCGAGTGTCAGGGTGGTCGAGTGCCAGGGTGGCCGAGTGCCAGGTTGGTCGAGTGCCAGTTTGGTCGAGTGCCAGGTTGGTCGAGTGCCAGGGTGGTCGAGTGCCACGTTGGTCGAGTGCCAGGGTGGTCGAGTGCCAGGGTGGTCGAGTGCCAGAGTGGTCGAGTGTCAGGGTGGTCGAGTCCCAGGGTGGCCGAGTGTCAGGGTGGCCGAGTGCCAGGGTGGCCGAGTGTCAGGGTGGTCGAGTGCCAGGGTGGCCGAGTGTCAGGGTGGGCCACGGGGGTTACTATTGGATCCCTAAGCACACGTGGAAAGTACCTCTCATATACATTCTTATATGTAAACAGTTCGGCCCCAGAGGGATAACCTCCCCTACCAGGCCATCTCATGCTTTAGTGAAGTGTGCTGTGTCCTCTCGTAGCTAGGCTGTTACTGTCCACCGAGAAGTGATCCCTATCTATCATACAGCGACATTTTTCTCTCTTATGTTTAGGTATTTTGTCTGATTTCTTCCGAAGTTAAAAAAAATACCCTACAGTCAAAAATGAAGTGGAATTATTAGTAGCATATGAAATTTTTACACGAAAATATACATGACAGTTATTCATAGTATTTCCCTTGATGTAGGCCTTCCAGACAGTGCTAATTTGCAGTCCCGGATATTCTTCTTGCATAGATCTACTGTTCCACAGGTAAACAGATATATGTTATATGTAATAACCTTTCAGGCTGTTTTCAGTGCTATTGATTTCGATTATCCTTGCTTCATTAGGATACTCAGATCTTGGCCTGTTCAACCATTTGGAAAGAAATCTGTTCCCTTAGAACTTTACCAGAAGGGGTTAACGGTTTTATTCTTCTCTCTGGAGATTAATTGAAGTCCCAGGAAACAGTCTATCTGTACATGTCGTTCTTCTGAATCACCGTGTGAAGATTACATTTACAAGACGCAGTTTTGACATAGTTTTGACTCCAAGCAGTGAACTTATATGTCCAGAAATCACACACTTTACCTATAAGACCCTCATTATCTTGAAAAATAGCAAAGACTTCTGACGGCAAATGACACCAGCACATACCTCGAATTCACTTTATCACTGTTTACAGCGCCATAATGAAGTCGCTATGGGCTGTCATGCGTCAGAAACGGAAAATTTCTGTTTTTGCTCACGCAACGCGACAATTAAAATTGTTCAATATAAGCAGAACGTTTTCTACACTCACAATATAAAGAAACTGCTCGTAAACATTTAGTTCATTTTTCTTCTAGTTCTGATTATTTAGCTCTTGAATGATCATCATTTTGTGCAGAAGACAGCAATGGCCATGGCACAATAATCTGAGTACTCCACCCAAGAAAGCCATGGTCACGGCACAATAATCTGAGTACTCCACCCAAGAATCTTGTCACAGCCGAAGGTTCTCTCTCTCTCTCTCTCTCTCTCTCTCTCTCTCGTTTATCACTGTAGACTCTAGAACATATCCTTCAAGAGTGCCCAAACCATGTGGACTTGAGGCGTGAGACATGGCCAGAGGACACAAGCGTGGGGCAAAAGTTTTGGGGCTCCTATCAGGATCTAGAGAGGACTGCGGGCTTTGCCATGTCGACAGGGATCAGGATCTGATGTGACCAACAACCTCGAACGCAGAAGAAGAAGAAGAAGAATTGTAGACTCCATGATAAAGATCTGCTCACGTTTTCAACATTATTTAGCATTCGCACTGTTCCAAAGCACTGCACTGATTCTGTTTCTTTGTCTGTTGTAAAAAAAAGTAGTCTGGTGAAAAAATCTGCACTTTAAATTTTATAATAACCTGATTGGGAACCAAAAAAACAGAAAAGAGTAATAAGGAGATGAGCTGGAAAAATGCTCTCCTTTGTAATACGAAAGTCATTTCGGTAACACAAGCACGACGCCCAGCGATCTGAAGTCCTTGGATACAACAATGACCCGACGTAAACTGCCCAATAACAGAAGCCAATCTCTTTCTCTTTTCCACAGACATTGACCATAGAAGGTTGCCTGAGTGGTCTAATGGTTAGTGCAGTCGTCTCTCACAGCTGTAGAAATGGTTACCCAACTCCTTCTGGAGCTGGGAAGGATAGAGGGCCAGCAGTACTGCTGTCCACATCACCCTCTAGTGTACTGATAGGTCAGCGAAAATATGAGCACTATCACCATATCGTATAGTTGTTTGCATGGCTGGACTGCGCTATTTTACTGACATGATAAAAAATACATTTTGTTTTATATGAGATGTGACCAACATCAAAATCATCGCCCATATTTTCTCTGCGCTGCCTTGTCGGGGGAAACAAGGAACAAGAATTGATTATTTAAATCACAAAACAACAAGAAAAGAACCACTAAAAGAACAAAACAAACAAAAAAACAGTACCTGTGTTCATATTTTAAACTGAAAATTTATCAAAGATCCGAACAGACAACGCCCTATGGATAACATTGTACCCCACAAGACCAAAGTAGACATTTCTGTCAATTTATTCAGATTGATCTGCCTGGTTTTCTTCCCTGGAGCGATTCCGTGGAAACGAGCTCACGATAACTGTACGAGGGAAATCTGGGGAAATCATGATAACAAAAGACATGTTATAGAACGGGAAAACGGATGTCGGGGACAACAATTATGCAAATTCAGACTTTAAGTTTACTCTTTTCTCGTACAGAAAAAAAGTTGACAAAATACGTATATTGGGTACAAATATTTGGAGGAAGACATTTTGGTCATATTGCTCTCAGCAGAGATCATGGTGAAATTTCATAATATGGCGATATTCGAGTATGTAAATGAGATACACATTTATGCAAATTAATCTGGAACACGAATAGCAAAATATCAACGGAAAATATTTAATAACAACTGGAGCAAACGGCAGTAAAAGATGAGAAAGTTGTGAAATGAAAAACTGTTTTGCAATACATAGTAATTTTGTTATAATTTATCAAATTATTTTTTAAACTTGCGAATAGAATAATTAACGTGTACAGGAAACTTTCTGGCTTACAGAGTGAAAAAGCGATACGAATTTTATGAGATTAGATCAGCCTTTCCAAATCTTTCTCCTTCACTCTCTCTCTCTCTCTCTCGCTCTCGCTCTCTCCTGTCTCTTCTCCAGTTCTCCCCCTTACACTTTATGTCACAACATTCTTATATGTATCATGTTTTGGTACGTAATAGCATATCTTTAATGAAACAAAATAAAACAGAGAAATTGAGACTGATGATCGTTGAATGCTGTGTAATACTCCATATTTTAAAATGATCTTTTAGCAATTATTTTATTCGGTTGGACAAAGTTTTCTCTGTCAGCTTTAATTGAACCACACACATCTTATCAACAAATCAAAATCAAAACTCTCTATGAACTGCGTAAACTTTCAAAGATTCTGAACATGAAAACAGCTGTAGTTTCATTGCTATTAACCTCTAAATTTTTTCCTCTGGTGTAGAAGCATAATGGTAAAAAAAATGAAAATGAAAATGAAGACATTTAAATTGCAGCTGTACAGTATTCAGAGGACAAATAGAAAGCAAAACAAAAAAAATATGGCTACATCAAATAGAAAGAAAATTAATGAATGAACAAATGAATTATTTTTATTTTTAAAGGATAAAGAAATGGGCACGAAGACCAGTCTTACATTCTGCCCTTCATCACTCCATCTTCCATTCTTCCCTCACACTCGATTTAATACAAAAGAAAATACAGTGATAAAAAATAAAGTGGTTAAAGTATTTCAGCCGCACCAAAAAAAGCACAACCCGGCAGTGAAAACCATATCTGAAGGAGAAGAAAGTAAGAGGACGGCAACGATCTTAATGAGTATTCGAATACCATGAAGACATGGTTGAGGGAAGTCGCTTTCGCTGGGTGCATCCTGAAAGTCGGGAACAGAAAGTGTCAATTGAGTGAATCTTCCCAGTGGAGACTGCACAAGATGATGATGCTGATGATCATGATGATGACGGTGATGATGAAGATGAAGTGGAGGAGGATTCTATTACGTGTATGTTATCGTACTGACACAAAGGGGTGATAAACTGCAAATGCAAGGAAGAACTAGTTCACTGCGTCTGAAAAGAGGGGGTTTAGAAGATTTTGTGAAAAGTAGACTTTCTTCTTTCCTTTATTTGACTCACTGCTTCTTGTACAGCCCAGCTTTATGCATGTTTTGTCTGAGTGTATCGATATACAGTATATACATGCCTATATCCTGCTAGCTGCCCGGCACTATCTTGCTAGCTGTCTGGCACTATCTTGCTAGCTGTCTGGCACTATCTTGCTAGCTGTCCAGCACTATCTTGCTAGCTGTCCAGCACTATCTTGCTAGCTGTCCGGCACTATCTTGCTAGCTGTCCGGCACTATCTTGCTAGCTGTCCGGCACTATCAGTTCATGAAGTCGGCGTCACTCTGTTATTAATCCCTAGGCAATGAACTCCATGTTATCCATTCATAAATCGTCATGGACAGATACTATTTGTTCTACGCTTGGAGACCGTTTTTCAAACCAGACATGGGCCTTGTATATATTTCTCTTATGTGCCTGGGGAGCGTCTGTCATCCGCGGAATGACCTTTCTGGAACCAGACCCTCAGACAGAAAATGTCAATCATTCTACGAAACTGTTTCATTTACAGTTGTTAATTAACTCTTTCACAGCGCTAGAATGTGTAAAGTGAGGTTTAATTTTTACAAAATTGCTCCGTTTCACATAAATGTTTTATATACACGTTTTCTATGGCAATTATGAGTTAGAATTAGATGCAGTATATGACTCTTAATTGATGTGGTTGTAAAGCTATTAAGGTCAGAGGCATGCGGTTATTCATGAGAGATTTACATACTGAATATTGCAAATTAGTGGTTGTAGTAAACAACTGATGCAACAAACCTTGTGAAAAAGTCGAAAGAAAGAAAGAAAACATTCGGTATACAGAATAAAACAGTGAGAAGATACCCGAACTACAAGCAGCTGCTGTGGAAACGCCGCGGAATATAAGCAATTTTGAAGTCTTTAGAATTTGCTTTTCAGTAACATCTACGAGGTTTACAACCGAAATTAAACAACAAGTACCTACTGAACTCAGTACAACTGACTTATAAATTAGGAAAATATGAAGCTTTCGTCTTTCAATACTTAGCTGCTCAGTGTAGCTTTCAGTTCATACGTTTCAAACAGTGAAAACTCCTCTGACGCTAACGAAAAGCTGCAGTAATCAGTCGAAAAGCTGATTTTCTCTATATCTGTGCTAAGCTGTTGTAAAAAATATCTTGCTTTCTCGTGCCTCCGTGTAATGAAGTTCATAGTTTGTTTTTATTTTTGTTTGGGGGGGGGGGAATGTTGTTGTTCGGTCATATGTCTTTAATAAAGTTCTCAGGTTTTCCTGCTAACTGGTTTCAGTAGGGTTAATACTGAAAATTTCATTAGCTTTGTTTCAGTTATGAAGTGAGGCCATTTTTAACGACATCGAGCGGGTCGCATTTTTTAAATGTCCGAACACAATAAAATGAACTTTTAACATTTTTTTTTTAATTAATAGAAAAAAATCGCGGATTCTGTAGGCTGTCAGCTTTGAAAACAGCTCCAAAGCTCCTAGAAAACAGTGACTCACTAATGTTATTTTCAGCATCAGTGAAAAACATGTTACAGTGGCGGTGTGGTCTGAGCTTATTTCACGCCCACAGAAATGTTATCTTTCATATTTTCAGTCAACTGATCACCCAGGGGCGGAGCGCACACCCCCAGAACATGTTCTCCTAGAGCGCCAGGGGCGGAGCGCACACCCCCAGAACATGTTCTCCTAGAGCGCCAGGGGCGGAGCGCACACCCCCAGAACATGTTCTCCTAGAGCGCCAGGGGCGGAGCGCACACCCCCAGAACATGTTCTCCTAGAGCGCCAGGGGCGGAGCGCACACCCCCAGAACATGTTCTCCTAGAGCGCCAGGGGCGGAGCGCACACCCCCAGAACATGTTCTCCTAGAGCGCCAAACTTGTACAGAACTGCGCAACCAGGCATGGTCGCAGGGCTCAGACCTAAAGGAGAAGCCATGGGGGCTGCCAGGAGGACCTGGAGAAGATTGTGGACTTCATCCTGGCCACCAGGCTTCTAATTTAGTATGACCAGGAACTTGAACGCCGGAAGAGAAGAAAGAAGAAGGAGAAGAAGAAAAGGAAGAAGAAAAACTGATCATCCACAGCCTCTGTCTCTGAAATGCCAGCGTGGAAGTCAATAGGCTCACGGACACAGGCATAATCAGTAATCAGAAGTGCCCCTTTTGTTTTGATCTGAAGTTGAAATTCCGTTTAGAACCCGGTAAATTATGTCCGACAATTTATTTATTTATTTATTTTTTCTTCTTTGAAAAACGCACAGTACAATCTAACGGATAATTTTTAAATAAAGATTATATGAGAACAAGGTCAAGGACATTATTTCTTTTGAAAGAACAGGAAAGCCCATTCTGGTTAAGGGGTTAAGGGTGGATTGTCATGTCCTATTTAGGACCCGCTCCATGTGTGCTCCTTGAAACAGATCACGCTTCGTCTATGATGCAGAGATTGTCTTGAGCTGACCGATGCCTTCATGAGACGCTTTCTCTTTTTGGTCAGCTCCTGGAAGTAGAGAAAGAGATCAGTGTCCTCTGTCCAGTTCATGTAAAGTGTTCGTGAAAAACTTTTCATCACCCTATCAACTATCATGATCTTCTAGTTTTTTCTTCTATAGGGACACCCTATCAACTATCATGATCTTCTAGTTTTTTCTTCTATAGGGACACCCTATCAACTATCTTGATCTTCTAGTTTTCTCATCTATAGGGACACCCTATCAACTATCTTGATCTTCTAGTTTTCTCATCTATAGGGACACCCTATCAACTATCTTGATCTTCTAGTTTTCTCATCTATAGGGACAGCCTATCAGCCATCATGATCTTCTAGTTTTAATCTATAGGTACACCCTATCAAATATCTTGATCTTCTGGTTCTAATCTATAAGGACACCCTATCAATCATCATGATCTTCTAGTTCTAATCTATAAGGACACCCTATCATCAATCACGATCTTATGGTTCCCATCTGCACTGTGACGCGATAAGATCATCAAGTATAAGACTGTGGAAACTTATCATCAAGTATAAGACTGTGGAAACGTATCATCAAGTATAAGCTCTGTGAAAACTTAACATCAAGTATAAGCTCTGTGGAAACTTATCATCAAGTATACGACTGAGGAAACTTATCATCAAGTATAAGACTGTGGAAACTTATCATCAAGTATAAGACTGAGGAAACTTATCATCAAGTATAAGACTGAGGAAACTTATCATCAAGTATAAGACTGTGGAAACTTATCATCAAGTATAAGACTGTGGAAACTTATCATCAGGTATAAGACTGTGGAAACTTATCATCAAGTATAAGCTCTGTGGAAACTTATCATCAAGTATAAGACTGAGGAAACTTATCATCAAGTATAAGACTGTGGAAACGTATCATCAAGTATAAGACTGTGGAAACGTATCATCAAGTATAAGCTCTGTGAAAACTTAACATCAAGTATAAGCTCTATGGAAACGTATCATCAAGTATAAGACTGTGGAAACGTATCATCAAGTATGAGCTCTGTGGAAACTTACCATCAAAATAACAACTAGCAACATTTCCAGTTCATGTACAGCCGTATTTATGACATCCGAAGTCACGCTTGTAAGAAACTATTATTAGAGTAAATGTTATTATCTGAGATAACTTTCACGATTAATTCTAAGACTTTTGGATCACTTTTCCTCCCTACATCCTTGAATCAAAATTCATTGTTTCCCATAACATTTTAACAAGGAAGTTAAGCTCTATGTTTCCATACAGGAACTACAACAAACAATCCAGGTTATCCAAGAGACGGAAGTGTTGATGTAGACAGTGAAAACATAGAAATAATAATAATAATAGTAAAGTTCAAGAAATCATTTCAAAAACTTTAAAAAGGGCTAAATAATATAATGTACCTTAAATATCATTTTCCAACGTACATGATATATGATATTTCAAACGTCAGAAAGAGCAATCAATGATGATCAACACTTCATTTAAAGAATTAACCATCTTAATATTAGAATAACGTTCATGTCCCCATTTTGTAATGGAACATACCTGCGGATCGTCCTATGGGATTTTTAATATATTCGGATATATCCTACGTCCTCCAGAGTGTGTGCTCATGCACCCATCGTACACTGTAGATTATCACGAAAACCACTTTACATACTCTCATAACTGAAAGAATTTGCGTGCTCGAGAAAGCAAAATGTAATAAAATGAATGTATCGAAGTGTCTGTGAAACTGGAAGTCTGTGAGGGTCGTGGCTGCGAATATCTGTTGCCCAGCTTTGTAACCAACAAGACAAGTCACGGAGCAATAGGTTCACCAGGCGCCGGGCGTAAAGCATGATCACTGCGTCTGAAAGTCCCAGGAGATATTCTCGGGGTTTTTGGCGCGTCTGGCAGAGGTTTCCAAGTTTAGATTAAAATTTAAATAAGCGTGTCGACTTCTTCATAGAATCCTCAGATTGAAAAAAAGAAACATCACCCCTCGCTACAGACGGAAATACATTGATTTTATCAACTTGCGTGGGTATATGTTATTATGCAGGTTTTGTGATGTTATGTATGTCGGGGTTTGAAGTCTCTAATCATAGTGAACACTTTCATTGCAATATGCCAGGGATTCGTTCCATGTTTACACACTGACAAGTGGCTTGAGGGGAGACCTCATTAAAGAAACTGAATAATTTTAATCTTAATTTGTTGAGAAGTCTTAGAAAATTTCTGAGAAAAGCATGTAACTTGAGAACAGATGAGAGGAAAAAAAAACGAATTCAATGGAATGCATTGTTTCATACTTTAAAAACAGCATTGCTAAATATTAAGTAAGAGAGAGAGAGAGAGAGAGAGAGAGAGAGAGAGAGAGAGAGAGAGAGAGAGAGAGAAAGGTGGAAAAGAGAAATGGGGGAGTTAATGCAGTATTTTGCAAGGTCTAAGCCAAAACCAAGATGGCGTTTCCTGATGATTGTTGCCTATGAATCAACTCTTAGAAATGTAACGAGCAACTGTGAGGTAAAGTTTAAGAAGAAAGTGGTAGATATATTATTTATTTACTGAGGAGATAAAAGAGGAATAGTTTAGTTCATTTCTCCTCAAACGACAACAACAACGGCAAAAAACACAGAGAAGCGAAGAAAGGACAGACACTGCACATTAAGAAAGATAAATGTGAACTTCAACAGGTCAAAAAGTAACAATTCTTCCGTGGAAATGACAAACCAGTAGTCTCCGTTGAGGAATAATAGTAAGTAATCTCTGTTGAGGAATAAGAGTAGTAGTCTCTGTTGGGAATAAGAGTAGTAGTCTCTGTTGAGGAATAAGAGTAGTAGTCTCTATTGAGGAATAAGAGTAGTAGTCTCTGTTGAGGAATAAGAGTAGTAGTCTCTGTTGAGGAATAAGCGTAAGTAGTCTCAGTTGAGGAATAAGCGTAGTAGTGTCTATTGTGGATTAAGAGTAATAGTCTCTTTTGAGAATAAGCGTAGTAGTCTCTGTTGACGAATAAGCGTATCTAGTCTCTGCTGAGGAATAAGCGTAGTAGTGTCTGTTGAGGATTAAGAGTAGTAGTCTCTTTTGAGAATAAGCGTAGTAGTCTCTGTTGAGGATTAAGAGTAGTAGTCTCTTTTGAGAATAAGCGTAGTAGTGTCTGTTGAGGATTAAGAGTAGTAGTCTCTTTTGAGAATAAGCGTAGTAGTCTCTGCTGAGGAATAAGCGTAGTAGTCTTTGTTGAGGAATAATAGTTGTAGTCTCTGTTGACGAATAAGCGTAAGTAGTCTCTGCTGAGGAATAAGTGTTGTAGTGTCTGTTGAGCATTAATAGTAGCAGTCTCTTTTGAGAATAAGCTTAGTAGTCTAAGCTGAGGAATAAGCTTAGTAGTCTCTTTTGAGGATTAAGAGTAATAGTCTTTTTTTAGAAGAATAATAGTAGCCTCTGCTGAGGAATAAGCGTAAGTAGTCTCTGTGAGGAATAAGCGCAGTAGTCTCTGTGAGGAATAAGCGCAGTAGTCTCTATTGAGGAATAAGCGTAGTAGTCTCTGTGAGGAATAAGTGCAGTAGTCTCTGTGAGGAATAAGCGTAGTAGTCTCTGTGAGGAATAAGCGCAGTAGTCTCTGTTGGGAAATAAGAGCAGTAGTCTCTATTGAGGAATAACAGTAGTTGTCTCTGTTGAGGAATAAGCGTAAGCAGTCTCTGTTGAGAAATAAGAGTAGTAGTCTCTTTCGAGGAATAAGTTTAGATAATACACTAAGTCCATATGTGCAATACGAGTAGTAAATAATATGTAACTAGTAAATGTAGTAAATAATATATGAATAATACCACCAGTAAATAATTTGTTAAAGGGTACCTGCTGAAAACAAAACGGTATATGCAGTATATAATAAGCAAAACGGTAAATGTAGAAAATAATGTGTAATCGAACCGTGCAGTAAATACTATGTAAACGATACCTGCTGCAAATGTTATAAGCTACATAGATTTTAAACTGCAATTAAAAGCAAAAGGGCAGACTACCAAACCCAGAAAGCAACTTGCGTTCCAACCGGGCCCAACAAATTCCATCTGGGCTTGTTTTCTGTGAAAAGGAGCAATGAGTGTATTAAAAGAAATTTTTGGTTCTTTTAATACATCTGGTAATTCTCGCTACACTAATTTTGCTCACTGTTATAATATGTGCAGATAAATTCTCTTGTACCTGCACATACGTTCAGATAAATTCTCTTGTACCTGCACATACGTTCAGATAAATTCTCTTGTACCTGCACATACATTCAGATGAATTCTCTTGTACCTGCACATACATTCAGATAAATTCTCTTGTACCTGCACATACGTTCAGATAAATTCTCTTGTACCTGCACATACGTTCAGATAAATTCTCTTGTACCTGCACATACATTCAGATAAATTCTCATTCTCTTGTATCTGCACATTCTCTAAATAAACCCATATGTTCCACAACTCAGTTAAAATAACCAAAGGCTTATATAAAAAACAAAAATAACGACAATGGAGGAATGTAACATAACACAACCAATATTTCAGCCAAATGAGAATTCTTGTTTAAGAATAAGCGAAAGCAAAGGGTGAAACGATAAATAAAAACAAACCACGCTTCTTTCACACCTGTAGATGGCGTCGGGTCGTCAGAAATGGCCGTGATTATATTATTACTATTCTTCACTTCCCGTAATTTTGTAAAACTGCTGCCCTACATCTTCACTAATGGTTCCTCTTTTTATGCTGTTTTTTTCACACTCAATATTTGTGCCAGTTTTGCAGAAAATTCAAACTTTCATTGTTTCATTTAATATCATAATTCAGAAACATTCATCGTTATACAGATCTACACTTCACCTTTGTCAAAATAAAAACAACAACAACAACAACAACAAAAACAAAACGTCAAGCTTATTTCACTTCATTGCAGGTGGCATTGTCCGTTGTTTAGCGCTGATCTCTTGATAGGCAGTTTGAAAACATCGTGTTTTCTTATGCTTCTTGTACAGTGAGACAGCATCTATACTTTCGCATCAGGACGGAGAAAGCTACAATGCCTTATTACTACTGCACAGAGATAGCCGGGACATGTTGGCAATGCTTTTGTCAGGAAACCAGGCAGAATATTCCTGTAAAAAATTACTTTCAAGTACATGATGTCATGATCATCACATCTGCGACAAAAAGCCAGCCTCCTCCTCCCCCTTACCCTCCCCCTACCCCCGAAGAAATTTTGTAAACCGGCTATCTGTTTTCATCCATAAAGGCCCTCAAAGGCCCCCAGGTCCACCCTTAAAAAACTCTCCGGGCCCCACGGGGCTTGTAAAAAAAAAAAAAAACAGAGGCGGTTAAAAACAGCGACTAAAAAGTACTTCGGTATTGTTCTCAGATACTGCCCATAGCAGATTGCTGGAATGATGGGAGAAAAAAAAACATTGTTACAGTTCATGTCAAAGAATACTGATGAAATTAAGAATATTGATCAAGTTAAGAATATTGATGTTAGAGAATGCAATCCGTCATGGTAAGGTAGTTTCCATTGTTAACCGAGAATAGAACGCTGCGACCCAGATTTATATATCCGTGGAGAAATGAATAATAATTTTAATCCAATCCACCAAATATTATATCTGAAGCGGATGCAGACCACGCCTTCGTTTTTTTTAACCCATCATCCATTTCTATTCAGATTCTTAGAACTTCTCTTCTCCTAGTTATTTTATGCGTGCGGATCACAAGAAGCCAGTGTTCAATACAATCATTCCGCAGTCGATAAATCAAATGTAATTTTCGCTTGTGCCAAGTTTTGAACGGATGTCCTTTGTTTGAATTTTGTGCCAAGATTTATGTCCCTCTTTTGTGCCTTGCGCGCATGAAACTTCTTAAAAGCCAGACTGTGTCGATAATCGTCAAAGGTCTCTAACGAAATGTCTTTCTCTCATCTCGTTTGATTTCCTCGAAAAAAAAAATCTCGTTTTTATTTTTCTCTTGTCCTTTCCCTGCCTTATTTTTGCAGCTCCATGCATAGCCTTTATAATGAGTCAAAGGAAAGATGGTTGCTTCGATCTCCATTTGCAATTTTTTTTTTCTTTTGTAACCTTCACCAACAGCTCAATATTTCAATATTTTATAATGGCATGCGATGCTTTCCTCTTTCGTATTTGCACTGCACACATTCCATACTGCTAGATTATAATCCAAAATCAGCTTTTCTTCCTGCATTTCTTCAAGCATAGAAACAAAATTTTTGTACATCAGATCTCATTAGATCAGAGCCACGCCCACCCCCACCCCAACCCCGAAGAATAAGAAGTGTCATGAAATCCAGAAATGGGTTTCTCACATTTCATACACGATATTAAATATTTTCAGTGTTCATAGATTCCCCAGAGAACGGCGTGTATGATTTTAACTTTGCTAAGTCATTTACATTTCCATCTTTCCTCGAAGACAACATCTCTGCGAATGTTTTTGATTTCTTTGATATGCACATTTATCGCATTTCTGTAGCTCAGGTCGAAGACAGAGTTTCCTATGTCAGTGGTTCCAATTTGGTGGCCCACGGACCCCCAGGGGGTCTGCGTAACCTGCCGTGGGGGCCCGTGACAAAAGGCCCTTTTTTATTTTCAATGTGAAATGTTCAACAACCAATGTGGAAGCGACTGTCCGGAATAAAAAGAGGCAAGATTTCTCTCATCATGTTTAGGTTGGTAAGTTGTCACAATTTTCATATTCTGTTCATTTGTTGGAATAAGCAGGAATGTTAATTGCTGTCTGTCTGTCTTTTCTTAACTACATTAATGTCATTTTGAAAATTCACCAAGTTTGCACTGTATGTGTGTGTGTGTTTGTTTAGTGCAGTGTAGCGTTTACTCATTAAAGGTTATCTATATTTTCTGAAACAAATTCTTTTCGTTTAAATCACATATCTACCATACAGATAGAACAAAGCAAAGATCAGAGGCAGACAAGCGAGCTTTGTAGGACATTTCCTGAGAAGAAGAAAATTGGAACACATTGTGGCAACTGGAAAAATTGAGGGAAGAAGAAACAGAGGAAGACAGAGAGAAGTTATTGGATGGGCTGTCAGTGTGGCTAGGAAGAAAGTCACCGGCGGATCTCATAATCAAATCTAAAGACAGGAAATTGTGGAGAGAAATGATCGCCCACGCCATGCGGCTTGGCACTTGATTGATTGAATGACCATGCAGATATGGATTTTTTTCGAAGTATGGGGGTCCATGGCCCGGATTTTGAAACAGCAGTTGCTCGCGGACTTTTATTAACTAGGAACCACTGTTGTATTTCATTTTAAATCATGTGTATTTAAATACCTTACTGAGCTACGTTACTACCTTAAAGTGGTAATTATTGAAAGAGACTGGACCATGGTAACTTAACAGTGACAGTAACTGCTGTAAAACTGATGCTAGTAGAATCTGACGAGATGTACAGTACAGTTTAACGAAAACAGAGCGAGGAAGGATGGAAGGAAGGAAGGAAGGAAGGGAAGGGAAGGGAAGTTAGCAATGAGTAGTATGTACAATGAACTGGGTATGAATAAGAACCCAATATTTCGGTAAAATTTCTTTTACATCAAAGACAACATAAACAAAATAAACAGGTAAAAACAAGCAAATAAACTTATGTGTGATCCTCTTGTGATCCTCTCTCTCCTCTCTGGGCAGACTAGGACCGCCGCAAGCTGAAGCGAAGATATGAGGACTTAGGGAAGCAGCCAAAAACTGGAACACGGTTAAACTAGAGGCTAAAGTGGCAGGAAAAAGAAACTTTGACAAAGGCAAGTTTGCCGAAAGATTAGGTTGTTATTTTTGTTTTTCGTAAGCACTTCATTGTTTCTAATGCTTATTGTTAACCTATTTACCCACCTATTTACCTACACACCCACCAACACGCCTATCTACCTACCTACCTACTTACTCACCTATCTACATACCTACCTACTTACTCACCTATCTACATACTTACCTACTTACCCACCTATCTAATACTTACCTACTTACCTATCTACCTACTTACCCACTATCTAATACTTACCTATTTACTCACCTATCTACATACTTACGTACTTACCCACCTATCTACATACTTACCTACTTACCCACCTATCTAATACTTACCTACTTACCCACCTATCTAATACTTACCTACTTACTCACCTATCTACCTACTTACCCACCTATCTAATACTTACCTACTTACCCACCTATCTAATACTTACCTACTTACTCACCTATCTACCTAATTACTCACCTATCTACATACTTACCTACTTACTCACCTATCTACCTACTTACCCACCTATCTAATACTTACCTACTTACTCACCTATCTACCTACTTACTCACCTATCTACATACTTACCTACTTACTCACCTATCTACCTACTTACCCACCTATCTAATACTTACCTACTTACTCACCTATCTACCTACTTACTCACCTATCTAATACTTACCTACTTACTCACCTATCTACCTACTTACCCACCTATCTAATACTTACCTACTTACCCACCTATCTAATACTTACCTACTTACTCACCTATCTACCTAATTACTCACCTATCTACATACTTACCTACTTACCCACCTATCCACTAGTTACCCACCTATCCACCTATCTATTTACTTACCTACCTAATCTACCTACCTACCTATTTACCCACTGATCTACCTATTTACTTACCTACCTACCTACCAACCAACCTACCTACCTACCTACCTACCTACCTACCTACCTACCTAACCTGGCTTCCTTCCCTTCTCTTCTCTTCCCTTCACTTCACTTCACTTCATTTCACTTGTTTCCTTGTTTTCGTAAAGCTGTAATATACACCTCCGTCTAACTTTATTGGAAATGTTACAGACACGGAGCCTGTGCAATCAGTTGCTGAATTACCTCAACGTAAAAACTTTCATGATTCATCAAATCCAAATGTGGGCTCAAACCATGAACTTATTTTTTTCTCTTTGAAAAAAAAAAGAATTCAGTACATTCCCCATTATCTGTCTTCCCCTTTAGGCTAATCTAACACTGGTAATTTAACCATTAACACTCTGTCTGATATGCACCAGAAACCTTTCACAATTCTTGCTGTCTTCTTATCCAATATTATGCCAACTCCATTTCTATGCTGGTTTCCCCCGGAATATATTATTTTGAAGTCTTTATGATCTCTGCTTCCTGCTCCAGTCCATCTCATTTCATATAAACCATGGCTGTTAATTTCCATTCTTTCATTTCTTTTTCGATGTTTTCCAGTATTCCAAGTTCTGTTAATGTTCTAATGTTCCATGTTGCAGTTACTGTGGTGTTGCTTTTGTTGGAGATGTGGTTTATAAGAAGGATGTTGAAGGTATCATGGATAGCCAAGAAAACCAATGAAGAAGTCTTAAGAGAGGCTGGAGTTGAAAAGCAAATTATAGCAAAGATCAGAGGCAGACAAGGGAGATTTGTAGGACATTTCCTGAGAAGAGGAAAATTGGAACATCACTGTGGCAACTTGAAAAAACTGAAGGAAGAAGAAACAGAGGAAGACAGAGAGAGAAGTTAGTGGATGGGCTGTCAGTGTGGCTAGGAAGAAAGTCACCGGCGGATCTCATAATCAAGTCTAAAGACAGGGAATTGTGGAGAGAAATGATCACCTACGCCACACAGCACGGCACTTGAATGAATGAACACTGGTAACTTCAGCCATGACAGGAACTGTTCTGCAAGATAATGGTGGGTTTAAAAAAGAAAGCCACAAAAGCTGAAATCTGCTGCTTCAAACTTGTCTTCTTAAGCGAAAGAAAATGCCAAAATATTTCTGCCAAGTACTTATTGCTTTCTTTCTCTACCTCGAATATAGAAACTATAAATAGTCTTCATTTTCACTTGAGTAATCACTCTATTATTAAGTGCCCTCGATAAGAACAGGTACTCATCATCATCATTATCAGGTGCCGCGATGACTGGCGTTGGCTATTATGCTTCTCCAGAGTACCCGATCCTTCACGCAGGCCATTAGCTCAGCTGGTGATTTCCTCTCACACCATCTCGTCAGACTGTACAGTATTATTTCTCTCTGTCTTCCTCCTGGCTCTTCTTCCCTCTATGTTTTCCTGTTACAACATTTTCAATGCCCCCTCTTCTTATTCAAGTACTGTACTTTTTTTTTATTAAATTATACCAAAACTCTAAGTATGACGAACTAAGGATGATACGATCTGGAGCCGTTAGATCGCCCACACATATCGGAATGGAACATGATGATGACTTTCATGTTTACTTGCTCCTAACAAGCATTAAATGCAGTATCGTTCTACGACCGAACTACAGGTTGCTATAGTGCATTTTCATTTAATATTAATTCCATTTTTATACGTCGTATGAGAACTGACTTTATGAGGTAATTCACAGTTGTAGGCTTGCCCAAAACAGCAGAGGAAGCCGGGATCAATAGTCCATCAGAATGTTTTGTTTTTTCCGTCACATTAGCGGTAAGCTTAATTATGCTAATGCACCGCTACATACATGGAAACACTTGAGGCTGTAAAGCTCTTGGGCACTTTTGCTGCTGTTCTAAATATATGTAGTCACAAGCATTCAAGCACTCCAGATGTGATGGAAATAATTTATAAGGTTCCTGGCATGTAAACAACGGCACTTTTCCGGTATTGTAGCTCTGCTGGTCTAGCATCGCTCTGTAGGTGCTACGCTGTGCAAACACTCTTGATACTTAGCCATCAACATTTATCAAGCAATATGGTTTATATACTAACATTTATCTATTAATTTGTATAAACTAGGGAAAAAAAGTAGGAACAGCTTTATTCTTTAACTATAACACACTTGTGACGTTTCGGCGCGAGTCTTTGTCAAACAAAAACAAACAGGACGAAGAACATATTCACATTATTTGGATAGTTTTTTTGTTGTTAACATCCAATTAATGTGAATATGTACTTTGTTTCTTCTCTCTGATTCTTCATCCTGTTTGTTTTCATTTGACAAAGACTGACGCCGAAACGTCACAAGCGTGTTATCGTTAAATAATAAAGCTGGTCCTACTTTTTTTTCCTAGTTTATACATTTTGGTATCACAGCTTTACTGCAGTGCTTTGTGGATAGTTGTATGCCTATACACTAATTATTGTGTGTTATCTGTTAATTTAAGTGAACTGAAATTGAACAGATTACGTTGTTTGGAATATGTAGAAGGAAAAGAAGAGAACAGATAAGCGAAAATTATGTATGTACAAGAGATGAGGGAAACAAGACCAAGGGGTAGACCAAGTCAGAGATAGAAAGACAGTATAGACGAGGATATAAAGGAAACTGGTGTCACTAACTGGAGAGAGAAGATTAGGAATAGAGAGGAATGAAGACGCACTTTATCCATAACAAAGCTTAAAGCTGAAAAAAACGAAGAAGAGTATGTAGCACCATTTATCTAGCAATGTAGGCCAACTTATATAGCAATATTTATCTTGCGATCTAGGTGAAACGAATGTGGAACGAATTTAAGAATAATGCAGAGATGGGACAGATGACTGAACAACAACCGGTCCCATGGGTGATCAGGAAAAGGAGATGGACATATGTTGGTCACTTGATGTGAGGAAATGATCAGAGAGTCCCAGGGCGAGCTGTCAGGTGGAACACAACAGGCCAAAGAAAAAGAGGCAGACCACGTGAAACTCTGAAGAGGTCATTGTTAAGAGAGCCCAAATTAACAGGCATAAAATCCCTTGATGAAGTTTGAAAGACTCGCCGAAGACAGGAAAAATTGGCGAACTACTTTGCGAGCCCTATGTGACGTTTAACGGCACAGGAAGGATATAAAATAAGATAAGATAAGATAAGACCTAGGTGAATTTATATAGTAATATATATCTAGCAGCCTAGTTGCGCTTACATAAAAAACATTTATCTAGGAAGCTAGGTGAGCTTATGTAGCAAGATTTATATAGCCATTTATGTGCAGTTGTATTAATATAAATAGGCTCACAACAGGATTGGCTGGAGATCATTTCTCGATGTCTTATGCTTCATTGGGAGTACAGAGGATCGATGGTGATGATATCCCATATTGTCTGGTACTCTGAGTCTAATAAATACAGTTTATTTAATAGTTACAGTTTATTTTACCTCCATTTTAATTTCCTCTAACCAAAACTTCTGTAACATTGAAATTTTATGGAAAAAAATGACAAACTCTACTGCTGCTCATGAATTCAGTACGTCGTTCTATAGCTATATGGTACTAGTGCCAGAAGTGCATGCTTTCTACCAGTTCATGTGTCCGACCTGTGCGGGCCGAACCTCGCGTTTTGCATCACTTTCGGGTTCTGATGTACAAAATTTCATACTGATTCTCTCCCTATCGGAACGTCATTCTCCTTGGAAAAAAAGTTCTCAGCATAGAAATAACTCAAGAAAGAATAAACCATTTATGAATCTGCCTTCTGCTTTTGCAACATCACCATACAATGTAATAATAACATAGCTTCACAGCTATGAATAGATAGAATGATTCAGATCTACCTGGATATCGACGGCCTGAGACCACATGGTTGTTATCAGTAGAGAAGGAAGACACTTCGTAGTTTTTAGTTTATGAGTTTAGCGGGTAACAACTTTGGAATGTTTTAGTCCATTCGCCTGTTTCAGTACTCATCCGGTATACCTGACTGCATTTCCAATAAGAAAAGTAAGTTCAGGTCACAAACTTCTAAACATCTGAGTTCTGCAATTCCGTGCTAAATACTAAATGCATTCTAAATGTTCAGGATAATTTATATGCTAAATACTAAATAAATACAAATATACATGGAGAATACTAAATGTGACAACAAGAGACCAGATATAACATCTTTAGGGCAAAGTTTGGAGTAACATCAGTATAACATAACATCCAGAATAAACAGGTCAAATGATCTGACCACTTTACACGACTACCACAAGACAATACACCGCAGAAAACATTCACACTAAGACTCGTAGGTAACGGAGGAGGAGAACGCCCACGCAATAGATGGAAGGAGTCTTAAATATCCAGTTACACGAAGCATAATGTCGAGCCCCATCAAGACCTGTGTTTGTTCCCTCGACACTGAGAGGTATTTGAGGAAGGAGACAGGACAAGACAAGACACTTCCATGCTGCCTAAAAGGAAGGATTTCTGCCACCTTATGTTGCTTCGTGTTAGGTAAAGACATGAGCTTCTCACTGAGACCTTTTTTGTTGCTGCTGATTTTGGTGGCGACAACTTAACTTTGATGTAGCCCAATATACATTTAACAAGAGACTTCTAAATCTTTTTTTCATGTTATGTTTGTTGGAAATTGGACAGGTTTAGATGCAACTTTTTTTTTAATAATAGGAACAACGAGGCTTTCGTACGGTAAAGTAAGAGAACACAGTTTTTGTGGGATTAGACATCGAAAAAATCGCAGACAAAGCACTTTAGTGAGACGTGAGAGAAAGAAAAATCACAAGAGAATTACCTGGGATTCGAACCACGGACGAGCAGCCGTCTAGCCACGAGACGAACTAACGAACTGCGCTATCTCGCACCTCCTCAAATACGCTGTTCTCTTGTGGCTAGACGGCTGTCGTCCTACCAGAGTCCGTGGCTCGAATCCCAAGTAATTCTCTTGTGATTCTTCTTTCTCTCATGTCTCATTAAAGTTCTTCGTCTACGATTTTTCGAGGTCTTATCCTACAAAACTGGGTTTAGATGCAGAGATACATTTGTTATGTTTTGTGATATGAACAGTTTAACACGTGGAGTTCATTAATTCATTATAAGGTGGAAACTTTTAGACGTGGAGATCAATCATTCATTATAAAGTGAGCAGATTTAGACGTGGAAATCAATCACTCATTATAGAGCGGACAGTTTTAGATATAGAGATAAGTCAAGACTAAGCGGTTTAGCTTCCACCAAAACTGTACTAGATAATGATAGGACACTTATAAAAACTCCACTTCATTTAACTGAAGGATAGCTATTCTTATAGTCCACACTTTCTGTCAAGTACAAACAGAAAAGGAACCAATAAACAGATAGAATGATCTAGATCTTCTTTTGGAAAACTGTGCGCACTGTGATCTATGTTAAACAATAATTTTGCATATTTATCTACGCTCTCTTTCAAACTGTTGAGGTTGTTAATAAACTTCCAGCTGATGAGTTTCTATGGAAAGAAATAAAACGGACGGTTATAGAAACATCGCTGCTGTAACATGAACCGTAACCAGTGTAACAACGATGATTGCAAAACAGAAAAACTAGCGTCTAATTAAACTTTTATGACAATTAGCGCTGATGACAGCAATATCAAGGAGGAAGTGCATATTGCTAGTACCTGTATGTCTTAAAGTAAGCTTTGAACAATTATTTTATTTGGTTGCAAAAGCCGCCATTGTCCGCTTAAATGATTCACCCGTATCTTATCAACAAATAAAAACCACAAATCAAGTCTGTAACTCTCTGACAGTTACATAAACTTACAAAAATTCTGAACATGAACAGAACTATAGCTCAATGACTTTTATCCTCTGAATTTTTTTTTGTAATCTAAAAAACACATTAGGAATTACATTTATAATATAAATTCCACCTAACACCTTATAATCGGGATTACGTTTCTATTATAAATTCCACCCAACACCATATAGACGTATGTTATAATATTTTTGAAGTCTGTGAATGTCTGTATGGGTTTATTCAAGATCTGCCTCTCTCTCTCTTTCTCTTTCTCTTTCTTTGTTTCTCCATCCTCTATCCATAAAGTGCTTGCTGGATGAAATGTACTGTATGATATTTCCTAGATAATGTGTAAATATTTCAACCTTGTATGGTCGATTACAGTTGAGATATTTATAAAGTCCTGGAAGCCTCAGATACCTTTGACAGAGACACTGTTTACAATGGCACAGTCTATATATCATTTTGAAAAGTTTATGACTGAAAGATTTATTGAAAACAACTTGATGATGAAGTAGTAGTAGTAGTAGTAGTAGTAGTAGTAGTTGTTGTTGTTGTTGTTGTTGTTGTTGTTGTTGTAGTAGTAGCAGTACTAGTAGTTAAAGTAGTAGCAGTAGTGGTAGTAGTAGAAGTAATAGTAGTAGTAACAGTAGTAGTAGTAATGATAAAATAGCACTAAAATGGACACCACATGGGAACAGAAGTAAGGGTAGACCAAAAGAAACATGGAAAAGAACAGCAGAGAGGATGTTGAGCAATAGAGGGCTCATCTTGGCAAGAGCAGAAAAAAAAGGCAAAAGACAGGCATTTGTGGAAAACTTTTGCGGAAACCCCATGTGCCCTGGGCACTTAAGGTTCAGAGAGAGAGAGAATAATGATAAAATAATAATAATAATAATAATAATAATAAGAGTGACAAATAAGATATGTGCAACTGATACGAAGATTGCTAAATATAACAAAAATGGACCCCAGATAATTTGAAAGTGGCACAGAAAAAAGCATTAAAGGAAATAAATGAATGATAGTTTTTTTTTGCTGCTGGTCAGTTTATTAATGGTCTCCTTTTCTTTAACCTGATTCCATGTCGGATCACAGGAAGATTCTGAAAACAGTTGTCAAGTTTTACTGAGAATCAGTTCTGGAGGCTTTTCTGTTTTCCCCAAACAGATCATCGACAACACGCCAAATCTTTACAGTTTTGTTATTTTGTAGCAACATCTGTAGTTTCGCGGAACACTGACAAAGAGGAAAGATATGGTTTTGACCAGTTATGTTTTTCTGGCTCTCACAACCCAATCATCATTCTAAACCAATTTCTTTACTCACTGCTATTCTGAGCAAAAGTTCTTGCGACTTTGTATCATTTTGAAAAGTTTATGACTGAAAGATTTATTGAAAACAACTTGATGATAAAGAGGTTGAGAATTCTCTTATGTTTAGATGATGTGACGAATCACTGACCATTTTCTACAAATCTCCGAGCGGAAGAAATGTATCTCACACAATTCTTGAAACACTGTATCCATCAGTAAGCAACAACAGAAATTTCCTGTATCGCATCTCCAACGTGGCATCGGTTATACAAGATTGCATGACATTTGTTTGTTTTTCTCCAAGTCTATAGAAACAAAAAATCACGTCAATTTCCGCATCTGCTTTCAACGTTCTGTTTGTTCGTGGAGTTTCATGGAACCATATGTCTGAGGTGATCTGGAATGTCAAGTTTTTCTTTTTCTTTTGGGTGGGTTGGGGGGGGGGGTTGGTGTCAGCGTGTCCTGCTGGAAACTCAGAGCTATTTACAGTGTACGTGTTAAACTATGCGTTTTTTTATAATGCCACTCTTATTTCTACTTGCACACATATTTTCATTTGTAGAATTTAAAATAGCTAGACCTATCGTGTGTTTTTTTAAAATAGAGCATAACTTTGAAGTAGCTTCAGAAGAATTACAATCTAGACCAGGTGTGTCGACTGACAGCCCGATGGATCCTCCTTTTGAGTCCAGCAAGGTTTTTATTAAAATATAGTTTATTAAAAGTAAGTTTTATTAAAATTAAAACTGTTAGCCAAGACAGGACAGTTTTAAGTTATGCGCTGCGAAAAGAAGAAATCATCATAGCCTGACCAGATTATGCAGTCAATAGCATATGATTGTATGCGGTAAAAACTCGTTAATTTTTTATGAGGGATGCTATTTTTATATACAACTCTTGCCCTTGGGAGCTTCGAAACTGAACACTGCTGTTTTAGACTAACACAAGAATCAGCTAGAGAATAATAAACAATATCCAATAATATCAAGTTTACTTAAAATATGTTACTTTATGTGGACAATGGCGCAACTTCTTAAGTGAATCCATCTTTTCCCCCTGATCTTCTTAGCTAAAGTCATTGCCTGTCCAAATTCTGAAAGTGGTAAGTATCATACTGGAAGGCGAGGCACACCAGGTTGCTGTGTTCTTTTTCTTCTTCGTACGCACATTGGACATGATGCTTGGTACTCTGGTTTTTGCGATGCGCTTTTTGGCTGAGTACCTCCGACTTCAGCCCCTTTCCTTGCTAGGGCAGACTGTGGTCTTGCTCGGACTGCCATGAAGACAGTAGTGTAGGCTGGCCTGGCCAAAACTTTGTTTTCCAGCCTCTGGTGGCTGTACTTAAGCCCCTTCTCCACATCAGATCGAGCATGCAACGCTGGCTGGCCAGATGGCTTTGAGACAGTTCCACAGAGACACATCGACTTTGGGATGAGGAATCCGATGAGTGCTTCAACGATATCCATTCCTCGCCACCTATAGTCTGCTGGTTGTTTTGTTTGCATCGTTCTGATAGCCAATGTTGTAAAGACCCATAGGCTTGTCATGTCCTGGATTCACTGGTTTCACACCAGATTTTCCTCATCCCTGCCGGCAATCTCTACCTCCCCATCCATCCATCACCCTGACATAACATTCATTCATTTGCATGTCTCTTGCAGAACTTTGCCTCCCTAATAGATCTCCTGTAGGCCTATCGGTTGTGAGCAAGATGCCATGCTGCTGATGCATCCATTTGCAGATCATCAACGATGTCTTGCAGCCATCTTCGCCTTGGTCTTCCTCTCTTTCTTTTTCCCATTATGTACCCTTCCAAGACGGTCTTCTCTAGATTATCGTGACGTTTAACGTGTCCAAAATAATTAAGTTTTCTTTGTTTAATCCTCTTTACTAGCCAGCCTTCTTCAATATTAAGTTCTTGTAGCATGGATATATTTGTTCTTTTTTGTGTCCATGATATTTGAAGAACTCTTCTGTAGCATTTATATTCACAGGCATTTATGTGTTTCTTAGATGTTTTGTTAAGTGTCTAGGTCTCACAGGCATATGTTGCGAAGGGAAAGATGCATGCCCTTAAAAATGTTATTTTCTTATTTCTGACATAACATTTTAGAAAAAAATAACAGTTACGATTAGTGTTGATTGCTACAGGTTTCTGGGCTATAGAAGTAGGTCAGAGTTTTTAAGTAAACAGATCTGTTCCTTGTCTCACAAAGACTGTTAAGATAAAAGCGTTCTTAAGACAGCTGATCCCAGGGGTAGCTGTGTTAAAATGGCACTTCATATCTAGACTTTTATACTTGTACCATACGAACAAAAGAACAGACTCTGTTCTGGTCTATGTTAAGTAACCTGCAAGATTCATCTGTCACTTGTCCCGTAACAGTATGGCGTTTATTTGTTTATTTCCCTTGTTTTTGGTATTTAAGTTACGACTTAAGTCGGCTGTGCTGGTCTTCCTAGAAGTACAGAAAGATCTCTACTTATGCTTCATTGATTACACCAAGGCATTCGACAAGGTGAAACATAATGAAATTATTAAAATGCTTGAAGACATCAATATAGACGGCAAAGACCTGAGGATTGTAAAACATCTATACTGGCAGCAAGAAGCAGCAGTTCGAGTTGAAAATAGAATTGGAAAATATCAACCTATAAAACAAGGGGTGCGACAAGGATGTGTACCATCTCCAGACCTTTTTTCTCTGTACAGCGAGAATACTCTAAGAACAATCATCACAGAACCAGGCATAAACATTGGAGGATACAATATTAACAACTTTCGGTATGCTGACGACACAGTACTGATAGCGGAGAACCAACAAGACCTGCAAAATCTCTTGGATAAAGTGGCCAAAGAAAGTGAACAGAAAGGCCTTACTTTGAACATCAAAAAGACAGAGACTATGGTTATATCTAAGAAACAGAATCCACCAGCATGCAGTATAAAATTAAACGGAACTATTCTAAAGCAGGTGCAGAAATTCAAATACCTTGGAGCAGTAATAACTTCAGATGGGAAATGCAGAAGAGAAATTAGGAACAGAATAGGCCAAGCAAAGACTGCATTTCAGAGAATGAGAAACATATTAACCAACACATCCTTATCAATGAATGTTAGAAAACGAGTCCTAAAATGCTATATTGAACCTATCTTGTTATATGGAAGTGAATCATGGACAATAGGCAATTCTGCACAAAAATCATTGGAAGCAGCAGAAATGTGGTTTATTAGAAGAATGTTGCGAATCCCCTGGACAGCAAAAATAACTAATGAAGAATGTAGGAGAAGAGCTGGAGAGACAAAAAAACCTTGTCAAAAAGATAAGAGAGAGACAATGTACTTTCATAGGACATGCAATGAGAAGAGGGGGCATTGAAAATATTATAACAACAGGAAAAATAGAAGGAAGAAGATCAAGAGGAAGACCAAGAGAAATGATACTGGACAGTCTGACGGGATGGTGTGAGAGGAGATCACCAACTGAACTGATGGCCTGCATGAAGGATCGGATACTCTGGAGAAGCATAATAGCCAACGCCAGCCGGCACGGCACATGATGATGATGATGATGCTGGTCTTCCCTAATTCGAGAAGCCTGGAGAAACATCTTATTGTCACGGGTAGACTTCTTGCACGGGCCTCGAAATCACGAGAATTGTAAGGGAAGAGTTTCTGGGATTTCTGAGAGTTTATAAGACAGAATGAATATAGACCCAGCTGTTAGTTGTCCTGCTGTGAGAGGTCGATTTGTCAGAACTGAAGGGAGACAACAGCATGTCCTGTTTTCAAGTTATTGCCCCTGACTATGTTTTCTATTGCCAGTGTATTTGTGTTCTCGTGGGCTTCATCAGTAATTTGAGTTAAAGGATGCTTTTCATCATTTTCACTCACAGATCCATCATCATCATGATCGCTATTAAACAGTTTGAATCGTCCATTAAAGTGTTGAGACTCCTGTGTTACCACTATGGGTTTGTAGAACCTGGATAATGGCGGAGTATATGTTGCTGTGCGTTCACACGGTGACATGTTTGTGTAATAACGCAGCCATCAAAACCTCGCCAGACAGGCTCATACTTTTGTCGTCATCCTGCAACATCTGATGTTATTATCCTGCAACATCTGATGTTATTATCCTGCAACATCTGATGTTATTATCCTGCAACATCTGATGTTATTATCCTGCAACATCTGATGTTATTATCCTGCAACATCTGATATTATTACCCTGCAACATCTGATGTTATTATCCTGCAACATCTGATGTTATTATCCTGCAACATCTGATGTTATTATCCTGCAACATCTGATATTATTACCCAGCAACATCTGATGTTATTACCCTGCAACATCTGAAATCGTCATACTATCACAAATTTGAGGCTTTACCACATACCTATGAAGAAACATTCATCATTCATACATGAACATGACCGCGACTGAGTCAGGGGAAACAATAGTTCTCAGTTTTGCCGAACTTCACAATCATTCATTTCATTCAGTCCTCTGCACTCCCAAAGGAGCATAAGGCATCAACAAAGGTTCTCCAGCCAGTCCTGTCTTGTTAAGTCGGGGATACCTCAAACCTTGTCTTTCTCGCTTCCTTTAGTTCTTCTTGTATTATGCGACTCCGTGTAAATTCACGTACAGTTCTCATATAAATCACATAAAAATCATTCAAGGTTGTCTAGTTGATTTGTATTTCCTGACGATGTCAGAGCAACTGGATGTTAGAGACAGACCTTGATCTCTCCATTTAAAGAATGGCGTCAACGTCATTCGGGCACGTGATTTCAAGAAATTCTTTATCCATGTTACAATAATCCACTGTTGTCTTTGTGGATTAGCTCACGGAGGAAAAAACAGAAGAAGTCACAAACGCTACCGGAAAATAAATCGGAAAAGCAATCCTGTCATCGATTGTCATCTGATCTTCTATCCCAGATTCTCCTATCCGCCTGATGCCTTGAGTTATTCATTGGAAGTTGAGTTGTCAGTTGGGCGTTATCGTTGTGGAAGAGGACGTTTGTGTGATCTTAATGTAAAACCTTTTTTTTTTCCAAGTGACATAAAGTCTAACATTATCTGACGCTTGCAAAAGGGAAATAAATTTTTTTGACTGTGATTGTTTGTTTGTTTGTTTGTTTCTATTATTATTTTTCTATATTATTATTATTATCTCAATTTCTAATTTTGGCGAAAATCGTGGTCTTTATTTCATGGGCGAAGCATGATGAAAATTGATAACAATTTCTGTAAAAGTGCAGCTTCTGCCTTTGACATCTCGTGCATTCTGAATGTGTGTACTTATATGTGTATATATACACATATATATGCATATATGCTGTCAATATTTCTGAGACTTTTTTTTGAGGTTTTCAAGCCCTGTTTTCTTCTATAACGGGAAAAATTTATTGTCAGTGTTTTCCTTCGCGGCTTAGTAAATCTCAATTAACATTTCGTTCTTCTTTTTTGTTTTTGTTTGCTAAATATTGATCAGACAAGATCAACAAAAGTTGTAAATCTCCGAGGCAAAAGGCAAGCTGACCTGTTGCTCTCTTTTGTTTCCTCCTTGATGAATGCAGTGAAGCTCTTGTACATGAACGGTTATAATTGTCTCTCCTGGTTGATGCTTTGTGGGTTGGTTTTGATCTGTCCTCGATATGCTGATGGCCAATTAGTAGGTAACAATATTAGGAGGTTTAGAAACCTTATAGATTAGCACAACCTCCTCCCGAGAAAATTATACAGGGATACAAATCTCACTGTTATTTTTGGGATATTTCTTTTTACTATCCCATATTTCTCATATGTGATATTTTTGGGATATTTCTTTTCACTATCCCATATTTCTCATATGTGATATGAGACCTTGAGCTCGTTTCGTGACCTCCAGAAGGCATATAATCAACGAAACCAAACAGAGAAATATCAGAGTTCTTTCTACATACAAGTCTCTGTACTCTGCTGGAAGATAAATGACCCACATAAAACTCATTTCCTAAACAAGTGAATTGTATTATTGTTACATGTGATTAAACAACACAAAAGTAACTACAGGCAAGGTTAGATAAAGAGATTCTAACCACAGCAGGTAGATGATAAGTTCTGATATGAAGGAGGTTCTTCTGACAAACAAACAAAAATTGAAAAGAAAAGGCTGAAAATCAATTTTTGAAAGTTTAGACTTGTCTTTTTTTCAAATATTTTGAATTATAGAATACATTTTTGAAACTTTTAGAAATCCCGTGGTCTGTTCTTGTGTACAGTCTGCGGAGTCCTAACATGGTTCAAGCATGTTTGACTTAAAAGTTCCTTATCACTCTTTCATTATCTGCGGCAACGGCCCCAAAGATAGACTTGACGCTTATGTGGCATATTCTGGTGCAGAATTTAAGTTCCCTTTGGCAACTGTAATCAAGAGCAGAAAGTTACCGGTGCAAAAGGTTTTTGGCTTGCGTTTAGAAATATGGTGTACTGATTATTTCCAAACCTTATCACGCGCCATCTACACGGTTAGTTAAAAATGATCTAACTTGCCCTGACTCTTGTACTGTTGAGTCGGATAGCTGGTTAAATGATCTAACTTGCCCTGTCTCTTGTACTGTTGAGTGGGTTAGCTGGTTAAATGATCTAACTTGCCCTGTCTCTTGTACTGCTGAGTGGGTTAGCTGGTTAAATGATCCAACTTGCCCTGTCTCTTGTACTGTTGAGTGGGTTAGCTGGTTAAATGATCTAACTTGCCCTGTCTCTTGTACTGTTGAGTGGGTTAGCTGGTTAAATGATCTAACTTGCCCTGTCTCTTGTACTGTTGAGTGAGTTAGCTGGTTAAATGATCTTCTCCTGTCTCTTGTACTGTTGAGTGGGTTAGCTGGTTAAATGATCTAACTTGCCCTGTCTCTCGTACTGTTGAGTGGGTTAGCTGGTTAAATGACCTTCAATGTTTGATAGTCCACGATGAGAAAGAAAAAAAATCAAGGTATTCAAACACAGGCTCTGAATGAGATAAAGAATGGATTACATAAGATTTAAGATTTATTTCCTCCATATCCACAACGGATTCACGAAGCAGATTTCTTGACACACTTGATCAGGTGTACGTTTTTCTTATGTCGACGCAAAAATAACATAGCTCAGTTACAACTCTCTAATCAAGAATAGAAACTTAGAGGCTATAACTGATTCTAAAGATATGGTGGGCAAAAGCTGGATGATTTACTGGCATTTCGCTAAAACCCTTTTGTAACGTACTAGACTATTTCTAGAAGTGTCAAGTGGAAATTAAACAGTTTTTTCCCCTTCCTCTTTTCAGTTTCAGTTACTCTTGTAACAGTACTGCACCTGTAAACATTGTCATCTTCGCTCTCTCACGTATACTTACGTTTCTAAAGCTGGTTACACTGTCCCTTTCTAAAGCTGGTTACACTGTCCCTTTCTAAAGCTGGTTACAGTGTCCCTCCTTAATAATCATTGCCATGTTTACTCCTTATCATAGATCCGAAAGCTGCTTATAAAGCTGTTCCTTTAAATAATGTCTCTCATACGCAGGAACTATAAATCTTCTTCTGCACCTAATAATCGTCTTATCTTCTTGGTCATCATTTGCGTCCCGGTCTTTGCTTATCTTCTCTCACGACATGGGAAATGTATGTGTATTGACAGAGGAATGTGCAGATGTCTGGAGTTATCAAAGATAACTAAGAGTTAATCTAAATCGTCACAGTTCTGTATTATGGAGTTTACAACTGCCACTTCTGCCCAGACTGTACAAGGGGTTAAGTCAGTCCTGATTTTGCAGTGGTGGTTTCGACAATGTAATGTCTATTCTCTTGGTTCCCATTAGGCAGCTAGTAGAGACTGCATTTGGTAAAAGTTTAATCTAAAAATGTTCATGGATTTTCCACTTTACAGGATTCATACACTTTTATGCTTAACATACGATAACTGTGTGTACTAATCTACCGACATTTCATAGACATCTTGTCTCATCCTCAGTTATTCAGTGTTAAATTCATTAGTTCTCAGATACAAACAATGCAATATTTCATATTTCAAATGTTACGAGCATGAACTTACAAGAAAGTAGCATTTTGACACCCAGTCTGTTGCGACCAATATAGTGTTTTCTCCCAGTCTGTTATTCCCAATATAGAGTTTTTCTCCCAGTCTGTTATGCTCAATATAGAGTTTTTCTCCCAGTCTGTTACGACCAATATAGAGTTTTTCTCTCGGTCTGTTATGCCCAATATAGAGTTTTTCTCCCAGTCTGTTATGCCCAATATAGAGTTTTTCTCCCAGTCTGTTATGCTCAATATAGAGTTTTTCTCCCAGTCTGTTACGACCAATATAGAGTTTTTCTCTCAGTCTGTTATGCCAAATATAGAGTTTTTCTCCCAGTGTGTTATGACCAATATAGAGTTTTTCTCCCAGTGTGTTACGACCAATATAGAGTTTTTCTCCCAGTGTGTTACGACCAATATAGAGTTTTTCTCCCAGTCTTTTATGACCAATATAGAGCTTTTCTCCCAGTCTGTTACGACCACTGTAGAGTTTTTCTCTCAGTCTGTTACGACTAATATAGAGTTTTTCTCTCAGTCTGTTACGACCAATATAGAGTTTTTCTCTCAATCTGTTACGACCAACACAGAGTTTTTCTCTCAATCTGTTACGACCAATATACAGTTTTTCTTCCAAACTACAAAGCACGCTACGTCTACTACGTAGGTCACAGATTCTGTTTTTGTCTCAGATAGAAAGCTTACCCTGCGACCATAACAAGAACACGAAACATTAGAGATAAAGCATTTCGGTCGTGAGAGAAAGAATGGAACTCAGGGTTCCTGTAAGATGACCAACTGTCCTGCCACGAGACAACACAGAAACTAATTAGCCGAGAAAACCATATGCACAAACAGTCTCTCCACTTATAACAGTACCAGGCACTGAATAAATTGTATGGAGGTGGAAAATTAAGCATGACCTCCAGAAGAGTGAGAGGGGAACTATTAAAGGCCAGATGGCTATTAAAACAAAAAGAATTAAGGGGACGTAAAGAAAAAAGGTTAGTGGAGAAAATGAAAGGGATTGACTCTCTATGGGTGCCCAATTTCAGATCCTTGCCTTCCGTGTGGCTACAATGAAGTAAATCTCTAACCAGTTTGAAGGAAAATCTGTTCAAATTTTTATTGTCAACATTTTCACGTAACAAGTGAACTCCATGCAAGAAAAAATAGATAGCCTGTCTTCACTGGCTAGCAAAATAGGACTTGAAACTAACAAGGATAAAACAAAAATAATGAAAATTCCCATTAATCAAAATGGAAAAATACACATAGAAGGGACAGATACTGAAGAAGTCAAACAATCTGCATACATTGGCAGCTACACAGACCAGGATGGTGACACCAGAAAGGGAGTTAGAATTAGAATAACAAAGGCAACATAGATCTTCAAGAATCTTGAGAACATGTGGCATTCAAAAGTTATAAGCACAAAAACAAAGTTAAGATTATTCAATTCAAATGTAATATCTACCCTCATTTATGCATGTGAAAGCTGGAAAACAACTAAAGAAACAGAAAAGAAATTAGACTCTTTTGAAAACAAATGCATAAGGAAAATACTCGGCATCACGTGGAAGGAACGAATTCAAAAACAATACAGAGATAAGACAGATGACTGAACAACAACCAGTCTCATGGGTGATCAGGAAAGGGAGATGGACATATACTGGTCACGTGATGAGAAGAAACAGTCAGAAAATCTCAAAACAAGCTATCAAGTGGAACAGAACAGGCCAAAGAAAAATAGGCAGACCACGTGAAACTCTAAAGAGAACATTGTCAAGAGAGGCTAAACTAATAGGCATAAAATCCCTTGAAAAGGTTCAAAAGCTCACCGAAAACAGGAAAAATTGGCGAACTTACCTTGCGAGCCTATGTGATGTTTAACGGCATGAGAAGGATATAAGATATAAGATAAGTTTCACGTCATTATTTTTGTTAAATAAAACTCCGAGCTAGGCAAAATAGTGATAATTTTTTTTGTATTCACATCACAACTATCTTGCTTGTTCAGTATTTGAAGAGACTGACTACGAGCCACAAACTTATATCCAGCAACTGACTTTTTAAATGTTGTTAATAAATTTTGTGAAAATATACGCCTCTCTTCACTTTGTTTTTATAAGTTCAGTATTCTGCTGCACGTTAAAAACCAGCGTTTGCCATAAATCGGGATTATTTCGTTTATGTCCGTAAAAATAAGATAGTTTCTCGTATATGGGCTGTTCCACTGAAATCATGAAATTATGGACTGTTCCACTGAAATCATGAAATTTATGGACTGTTCCACTGAAATCATGGGACTGTTCCACTGAGACTACGAATATATGGATGACAATAATAACAGTTAGAAGAAATATGCAAATAATGTGTCTGCAGTCTGTTGGAGGTCTGGGGGTCTGGAACACACGCAACCCTGCAGAAGACAGCTACAGATCATACAATGTTTTATTCTCAGAGTGTTCCGATAGGAATTGGGGGAAGGCAAGGTTAACCAAGGGAAAAAAAGTATGGCAAGCTATGAAAGCTGGTTTTCTTCAGTTCTGCTAAAAATACTCATCATCATCATCATCATCATCATCCTGTTGTCTCCCCAAAGAAGAAGGTTGGCTGCATAAAGTTTCCAACTTTTTTTCTTCCTTACTACCATAATACAGTTCTGCCAAGTTGCATCCCATCCATGTCTTGATATGTATCCACAAGTATCAGTATTTTTCGCTTCAGATTTTTCTCAGAGTTATTCTTACAGTATTTGAGAAATGTAATCCGCGCGATATTCACTTGTCTCTAGAACCTTGGTTAGAATGTAATCCACGCGATATTCACTTGTCTCTAGAACCTTGGTTAGAATGTAATCCATGCGATATTCACTTGTCTCTAGAATCTTGGTTAGTAGCAGTCAACGGATGTGAAGAATGGCTGGGTCATAAAACTTAGCGAATTAATGATACATGACGTGTTTTTTCTGTGTGAATGTGTAGATATGGGTACTTATGTGTGTAGATGTGGTACTGATGCATGTTGATGTGGGTAGGGGCTTATGTGTAGATGTATATGCATACGTGGGCACCGACGTACATATAGATATAAATACAACGGGGTACAGACAGATGAAGATGTGGGTAAGGAGGTTAGTGTGTATGTACGTATGGATAAGATATGTGTGTAGATGTGTGAGAGATTTCCATGAGTTAACGAGCATCACGAGGCACATAGATAACAAATCATGGTTGTCTGAATTTAACGTTTCATTATCATATGCTATCAAAATCATCCATAATACTAAATTTCCTCTTTGAATGTTTTCAGTCGTCACTTTCAATATCCTAAAATCTGCGGTCCGTTGTCGTAAAATAAGACCGCAAATGTCTAGTTCAGCGATCATTAGATCTACAATGGGGGCAGGGACCACTTTGTTTTGTCTGTAAATACGACACGGTAATCAACGTAATTTAGAGTGATTCTCACGCATAAATATGTTCCTAATTTTTTTCTAATATCAAAGATAGGTGAACGTTATGTCAAGGACAATTTCTGTCTGTTGTTCTCTCTCTCTCTCTCTATATATATATATATATATATATATATATATGTGGCTTGCGCTAATGGTAATGGCAAAATGTCCAATATGAAATATCAATGTATTCGGTTATATATTCTATTATCATCGGGTTCTATGTCTTCGAGTTAGATATCAGGGCTTCTCAAACTGTGGAAGTAGCAGGTAATTCGAAATGGCCAAAAAAAAAAAAAGCCTTTATTTAGCTGTTTAGTTGTTGTTAAAATGACACTACTTCTCGCAATCACCATGTATTATTTCTCAAGTCTTGGATATATGTGAACATTTTGGTAGGAACTATTTTTCCTACAAACGCACAGTCTTTTTCTTCTTCTGAACCGGCTTGTTTGTCGCCAACGTGGCGAGCGACCTGGGTAAAAGAGGAGAATTATTTGAGGATGGAACGAGGACCAAATCTGAAGTTAGAAGAGACGCAAGGACATGGAAAGCTTGTAACATAAACGTTACTCGCTGTTACTGCAACAGAATATGCAATTCCAACATTAACAGGGTTCGCCATGTAGGGTAGTTGTTCATTAAGATGTTTGGCAAAAACTCCACAGCCGACATCTTAAAGCCGTCTATTGGACGATCGCGCTAGGATTTTATAACCTCGGTACAACTGTATCTGTCTTTCACGTTGCATAAAGTACTTTTCAGAAATACCGTTTTTCTCAAAAATACGTTCGGTCCCTTACAACTTTTTTTACGCAAAAAATTAAATACTTGGAAAAAAAATTAGCAGATGGGAAATATATTTTTTTTCTTACGTTATTTACGAAATGCTCGTATGTTGAACCGGAGTCAAAACTGGCTTATTCTTCTTCCATGAAAACTCATCATCATCATCATAATCGTCGTCGTCGTCGTTGTCATCATCATCACCATCATTATCATCATATCATCATCATCATCGTCGTCATCATCATCATCACCACCACCATCATCATCATCACCATCATCATCATACTGGGCTGATTATCCTTCAACCGATTTTGCTGGTTACTTTTTACTAGGTTTTTTGTTATTATGAATCGGTTACAGTAACCGACAACATTCAAAAGTTCGGTTTTTATCTTTTTTTTTTTTTAGTCGGTAAGTTATCAGTATTTACAGGTTATCCCCATCATATATATATCTATATCTGAACCTTAAGTGCCCAGGGCACATGGGGCTTCCGCAAGAGTTTTCCACAAACGCCTGTCCTTTGCCTTTTTTTCTGCTCTTGTCCAGGTGAGCAAATTATATGTATTATACGCATATTTATAGCCACAAGATGGTCGCGATTTTTTTTTCATTTACAATTTATTTTTGAAAGGCACGCAGGCTATTTTTAGAGGTATAAATTGTGTCTCGAGCACGCCCTAGGGGAAGCTATCCGAAAGGGTTATTCGCACAATCTATTTTCCCAATCACCGACAATCATCGCCATTTCAAAACAGCGCACACACGTCGTCCGGGTCGTGAGTCTGCGCATATGCCACGTGACAGTACAGTAACTGGAAATAATACTCTTCTGCTTTCGGTTTCGAGCCCTTGTGTGTACTTTTAGAGAACTAATTCGGTACTGATGCAGGATACAAGACAATGCAAAGACATCTAACGTTATGAAAGTAATGTCTTTGGACGCTTTTGTAATTCAAGAAGGTCTCCAAAAAAGTTTAGAAACTAGATCTAGAATTAATGTTTATGGCAATTTCTAATTATGCAACAATAACAACTACAACTTTAACGTAGGACAAAACTGTAGCTATGATAATCTTAACGTTGTATAAACATGTAATATCTGTAATTTTAACGTCGTATAAAGCTATAACAGTTACAACTTTAACGTCGAATAAAACCGTAACATTTATAAGTTTAACGTCGAGTAAATTCGTAACATTTACAACTGTAACGTAACACAAAATCAGACTGTATATTTTAGAAACTAAGTTAATAACCAAAGTATTCGAAACCAGACTCCACATATTCCAGCTACGACTAAAACAGACAATCCAACGCACGCGAAACAAGAGCGAGCTAAAAATTAACCTCAGTTCAAGGGACGCAACCATTGAAAAAAAATAGATGAAAGACTCGAGGACTAGCCAAGCTCTATTTTCATACATCCTTCAATGATTGCCTTCCTTGATTTACAGTTACTTTTTTTTTTAATCTCTCTTTCGTATTGAAAAGAGAATATTTTTTGTTATGTACTAACGTTCAATAAATCACATACGAATTAGACACCATAGAGGTAGTTTCTTTGCATTTCTGCTTAGATGGTCACTCAAGCATTGATCAGATGTGAACTTTATGCTGGCATGGAGATTAGATAAATGATTCCTCACTTTCTTGTGAAAGATACAAGAAAGACACACGGAGGACAAGATAGACACTCAAGAATAAGCAGTTTAGAACGAGAGGTAGCTTTAGGAGAGGGTGAAGATGTGTTTCAAACGATTATGAAGATTTGATACTTTGAAACTTTGTGTAATGTGATTCAGACGAGTTGATCACATGTTGCAGATCTAATATAGCACTGAGTTTGGAACTGTATCACGTGTAGGGTATTTTGAGGCTGAGAACATTGCTGAAGTGCTGCTTCTAGAATATGCTAGAGTTTGATATTTTGAACAATGATTATGTGCTTCAACGACGAGACTAACGAATTGTATGTCCTATTGCATCTCATTCCACGCGATTTTGTCAACTATACACCTGTGACCTTATTTATCAGAATTAAATGAATTCAGCGAACTTATTTACTCACTGTTCTTTATATTCAATGACCACGTTTCCAGCTCCATATACTGTGCAGACCACCAGCCTAAAGTAAAACCGCAGTGCCATAAAGAGTTAATTATTTTTATTCAGTAGATGGTACCTAATCGATAACACGGGCACGTATCACGTGATAATACGCTGCTACCACTGGTGACCTGGATATCACGGACTGGAAATCACTGGTTTAGATTATTAGATACGTTTTTCAAAATAGGAAATCATGCCAGAATGTAAATGAGATCTAATTGTATCATATAGATAAAAAAAACTGAGAAAATAATATTAGCTGGCTCTTCACAGTATGAAAAAAAACAACTTTGTTAATCAGCATAGTACAGAATATTCACAGCTGTGTGATATCAAATGATGGAAATGATTCTGTTGAGAGAAATGGTACATATATACGTGTATTGGCTTTCTTCTTGTTCTTCTTGTTCCTCTTGTTCTTGTTCTTCTTATTCCTCTTCTTGTTCTTCTTCTTCTTCTTCTGTCGCCTTGGAACTGTGAGCATGATGTTCGTTGCAGCCGATGGGTGGAGTTGATGAAACACACTATCGTATCGGATTAGGACTGGGTAATGACGACTACTTTTTCAGTCACTAAGTGGAGCTAAGGTGTGCAGTACTTCTTTAGCAGACTCCACCACCATGGGGACTATGGTGATCCCATGCCCCGTTAGTCAGGCTAGGCCTGTTACAAGGGGTACCAACGGAGAGACGGGATACGGCTCGCCAGCGCTGATGCTAGCATGTCAGCTATGGCTCGCTGACTGCTGGTAGATCAATAAAGGACTTCTCAACAACAAACACGTTGAGGAAAAAAAAACCTTTAATTTTATCTAAAGATTTTGTTTTAAAGTAAACAACTCCAGACATGAAACAGAATTTTCTAAAGAAAATAAATATGATAATGAGTTTAAGATTTGAGGATTTTTTATAAAAAGGTAGGTTCTGAGAGACTTCACAGTGTTATAGAAACATATATAAGAGAATCAAAACAAAGGAATGCAATAATAACAGCCGTATTTATATAAAACGTAGAAGTCTGAAGTACTGCAAAAGTTGTCTAATTTAAAAACACATCATCCCATCCTTATTTCCTCAAAGAGCTCTGTTTCATATCTTGTGTTACGACATCCCAAAGACTATTTTCTTTCGTAGCAATTTGGTTGTCATAATACCTTCAGAATGTTCGATATTCTGGAGTCCAGCTTCTTCTTCGTGTTTGTCTCATGAACTTTTGTGCTCTGGTCTGTTTTCATGAAAGCACACATTGTGTGTTTTCATGACTTCGTCTCTATTGTCCTCCATGATATTATCGTGCTTTCTGTGTTCTATATTCTACTGGTTAGTTGGAATAAGCTTTCATTTTGTGGAACGTATTTCACGATTTTAATAAAAACATGTTGATTTTTTCCAGTATACTTTTTTTTTAGTCTGGGAAAAAAGATATAATAAACATTTTCTGTTGTGACAGTCCAGCTCTTGCTTTCATTTTGATGCAGTTATATCTTGATAGTCTAAACATCTTGACAGGATGGTGTATATCAATGTGAATATTCACTGTATAGATGTTTGTGTGCTTTGTATTTGAAAGAGAGAGAGAGAGAGAGAGAAGTTAGAGGGACAAAATGAGAGTCAAACAACTAAGAAAGTGTGTAAATTTAGGCAGGTACCTCGGTGGTGTAGTGGTTAATACACCCGCCTGCCTATCAGACGGTCCCCGGTTCGATTTCGCCTTAGGGCGGAATTCTTTCGGACCGATCGACACATAACTTCACCCAGTCGCAAAAAATTGATAAACAAAGGCACCTAGAACAGATGCTGACATCAGTCAGCCAGTCATCTGCATGTCCTGTGCGGACTGTTGCCCCTTCCCCCCCCCCAAAAAAAAAAAACACCTCTCCTGTAGGCCTCTCGGTTGAAAGCAAGATGCCCTGCTGCTGATGCGTCCATTAGCAGATCATCAAAGATGTCTTGCAGCCATCTTCGCCTTGGTCTTCCTCTCTTTCTTTTTCCCATTATGTACCCTTCCAAGACTGTCTTCTCTAAATTATCATGACGTTTAATATGTCCCAAAATTTATGTTTTCTCTGTTTAATCTTCCTTACTAGCCAACCTTCTTCAGTATTAAGGATGATGACATACCTACCTGGAATTTTGTAGTGGCATAGAAATGTGAAGGCCACTAACACTTCACACCACTACCACAAGCAAATGCTACGGGACTACTTAAAAGAATGGAACCTGTGACTAGTTCTTGTGTTCCTACAAAAGCTATAATAATAAATGCGAAGCTCCAGACAAAAGAGTATAAAATAATGAAGAATAGAGTATTTCATGGAAAAACAAAGAGTATAAAATAATGAAGAATGGAGTATTTCATGGAAAAACAAAGAGAATAAAATAATGAAGAATAGAGTATTTCATGGAAAAAGAAAGAGTATAAAATAATGAAGAATGGAGTATTTCATGGAAAAACAAAGAGTATAAAATAATGAAGAATAGAGTATTTCATGGAAAAAGAAAGAGTATAAAATAATGAAGAATGGAGTATTTCATGGAAAAACAAAGAGTATAAAATAATGAGGAATAGAGTATTTCATTGAAAAACAAAGAGTATAAAATAATGAAGAATAGGGTATTTCATGGAAAAACAAAGAGTATAAAATAATGAAGAATGGAGTATTTCATGGAAAAAGAAAGAGTATAAAATAATGAAGAATGGAGTATTTCATGGAAAAACAAAGAGTATAAAAGTAACAACAGATGATTTTTAACAAATACTGCAAACCCCTCCCTGGCTGATGAAAACATGAAAAACAATTTAAAGAAAAATATTCTGGATGGATGGAAACAGTAATAGTGGAAGAGAATGGAAAACGGTAACAGTGGAAGAGGATGCAAACAGTAATAGTGGAAGAGAATGGAAACGGTAACAGTGGAAGAGGATGGAAACGGTAACAGTGGAAGAGGATGGAAACGGTAATAGTGGAAGAGGATAGAAACAGTAATAGTGGAAGAGAATGGAAACGGTAACAGTGGAAGAGGATGGAAACGGTAATAGTGGAAGAGGATGGAAACGGTAATAGTGGAAGAGGATGGAAACGGTAATAGTGAAAGAGGATGGAAACGGTAATAGTGGAAGTGGATAGAAACAGTAAAAGTGGAAGAGGATGGAAACGGTAATAATGGAAGAGGATGGACAAGTTACATGTGAGGCTAACACTCAGGGGAAGTAGAAGAGAATAGCATCTTGGGACATACAATTAAATTCAGAACGATAACAACAGACTGCTCAGAATATAGAGATGAATTGACTGACGTGAACTTCCAGTCACTTCAGAACTTTGTGATATAACTTCATCCTGCATTAAAACATTCTTAGGTAACACAGGTATTGACTGGGTACATGGGACCCAACTAGAAGATCTTGATTTTGCTGATGACATAACTCGTATCAGTAATAATGTGAATTCCATGCAAGAAAAAACAGATAGCCTGTCTTCAATGGCTAGCAAAATAGGACTTGAAATTAACAAGGACAAAACAAAAATAATGAAAATTCCTATTAATCAAAATGGAAAAATACACATAGAAGGGACAGATATTGAAGAAGTCAATCAATTTGCATATCTTGGCAGCTACATAGACCAGGATGGTGACAGTAGAAAGGAAGTTAGAATCAGAATTGCAAAGGCAGCATCAATCTTCAAGAATCTTGAGAATATATGGAATTCAAAAGTTATAAGCACAAAAATTAAGTTAAGACTACTCAATTCAAATGCAATATCCACACTCATTTATGCATGTGAAAGCTGGAAAACACCTAAAGAAATAGAAAAGAAATTAGACTCTTTTGAAAACAAATGCATAAGGAAAATACTCGGCATCAAGTGGAACGAATTCAAGAACAATGTAGAGATAAGACAGATGACTGAACAACAACCAGTCTCATGGGTGATCAGGAAAAGGAGATGGACATATGTTGGTCACTTGATGAGAAAAATGATCAGAGAATCCCAAAACAAGCTATCAAGTGGAACACAACAGGCCAAAGAAAAATAGGCAGACCGCTTGAAACTCTGAAGAGGATATTGTTAAGAGAGGCCAAATTAACAGGCATAAAATCCTTTGATGAGGTTGAAAGGCTCGCCGAAGACAGGAAAAATTGGCGAACTACTTTGCGAGCCCTATGTGACGTTTAACGGCACGGGAAGGATATAAGATATAAGATAAAATATAAGTTTGAATGACGTAACAGAGAGAGGGGGAGAGAGAGAGAGAAACAGATAAATATGACAGCATACAGGCGTTTTGATATTGAAACAATCAAATTAATCGACGAGTGGATGGATGGATGAATGGATGGATGGATGGATGGATGGATGGATGGATGGACGGGCGGACGGATAGATAGATAGATAGATAGATAGATAGATAGATAGATAGATAGATAGATAGATAGATAGATAGATAGATAGATAGATAGATAGATAGATAGATTTCGTTATCCCAGTATAATTAATGCGAGTGTCAGTCAATCAGCCATTTGCATGGCTGATTCAGATGGCCTGCTGCTGATGCATCCATTTGCGGATTATCAATGATATCTTGCAGACATCTTCGCCTTGGTCTTCCTCTCTTTCTTTTCCCCATTATGTATCCTTCAAAGACGGTCTTCTCTAAATTATCATGACGTTTAATGTGTCCAAAATATTTTCTCTGTTTAATCCTCTTTACTAGTCAGACTTCTTCAATATTAAGTTCTTGTAGTATGGATAAATTTGTTCTTTTTTGTGTCCATGATATTTGAAGAACTCTTCTGTAGCATTTACAATCAAAGGCATTTATGTGTTTCTCAGCTGTTTTGTTAAGTGTCCAGGTCTCACAGGCATATGTTGCGATGGGAAAGATGCATGCCCTTAAGAATATTATTTTTGTAGTTCTGTCTGTTCCTTTCCACGTCTTCTTTGTTTGTTTTATTTTTTTAAAGAGATATCCTCCTTTTAAATTTCCTCAGTATATCTCCATTATTAGTTAGTAATGATTCAAGATATTCAAAACTCTAAAGTGGTACGAGTGTGCCACTTCTGTATTCCAAGTCTTCTCTTAGCTTCGAAGTATGAACGTCTTCAAGTGTGGACATTTCATTACCAACTAAAGACTACAGAAAAGAACAGTGCAACCAACCCTCAGCAAGTTCCACAGACTTTAGTCACGCTATTTCATCTCTGGATTTAAAAAATCCCTTTTTATTCATTTTTTAAAGCGGGGAACTTGTGAAATGAATTCTGTTCTCAGATTCGATAGCCTATTTTCAATTATTAAGTCATTTTCTTTATCCACTCTGCATTTTAATTGCTTCATGAGATTTATAAGTTTCATACATAAAATGATTGCTAATTTGTCCCTTTATGGTAATAAATTCTATTCTCGTATAATTTTACTGTTAGAATGAAGTGGCCCATATTGACACAGGAATGTTAAGGGTCAAAGTATTTGCAGTGATGCTAGTTTATAGATTAACAGTTGCCCTACCGTTACCCAAAGAGCATCAAGTTCGTCCTGCTGTCACCGTGTATTTCTGAGCTTTTTCTCCAGCTTTGAAGATTCACTGCAGGGTGTTCTTCTGATAGCAAGTCTGCATCTTTCAGTCTGTTTCTCTGTCTTTGTGCTCATCGCCATACACCATTCATATTTTCTACATATCAGTCTTTTCATCTAACATAGCTGTTAGAATCTTAATTTGTTCCTCTAGCTATTCTATATTATCTCTGTCTCTCTTTCCTCACACTTCTCTCTCATTCTTGTAGATTGTTCTATTATATTTTTAAACAGTGGAAGAGACGGAAGCCAAACAAAGGATTCCCCGGGATAATTTACCTTTCTTCGCTAGCAAGTAGCCTCACGTTCACACAGACAGCCCAGGACTACATCAAGAATGGCAAGGGCTGAAAGGGGTTATCGTGGGTTAACCCAACGCTTAAAACAAAGCTAGCAATCTTCGGTAAACACTCTCTCAGATACAGCCAGTGACGTCACAATATCAAGACAAGTGGTTATTAGTCCAAGGCTTAACAGAACTCAGAGACACCAAGGCAAATACAGAACCAAAAACATTGGATGTTCAAGATGGAAAAACATAGAGTTTAGTAGTAGAGTTTAGTAGTAGAGTTTAGTAGTAGAGTTTATGAGAAGCTCCGCGCAGAGTGATATATCCAAGGATTTCGTGGCACTATTCTGTTGGATTTACTGTGGTTCCTGCGATGTTCTACATCAAATATGTAAACGGTTATGTGTGAGATCATGTTCTCATTCTGCATATGACAGAAGATGATGTCAAGTTGCACCTTTTAGGGGCTCCTATGACAGCAAACTCAAACGGAAAGATCCAGTGGAGGGAAGCTGAGGTAGATGATGCCGAGGTTCTTTGATGTCCGTCTTCTCTCGCCTCCTCTACTAGTTCTCTATAAGTATTAATCAATAACTCCTTTGAAAGCTTGTTCCTTCATGCAAGTACATTTATGCAACTAAACCAATTTGCATACCTTGGCAGCTACATACTCCAAGATGGTGACACCAGAAAGGAAGTTAGAATTGCAAAAGCAGCATCGATCTTCAAGAATCTTGAGAACAAGTAGCATTCAAAAGTTATTAGCACAAAAACCAAGTTAAGATTATTCAATTCAAATGTAATAACCACCCACATTTATGAATGCGAAAACTGGAAAGAAAGAAATAAATAATTAAACTCTTTTGAAAACAAATTCTTAAGGAAAATACTCGGCATCAAGTGGAACGGATTCAAGAACAATGCAGAGATAAGGCAGATGAACAAACAACAACCTGTCTCATGGGTGATCAGAAAAAAGGAGATGGACATATGTTGGTCATGTGATGAGAAGAAACAGTCAGAGAATCCCAAAAACAAGCTATCAAGTGGAACACAGCAGGCCAAAGAAAAAGAGGTCGACCACGTGAAACTCTAAAGAGGACATTGTTAAGAGAGGCCAGTTTAATGTGCAAAAAATCCCCCCGATGAGACTGAAAAGCTCGCCGAATACAGGAAAACTTGATGAACTACCATGCCATCCCTATGTGACGTTTAACGGCACGGGAAGGGTGTAAGATAAGTTTTATCCTTCATTTAGAAACGATCGAGGGAGCTGAGAATGGTGGATGCATGGGCTGAACATTGCCCAAATGAAGCAGGACACACACGAAACAAAATGATGTTTCATAACCTCCACATCTAATTCTGCTTACTTCAAAACCGTTCACTAAGATTAAAAGAGCCAATATATACACCACAAAATAGTCTTTATTACTGTAATTTACAGATAAATTTTGTACACAGAAGTCTCTTACTGTAATTTATAAATATATTTGTACACACAAAATCTTTCTTGCAATAATTTATATATATATATATATAGTGCACCGAAAGTCTTTTCGTACTACAGATAAATTTACGATATATCTTTATATAACAAAACAGTAACAACAACATAAATCACTGGTTATTTTGCTCCTCACTTTTTTTTTCATTTTCATCAAGATCAATACAGACATCAGCGTTCATGTTTCCCCATATCTCAGAGAATCAATATATCATATTTAGGTTATACGAATTCGGAAGTAGTCGGTGTCCACTTGGAGTCAGAGTGCAGAAGGCAACTGATTGGATAAGGAAACACAAGTCAGACGTGGGAAATGAGCCTTTCCGCTATGACAGACAAGGCACTTTTCTTTGATCGATTATCCGATTGGATGAGTACAGATGGAAAGAGTAACCCAGTACATGACTGACTAATCTTGGACACAAGAATTAGTTGTCGTGATAATAGGTTTGTGGGTTTCTGGGGCAGTACTGGATGGTAGAGGTGTTAAAATATTCGTTTATTTTCGAATACGAAATATCGAAGTTTTCTCATCCCAAAGGGAGAGAGAATGACAGTGTATGGTCAGCCTTCAGAAATGGTAGAAAAAAAGCATTTTAGGGCAGTCATGATCATTCTTTTGTCAGTTTCTTTTTCTTTCTCTCATGTCTAAAGTCTTCATGAGAAGCACAGTGAATCATAGCAGACTTAATCACAATGTGAACCGCTTGAGACTCTAGCACAGTGTGAATCACTGCAGACTCTAGCACACTGTGAACCACTGAAGACTTTGTCACAGTGTGAATCACTGCGGACTCTAGCGCAGCGTGAATCACTGCAGACTCTACCATAGCGTGAATCAATGCAGGCTCTAGCACATTGTGAATCACTGAAGACTCTTGCACATTGTGAGTCACTGAAGACTGTCACAGTGTGAATCACTGCCGACTATTGCACATTGTGAATCAAAGCAATCCCTACAAGTTGGCCAAACTGAAAAAGGACAGCAGGATGTTATTTGACTTACCAAGAAGAGGACTTGTACTTGTACGAACTCCCTGTAACTGCGAGCTGTTATTCTTTGCAGCCCATGCTGTGGAGGTGTTGAGGCACAGCATCGTATCGGCGTGGGACCGAGTTATAGCAGAAATGTTTTCAGTGCTGGAGTACAGCTAAATAACAAGGGGTGTGCAATGCTTCTTTAGCAGACTCCACCAAGACTAATTTGTATGTATCACTGATCATACCAAAAGATTTGATAAAGAAAAACATGACGAAATCATGAAAATGTTAGAGGGTATAAATAATGAAAGCAAGATATGAGAATAATAATTCAGAAAAAATACTGGAATAAAAAAAAGTAGCCATCATGGTAGAGAATATGATAGGTAAATGGCAATCAATAAAGCAAGGAGTTGGGAACGCCTGTGTTCTCTTACCTGATTTGTTCTCGCTATAAGATGAAAATATCATGAGGCAAATTTTTTAAAAATGAACTAGGAATTCCAGCTGGAGGGTGAACACGTAAACAGCCTATAATATGCAGATACCACAGTAAGTACTAGTCGCCAAAAATGAAACAAAAAGCCTACAAAAATGAATAGATATAGTACTGACTGAAAGTGAGAAGAAAGGGCTCACTCTAAACGCCAAGAAAACAAAGACAACGGTTGTATTACTAAAGATCTCTCTCTCTCTCTCTGAACCTTAAGTGCCCAGGGCACATGGGGCTTCCGCAAGGGTTTTCCACAAATGCCTGTCCTTCGCCTTTTTTTCTGCTCTTGCCCAGGTGAGCCCTCTATTGCTCAACATCCTTTCTGTTGTTCTTCTCCATGTCTCTTTTAGTCTACCCGTACTTCTGTTCCCCTGTGGTGTTCATCTTAGTGCTATTTTTGGTAGTGAGTTGTCAGTCATTCGGAGAACATGTCCCAACCATCGCCAGCGTCTTTCCTCAATAATTGTTGTCAGTGGTTTCATCTGCATTTCTGCTAATAAGATATTATTTCTTATGGTGTTTGGCCAAAATATTTTTCTAATTCTTCGTAAACATTTAGTCTGGAAAGAATTCAACTTGTTTTCTATGGTTTTGGTGATTTTCCAGCATTCACTTCCATAGAGTAGTACACTTAGAACATTACTCTTAAATATCCTGATTTTCATATTTTTGCTTAGTTTTTTTTATTTCCATATAGTCTGCAGCATTGCAAAAACCTGGTTTGCTCTAGTAAGTCTGCTGTTGATGTCCTCTGTGCTGTCTCCATTTTCTACTACTCTGCTGCCAAGGTATACAAATTCGTTGACCTCCTCCACTAACTTGTTATCTACTCTGAGTACATTTCTGTTGTTCACATTTTGCTTCATTAACTTTGTCTTTCCTACGTTGATCTTTAGTCCTATGTTGTTTGCATTCTGAGTTAGCTTGTTTATTTTATCTTGCATATCTTTGTGACTGCTTGATAATAGACAAATGTCGTCCGCAAAGTCAAGGTCTTCCAACACTGTGTCAAGGGTCCATTGTAATCCTCTGCGTTTGTCTGATGTTGCCTCCTTCATTAACCAGTCTACTGCCAAGATAAATAATGTTGGTGATAGTACACATCCCTGTTTCACTCCTGTTTGTACCCTAAAGCTGCTGGAGGTATGTTCTCCACAGATAACTTTGCACTGAAAACCCTCATATTCATTCATTTATTTCCATGTCCCTTGCGGAACTTAGCCTCCCTAACAGCACTCCTATAGGCCTCTCGGTTGTGAGCAAGATGGCCTGCTGCTGATGCATCCATTTGCAGGTCATCAAAGATGTCTTGCAGCCATCTTCGTCTTGGTCTTCCTCTCTTTCTTTTTCCCATTATGCACCCTTCCAAGACGGTCTTCTCTAGATTATCATGACGTTTAATATGTCCAAAATATTTAAGTTTTCTCTGTTTAATCCTCTTTACCAGCCAGCCTTCTTCAATATTAAGTTCTTGTAGTATGGATAAATTTGTTCTTTTCTGTGTCCAAAAACACATACAAACCTAAATGTAATCTTGAAGTACAAGAGGAAAAAGAAGATTTAGACAATTGCATGCATTTAAATGTATGGGTACTCGAGTTACGTCAGATGGGAAATACACCTCTAAAATCAAGAACTGAGTATGCCAAGCCAATACAAATGAGAATCATTTTGTGCAATGCATCCCTGTTTATGAAAATCAGAAAGTTCTAAAATGCAACATTGAGCCTTTTCTGTTCCATAGAGGCGAGTTACCGACAATGAATAGACCAATGCGAAGATTACTAGAGGCAACAGAGATATGTTTTCTTACAAAAGTGTTAAAAGTATCGGGGATAGCAAAACCGGCAAACACATAATGTCTAACAAAAGCAAATGCAGAAAAGGTAATCCTGTCATAAAAGTAGTGATTAAAAGAACAGAGAAACACACGAAACAAACGCTACAGATCGAAGTCACAGCACTTAGTCCCTTCCCTAGATAGAGCCTCATCCTAACGCTGACTTGGTGCTCCGAGACACAAGGAGGGGGTGTTCCCAACAAAGGCAGGAAGGGCACAAGTAACCTAATTAAATCCATAAGAAAACGACAGTCGTCATTCATTGGACGTATAATTAGAAGAAGAGGGGTTGAAAACATCATAACAAAAGGAAAGAAGGAAAGAGAAATGGGAAAAGAGTAGACAAAGGTTATGGAGGCCTAACACGATAACATAAAAACAAAAGATCACCGACTCAGGTGATAGAAAATGTAAAGGATCTAGATTTGTGGAGAAGCATGAAGATCTATTTTTATGGAAAAGCATGAAGATCTGTTTTTATGGAAAAGCATGAAGATCTATTTTTATGGAAAAGCATGAAGATCTATTTTTATGGAAAAGCATGAAGATCTATTTTTATGGAGAAGCATGAAGATCTATTTTTATGGAGAAGCATGAGGATCTTTTTTTTTTAATGTGGAAACGCACGCCCACAAACTCCTATCCACACGGCACCTGACAATGATGATTTATAGCCAATATCTTCCATCTATCAATATCTTACAGTAGTAAAAAAATTAATAATGTACACTAGATATATATAATAATAATAATAATCGGCAACACACAGAAAATTTTTGTTGTTAAAAATAAACTTTTTTTTTTGCTTAAGAGAGGCACATACATTACAGGGACAAGACACGCCCTTACATTCTAATTATACGAAAACTATACATGAAAATATATGATTTATAAGCGTGCACAGCCTTGCAAGGAAATATTTTATACTGTCCAAAAATTAGAACAGGGAGATATTAGCAGTTAATTAGCTACATTACATACAAATGTATATAAGGAACAGAATACAGAGCTGCAATCACAAAGATAATGAAACTTATGGGAAAAAAGGGAGGGTGGATTTCTAATCCAAATGTCACGAATTACGTGCGTGATAGGCGTACAAATAAGAATAACAATATCGGCCAGGGCTGCATGAGGATTAGTTTATGTTGGACAAACTAGCGACATTCGGCCTAGTCATCTAGTGAGGCCTAATGTGGAGATTAGATTATCACGGACAAACTAGTGACATTCGGCCTAGTCATTTAGTGAGGCCTAATTTGGAGATTAGATTATCACGGACGAACTAGTGACATTCGGCCTAGTCATTTAGTGAGGCCTAATGTGGAGATTAGATTATCACGGACAAACTAGTGTCATTCGGCCTAGTCATTTAGTCAGGCCTAATGTGGAGTTAGATTATCACGGACAAACTAGCGACATTCGGCCTAGTCATTTAGTCAGGCCTAATGTGGAGATTAGATTATCACGGATAGTGATATGCAGCCTAGTCATTCATCATCATCATCATCATCATCAGGTGCTGTGCCGACTGGCGTTGGCTATTATGCTTCTCCAGAGTACATGATCCTTCATGCAGTCCATCAGCTCAATTGGTGATCTATTGTCACATCATCCCGTCAGACTGTCCAGTATCATTTCTCTTGGTCTTCCTCTTGATCTTCTTCCTTCTATTTTTTCCTGTTGTTATAATATTTTAAATGCCCCCTCTTCTCATTGCACGTTTATTTAAGTACATTGTCTCTCTCTCTTTCTCTTATTTTTTTGACAAGATTTTTTTGTCTCTCCAGCTCTTCTCCTACATTCTTCACTAGTTATTTTTGCTGTCCAGGGGATTAGCAACATTCTTCTAATAAACCACATTTCTGCTGCTTCCAATGATTTTTGTGCAGACTTGCCTATTGTCCATGATTCACTTCCATATAACAAGATAGGTTCGATATAGCATTTTAGGACTCGTTTTCTAACATTCATTGATAAGGATGTATTGGCTAATATGTTTCTCATTCTCTGAAATGCAGTCTTTGCTTGGCCTATTCTGTTCCTAATTTCTCTTCTGGATTTCCCATATGAAGTTATTACTGCTCCAAGGTATTTGAATTTCTGCACCTGCTTTAAAATAGTTCAGTTTAATTTTATACTGCATGTTGGTGGATTCTGTTTCTTATATATAACCATAGTCTCTGTCTTTTTGACGTTTAAAGTAAGGGCTTTCTGTTCACTTCCTTAGAGATTTTATCCAAGAGATTTTGCAGGTCTTGTTGGTTCTCAGCTATCAGTACTGTGTCGTTAGCATACCAAAGGTTGTTAATATTGTATCCTCCAATTTTTATGCCTGATTCTGTGATGATCGTTCTTAGAATATTCTCGCTGTACAGAGAAAAAATGGCTGGAGATAATACACATCCTTGTTTTATAGGTTGATATTTTCCAGTTCTATGTTCAACTCGAATTGCTGCTTCTTGCTGCCAGTATAGATGCTTTACAATCCTCAGGTCTTTGCCGTCTATATTGATGTCTTCAAGCATTTTAATAATTTCATTATGTTTCACCTTGTCGAATGCCTTGGTGTAATCAATGAAGCATAAGTAGAGATCTTTCTTTACTTCTAAAGCTCTTTCTGTTAGTGTTCGTAAAACATAAATGGCATTGTGTGTTTCCTTTCCTTCAACAAATCCAAACTGTTCATCTGCTATTTCCATTTTTATCTTTTCCCTTGTTCTTCTCATAATAATTCTCAGAAGTAGCTTCGTTATGTGATATGAGAGGCTGATAGTCCGGTGGTCATCACATTCCTTTGCACCTGGTTTCTTTGGTAGTGCTATAAACGTGGATTTAAGCTGGTAAATGGGCATATAACCACTGTTGTAAATGTCATTCAGTAAATTGGTTATTATTTTTATTCCTATCTCCTCTAGTGCCTCTATTTCTTCTATTGTTATATTATTAGGCCCAGTCGTTTTTCCTTTCTTCATGTGTTTGATGGCATCTATGTTTTCATCTTCAAGTATTGGCGGTCCATCAGTTTTCAGTATATGGTGTTAATTCTGGTCTTTCTCCTCCATATAGCTCACCGATGTACTCCGTCCACCTGTCCACAGTGTCGTCTTTTCCCATTAATATTTTACTTTCTTTTTATTTCAGGCATCCTGTGGTATATTCTAGTCATTTAGTGAGGCCTAATGTGGAGATTAGATTATCACGAACAAACCAGTGACATTCAGAATTGCGGGATACGGAGGCAAAACCCTCGTGTGTTAATTCTCTCTATCTCTTTCCCTCTCTCTCTCTCTCTCTCTCTTTTACTGTGTACTATTAATACTGTGCATCTTCCACACATTATTTGTCAGAGTTCTATAAAAGAAACAGTAAAGAAATGAAGGAACATCAATAAGGTTGAGAAAAAGAAAACGCAAGGAAACGAGACACACGAAAACTCAGAAATGAATCAGGGAAGTACTGAAGACAGTTTTTTGGACATACCTTCATGCAGTTCCCGGGAAAAGACCGAAAGAGAAGCAAATAATTAGAGACAGAAGAAAAGATTATTATTCACAGAAACAAACCCTGAGATAAAGAAAAAAAGAAAGTGGAAATAGTGAAAAAAGACAAAAGGTTATGAAGAAACCCGGACATGACAGAGAGTCGATGACCCGTGCTCTGATAAATGTTGATTGCTGAATAGGGAGGCAGAATGAGAGAGAGATGAGTAAGAAAAAATATGACGTGTAATTTGAATAAAGGAAGAGGAAATGAAGAAAATATTTATTTCCTGCCTGGGAGAGCTTCACATGCGCTCATCGGATGTGTACCGTCACTGCTAACAATTTTGCCCTCCTCGTAATACAAGCTTGCTTATATTGATGTCGATTTTCTGGCTTTCAACTTGTGGGAGGGGAAAAAAAAACTTTTCCGTGAAATGTCCGGTTGTGTGTGGTGTTACATGAATAGAAAGGATGAGATAATTTAGTTCACAAAAGTCCGCGCATGTCGCAAGTTTCATACTTAAAGCCTGCGGCGTGGGAGTAGTAATATTAAACAAGAACATGCAGAATAAAATTTAAGCCCCTGAAATGTTGAAATACAGAAGAACGGGGCGTAATCTACAGACATAAAGGAAAACAGACAAATAGTAAAGTAATTGGACCTCAAAGAGAATAGACGAGATACAAAAAGAGCAGAGAGAATAGCTATGTCTTATCAAACGACATCATACAAGAATAAAAACCGTACTCCAGGGGAAAGCTGAATAGGCAAAAAGAGAAAGAGGAATACAACGATACAGATGAATGAACAAGATCAAGGGATGGACTGGATAGAGTTTTGTGGGTGACGCTATGAAAGCACGGGACAGAGAAAATTTGAGAACCACTGCAGCAAACCTTAACTATGGAGATGATACAAGATGGTTTGTGCATATGTCTGTTCTTTACTCGATCTGTCGCACGTTTTATTTCCCCAAGTCCAGAAAGTAGCAAGTACCCTTTTCTGCAGCAGCGAGGGCTCTGGAACTTCAGGTCTGGATCAAACCCCCATCAGAGACAAGAGTACTGACAGCTTCACCAAACAGGCTGTCATAATATCAGAGTCTAGACTACTGACAGCTTCACCACACAGACTGTCATAATATCAGAGTCTAGACTACTGACAATTCGACACACATGCTGTCATAATATCAGAGTCTAGACTACTGACAATTCGACACACATGCTGTCATAATATCAGAGTCTAGACTACTGACAATTCGACACACATGCTGTCATAATATCAGAGACAAGAGTACTGACAGCTTCGCCATACAGGCTGTCATAATATCAGAGACAAGAGTACTGACAGCTTCGCCACACAGGCTGTCATAATATCAGAGACAAGAGTACCGACAGCTTCGCCATACAGGCTGTCATAATAACAGAGACAAGAGTACCGACAGCTTCGCCACACAGGCTGTCATAATATCAGAGACAAGAGTACCGACAGCTTCGCCACACAGGCTGTCATAATATCAGAGACAAGAGTACTGACAGCTTCGCCACACAGGCTGTCATAATATTTTCCGCTCACGCGAAGCACAAGTAGCACTAAGCGATTTCGAACGTTTCCTATAACTTGATAGTCATTTTTAGGACACATGGACAGCTTAGAATATCTCTGACAACCTTTCAATCATCTTTAGGTCACATGGACAGCTTAGAATATCTCTGACAACCTGTCAATCATCTTTAGGTCACGTGGACAGCGTAGAATATCTCTGATAATCTGGCAATTATCTTTAGGACATATGGACTGCTTAGAATGTCTCTGACAACCTGTCAATCATTTTTAGGTCACATGGACAGCTTAGAGCGTCTCTGATAACTTAGCAGTCATTTCTAGATATTATGTAAAGGTAAAGGTAATCCTGTAATGCCTTAGAGGCACATATGGATATGGTGTTAGTGCCCAGATAATATGTATGTACAGTTTTAAATTTCTTAAATATAAATACTTATTATCACCTGTTATCGCAAATGCTGGATAATCACCAGCATTAAACAGAAATGTTTTCATCAGGCTATAAGTGTACTTGGTGCGGCACGATAGAACTAATACATGATTTTCATCATGTTTGTTGTCTTTATTGTTTATGGCTCTCATATTCTACACTGTAGAGTATTCAACCAATTGCATTTGTGATAATTTTTCTGAGGTATATCAGTTTTAAAAGACACTGGCGATGGTTGGGACCTGTGCTCCGAATGACTGACAACTCACTGCCAAAAATAGCACTAAGATGGACACAACAGAGGAACAGAAGTAAGTGTAGACCAAAAGAGACATGGAGAAGAACAACAGAGAGGATGTTGAGCAATAGAGGGCTCACCTGGGCAAGAGCAGAAAAAAAGGTGAAGGACAGGCTTTTGTGGAAAACCCTTGCGGAAGCCACATGTGCCCTGGGCTGTCAGTGGCTTCATCTGCATTTCTGTAAACAAGATGTTATTTCTTATGGTGTTTGGCCATTTCATTGAAAATAACTTCTCAATTATTGTGTTCATGAACACAAACTATGCTTTACTGCACAAACTATACTTTACTACACAAACTCTATTTTTCGGTATGGTTCAGCTGATAGAAGGCCATTAGTGTGATTTATTTGCGGTATCAGCAATCGGCTTTCACTTTCCTTGCCTTTACCCCAGGAGTATCATATGACAGTGAGGATGGTGTCCACCAGCAGTGGAGCTGTGACCTTGGCTTGTTGAGATATAGAGCAGTAGTTTGGCAGACAGACTGGTAGGTGGCAGACAGACTGGTAGGTGGCAGACAGACTGGTAGGTGGCAGACAGACTGGTAGGTGGCAGACAGACTGGTAGGTAGCAGGCAGACTGGTATAGGGTGAGAGAGGCGGACAATAGATAGAGATATATATAGATAAATGAAGACAGTGGATGGATGGATGGATGGATGGATGGATGGATGGATGGATGGATGGATGGATGGATGGATGGATGGATGGATGGATGGATGGATGGATGGAGAATGCTTTATTTAATCATCAATGTTCGAGTTATAAAATTTGGTGATCTTGCTGCGCCGGTATACAAACAGTTATATTTCATGCTTGCTTGTTGATATGAAGAAGATTCAAGCAGATATACTGTGAATTTCCTGTACTGAATCAACGCTTTTTATCGCCATAATTTTGGTTGCTTACAGCGAGAGATCAATCAAAATTTATTTTTTAAAAAAACCATAAACAGACAACACATACTAAAATCGAACTTAAAAACTCGAAGACCTGCAGGAAACGGAAAGAAGTTTATGTTGAAACAATAGCCCGCACACGCGCTGAGAACTGGCGAAGAAATACCGAGATTCCCTAAATCACAAGTAAAAGTCTGACATTTTCAGCCCACCCAAATGGCAACTTGTTACATAAGTGGGAAATGAACATCATTCACGAGGTCTTTGTGAGTTAGTAAGGGTGAAATACGTAGTGTTATGCATGTATCGAGTTTAACTATTCTCAATCTTCCCATCCATTATCACACCTTTCGCTTCTTTGTACTTGTTTCTTGTTACGGCAAATGTTTGTTTCTTCGTCGCCAAAAATAAGAGCATAAGGGGGAAAAATACATCTTTTCCCGATCCGATTTACATACTACTTGTCTTCCTGTATCCGCTGTTTTGTTTTGTTTTGTTTTTTTTTCAGACATTGCCTCTCTGGTCAGAGCTTGACAAATCGTTGTTGTGGATTGAGATTTAAGCAAGTCAACGTGTACATCTTGATGTTTGTTCTCTGCTGCTGTCTGTGCCAAGTCAGAGCTAAAACACAACTAATAGACACACGGAATTTCTTGCCAGACAACGAACCTGAAACGGGTGATTGTTTTGGAAGACACATAACCCCAGACGAAAACAGGGTTCACTGTCTCTGAACTGACACCTGGCTCCGCCGGGTAGACCTCAATAAATATTTGTCGGGATTTGGAAGCTATCCTGGCACTTTCAGGCCAAGAGTGTTTTCGACAATAAGTCATACGTTGTAGAAACCCAAGGATATTTGAGGTCGCTGGATTTAAACTGATAGATTTTGAACTTTTGACATATGAATTCTACTGTCCTTCACTTACACCTGAAGAACTATTATACTCTTGCGCGGCTACTATGAAAGAAAAGAAAGTTAATGCACAGTTAAAATATTTGGTAACTTCTTCATTGACGCGAGCTAACACCTCATTTCATCAGTCCGTATAAAGATATTAAGTTAATGAGGCCAACTTAACGGGCAATCCTGTCAAATTAAGGCCCAGAAGGAACCGATGTATTAACTGTGGTCTTCTATACATGAGAGTATAATGAAATGTTCTCGGTTACTGTTATATAAATACTTGTTCAGGGGAGTTCCCTTGCGTCTGTCCTCCACGATCACCCCAAGGTCCCTACTAAGTGTAAGTAAAAATCGGTTTCAAATCCATGTTACCGAGTTTTCCATTGCAACTTGAGCAGATTAAATACGTATTCAAAGTACAATATTAACTAATAATGGAGATACAATGACGAAAATTAGAAGGAGGACATCTATCGCTCTTCAAAAAAGTAAAACAACTAAAGAAGTCGTGGAGAGGAACAGACAGAACTACAAAAATAACATTTTTAAGGGCATGCATCTTTCCCATCGCAAAATATGCATGTGAGACCTGGACACTTAACAAAACAGTTGAGAAACACATAAATGCCTTTGAATGTAAATGCTACAGAAGAGTTCTTCAAATATCATGGACACAAAAAGAACAAATATATCTATACTATAAGAACTTAATACTGAAGAAGGCTGACTAGTAAAGAGGATTAAACACAGTAAACTTAAATATTTTGGACACATTAAACGTCATGATAATCTAGAGAAGACAATTTTGGAAGGGTATATAATGGGCAAAGGAAAGAGAGGAAGACCAAGGCGAAGATGTCTGCAAGACATAGTTGATAATCTGCAAATGGATGCAGCAGCTGCAGGGCATCTTGCTTACAACCGAGAGGTTGTTAGGGAGGCAAATGACTGACTGACTGACTGATATTCACTGCACAACCAAAATCTTGGTCCCAACCACCATCATTTGTTTCCGACATGGAAAAAAAAGCATTCAAAGGGAAAACATTTCACATCAAAGGAGATATTTAAAAATTCGGACATCAGAATTTAACAATACAAATATCGGGCTTTTATAGGGAACAGATAAGCTCATAGTTACCAGGGTTGGTTGGCAACCCTAAGGGTAGGAATAATGGGTCAATTACCGGTCAGTTTTCAGAAGTGCACAACTCAGAGAGAAAAATCGGTTTACTGGTCCAGTATATAAAGATAACATGAGAGATTTCACCGGGTCGGGATTCGTGCGCTGAGCGGATCGGGTGAGGTCATGTTCGAGAGCGTATGAGCGGGTATTTAATCTGTGGATAAACTTATGAGAAGGTATTTAATCCTTAGATAAACACTTAAGTGTTAAGTTAATATTGGGGTTTATATTTCTGTCATGTGGACGCGTGCAAGGCTGTCTTATCAATCTCCTCAGATCCACTCCCGACCTCACTTAGGTATGATCAGGGTAACTGAAGGGTACATGAATAATTATAATTCTAGTGTAACATATTTGTCATGTAAGATTTAGAGGTTTTGGTAATGTGCAATGATTGCTCATGTGTGCACATACCTCGTAAATATGTATTGCTGAAATTTATAAATATGTATGTTACAACAATTATTACCAGTTAGTTCCTTATAATACATCGGATACTCAATCATTCAATGATGAACATTAAAGATTTTGTATGATTATGTACAGGGGTTAATTGATTTTTTCGATCAATATAATCTAGGAATCTGAATATTTAAGGAAATCATTTTAATGATTATGTTGTTAACGATACAGCCGATGAATAACAATGAAAAATTGATGATTCATTTGTTGATTTGCTAACTGTGTAAACTGATTATTTATGTCAATATAAGGTGTATGATTATTTGAAGAAGCATTATTGACTGTGTTCGTTTTCTTTCATTGGTGTAGTTGTGACTGTGTTAATATGTGTAACTTTCAACCCTTCATTTACCTAAATAGAGTTTTAAAATACCAAAAATAAAAATACATATATTACATCTTATATATAAATCAAAGACAATTATGGCCATTTTAAGATCCAAATATTTCTTACACCTTCATATTATAGAAGGATGTCTGTCAACTTCCATTTCGCGTACATTTATCCTTTTTTTTTCTTTTTTCATTTCTGTTGTCTCCGACAACGGCTTGTTTGTTGAAATATTGGATTTTAAATTTGTCATTATTATGTGCTCCTTTCAATATTTTACTCCTGCTACTTTCGTTGTCTCATGTCTTTTTGTAAAACTGAATCATGCATTAATGTCTTCCTTTACTCCACCAGGCAAACAAGTACGTCTTTCTTTAGTCCGCCGTGCAAACAAGTAGGTCTTTCTGTACTCCACCGGGCAAACAAGTACGTCTTTCTTTAGTCCGCCGTACAAACAAGTAGGTCTTTCTTTACTCCACCGAGCAAACAAGTACGTCTTTCTTTACTCCACCGTGCAAACAAGTAGGTCTTTCTGTACTCCACCGGGCAAACAAGTACTTCTTTCTTTACTCCACCAGGCAAACAAGTACTTCTTTCTTTACTCCACCGGGCAAACAAGTACGTCTTTCTTTACTCCACCGGGCAAACAAGTACGTCTTTCTTTACTCAACCGGGCAAACAAGTACGTCTTTCTTTACTCCACCGGGCAGACAAGTACGTCTTTCTTTACTCAACCGGGCAAACAAGTAAGTCAGTAGAACACAGGCGGCCAAGAAATGATGGTTATCGGTTAAACTGGTGAGAGTAACAACAAAGACAGCATTACTGTTACCGTTAATTGCTGCACCACAAATAAGCCCAAATTCTGATATTTTCTCTTCTTTGTCGTGTTTTCTGTTTTACTTATCAGTGATATACACTAAACTCGACTAATAAAAGATTCCATTTAATTACGATCAGGAAAACATTACTTTATGTCGGCAATCTATTCACCTTTTATAGCATTCATCTTTCTTATCAGATTTACACAGTTAAAACAATGTGAAAAACGAGAAAAATAGCGGAAGTAAAATATCTAAATGGAACTGTAGATAAGAAAAAAACAGACTTTACAGAGTAAACAATGAAAATGGAAGCCATTATTTTGTTCTCCTTTGTCCAACATACAGCTTTGATTACATAGGCCTATTTTCCCCTCCATCATCCCAGGAATCCAGTTCAGCACTCTTAATGGAACATTTACAGTTCTTAAATACTAAAAAAAGAGCGCAACAGATGTAAAATCTATTGGTGCTTATATGATGTTCTCTCACCTCTGTTAATACTTTAATCTTCACTCTTATTTCTGAAATTCTGTTCTCTTTATTATCGCAATGGAGATTTCCTCTGGTGTTCCTGGCTTAAACCGCTAGGCCTTATACTACTGAGTTTAGTGCCCAGTGAAGTTCAGCTGTGCCTGGAAGACTTTCAGTAGCGGCAACGCTACTGACGATCCACTACCTGGGCTCTTTTGCCTCCCAGTTGATATCTGTCTAAGCTCCCCTCCATGGCTTGTGGTTGATTGGAAAATAACTTATCATCTTATTCATTCCAAAATAACTTATCTCATTCATTCCAAAATAACTTATCATCTCATTCATTCCAAAATAACTTATCATCTCATTCATTCTCTAGTTCCTCCAACAATAAATAACTACCCAAAAGGCATAAACTGACCCAGGAAAAATAAAGGGTTGGTTTACTGGCAACACCAGACGCCACCCACCTTTACACCAAATAACATATAAACACATAAAACAGGTATCTCCACAGCAATTTAACGTCGCACACGGGAAATATGAGCATGCCATGAACATCAGCATGACACGACCAAAGGCGTCCACTCCAAGTGCCGCCTCTGCTTGATTAACTTCTCTTACAATCTCCAGTCTTTTCTTTAACACATGTTAATGAATATTCATTACTAATTAAGAGTCAGCCACAATACAGGAGCCTCGTGCCAACTCACGTACAACACATATACACAGACACTCTGCCTGCTTCCAACATTTAACACGTTGAGGGCAAATATGAATGACTCGATGACGCATTAATGAACCAACCGTGACTCAAGGATGATAATGAAAGATGAACATATAACATATCATTATAATTCCACGTGCAATCGACACTGACCAGCATAAATACATGCGCCACACACGAACATGTGGGAAAACATTTAGTGTCTATAATGAAAAGTCTATAATGAAAAAAAAGGGGCAGACCGCGTGAAACTCTGAAGAGAACATTATTAAGAGAGGCCAAGTTAACAGGCATAAAATCCTTTGATGAGGTTGAAAGACTCGCCGAAGACAGGAAAAATTGGCGAACTACTTTGCGAGCCCTATGTGACGTCTAACGGCACGGGAAGGATATAAGATATAAGATATATATATAAGATAAGAATGAAAAGTTAAATTTGTTCATTTACGAAGCATGATAATAAAAAGTTACAGTTATGAGAAATTATACATTTCAACGTCTTAACTCACTAGACAAATATTGTAACACTTATCACTTCTCACGGTACATACTTACACAACTCTACATCCGACATACAAAGAGCTTACGTATATGAATGTTACCAACATGAGCCGGCGTGGAACATCACCGGGGTTCATAGCTAGATAATCCATTTATCCAGCATCACGATATGTATCTGTGTGTGTGTGTGTGTGTGTGTTAGAGCACCACGCTGGAACGCCTGGAGCAATTTCAACTAAACTTGGCACACATATGACTTACAATCTGGACAGTGCACCGTAGGGGTTAGATCATCCCTAGGATACCCCTTTGACCCCTAGGGGCCGAGGTGACATGTAAAAATAATCGAAAATGAACGATGTTAGTGTCGAATCCACAGTTTTCGGGGTAGCTGAGATGAATAGTGACACACCCGATACCGTTTAAATCCAAGTTCAGCCTCCAACGGCATGGGGGTCCCAGGGGTGGGGGGTGGCATGGGGTGAAATGTAAAAATAATCGAAAAAGACTGGTATTAGTGTCAAATCCATTGGTTTTGGGGGTCGCTGAGATGAATAGTGACACTCCCGATGCCGTTCAAGTCCAAGCTCAGCCCCAATCGGCATGGTGTCCTAGGGGTGGGGGTGGGATGCGGTGACATACACAAATAATCGAAAAAGACCGATATTAGTGTCGAATCCATAGTTTTCGCGGTCGTTGAGATGAATAGTGACAATCCCGATACCGTTTAAGTTCAAGTTCAGCCCCCATCGTCATGGGGGGGGGGGGGGCGGGCTGGGGATTGGGTGGGATGGGGTAACATGCAAAAATAGTCGAAAACGACCGATATTAGTGTCGATTCCATAGTTTTCGGGGTCACTGAGATGAATAGTGACCCTCCCGATGATGTGTAAATCCACTCTCAGCCCCAGTCGGCATGGGGTCCTAAGGGCGGGTATGGGACGGGGTGACATGTACACATAATCGAAAATGAACGATATTAGTGTCGAATCCATAGTTTTTGGTGTCGCTGAGATGAATAGTGAAACTCCCCATGCCGTTTAAGTCCAAACTCAGCCCCAATCGGCATGGGGTCCTAGGGGTGGGTATGAGATGGGGTGACATGTACAAATAATCGAAAACGACCGATATCACTGTCGAATCCATAGTTTTTTGGGGTCACTGAGATGAATAGTGGCACTCGCAAGTTCATCTCTCATCAGCATGGAAAGAGGGGGAGGGTGAGAAGTGGTGAAAAATAAAATGTCCAAATTGACCGCGATTAGTGAAGAATCCATAGTGTTCGTGGTCGCAAACTTGATTGGTGACAGTCCTGATGACAATTAAGCCCACGTTTAGTCGAATAGAAGGAATAAAACTCTGTAGAACCGTCTAGACTCTGTAGAACCTTCTAGAATGTTGTGGAAATGAATAGAACATTGTAGAACCTTATAGAAGATTGTGGATCTGAATAAACCTCTGTAGACCCTTCTGGAAGGCTATGGAAATGAATAGAACGTTGTAGAACCGTCTAGAAGTTTGTGGAAATGAACAGGACTTTGTTGATTGGGATAAATAAATACCCGGGCAACGCCGGGTAATCAGCTAGTGTGTATGTATGTGTGTATGTATATACATATATATATATATATATACATAAGATACATCAGCCATACCACGGCACTGCTCCCACATATACGTGCTGCCCACCTCAAGGTTGGAAACTGAACCCACTCAGCACATCGCGCTACCACCCTGACCAGCACATCACGTGATCAGGTAGCCACCACATCACTGCGAAATAGGCAAACCCTTGACCCTCTGAAACGGCGGAATTTCGAAGAACCAAGCCTAGCCCACTCCACACAAACCACGCTTTTCAGGCACAAAATGGCACATAACAGATCGCTAATTAATCTTTATAAAGACTGCTAACTAATCTTTATAAAGACTGCTAACTAATCTTTATAAAGACTGCTAACTAATCTTTATAAAGACTGCTAATTAATCTTTATAAAGAATGGGAACTAATTTTTATAAATACTGCTAACTAACCTTTATAAAGACAGCTAACTAACCTTTATAAAGACTGCTAACTAACCTTTATAAAGACTGCTAACTAATCTTTACAAAGAATGGGAACTAATTTTTATAAAGACTGCTAACTAATCTTTATAAAGACTGCTAACTAATCTTTATAAATACTGCTAACTAATCTTTATAAAGAATTGGAACTAATTTTTATAAAGACTGCTAACTAATCTTTATAAAGAATGGGAACTAATTTTTATAAAGACTGCTAACTACTCTTTATAAATTTTAAGTTTGGCAAAATCTCATTCTGCACACGCCAGAAGATCTACAGACTCCAGAAGATGTCCTGCAAAAAAACTTACACTCTTCGGAGCTAAAGAACATGGATGTAAAACTACAGAACACGCATGAAGAACACCTGCTGATGACGAGATTCCTGGGAGCAACCACTCTCTATGCCAGGATGGCTGAATATCTGAACAGAGAAAGCAGAAGATAGCAAAATGTTTAACTTATTGATGTGCTTTTTCAGAAATGGGAATCCAACGAATGTCTATTTATAGTCCGTGGCTGAATAACTTTGATGCAGGGAATTATGACAGCTGAAACGATTGTTGATGAGATAGTCTTCTTTTATGAAGCTTTCCACGTTATTGGGGTTTTCATATAAACAGATTATGACATATTGCAAGTGGAATTATTTACGTTTGATCTTCCATTATAAATATTAGGACATTGGATGGCTTGTTTATATACATTCAACAGAGATAACAGAGACGGAATATATGAGAGAGTGTAAAATATTCTTATCAGACAGAAGCTTTAATAAGGACTGAAAACATATAGACCTTAAAGACAAATAAAAATGCGTGTCTCGGTGAGCATAATAATAGTCATCATCATGATCTAGAATGCAGTGGAAAAGAGTGGAGTTACCCAGTTATGTTACCTCTGTACAGTAGTGTGAACAACATCGGAAGAAGTGTTCTGCCATAGGTAGCAAGAAACCTGGCCGGAGATCTCGCAGGTGGCGCAAGACGCTTTTGTGGGGGCTATACGTGAGTGAGATCTCTCTGCCGCCGTAACCACGACAAACCTCGCCCTAAGTGTCGAATCTGGCTAAGAATGACTTAAGGTGGCTTCGAAATTAAAGCAAGAGGAAAGCTGCGGGCTAAACAAGGTGATGATGCCAAGTGCTGAACTGTTTGTGAGGTTGAAAGAGTGCAACTTGTTTCTAGGTGAACACCAAAAGAATGGCCATCTCTGTTTTGCTGCTCTGATCCTTCAGCAGCGCCGCCTTAGCTCATGATGATGATGTTTTCGTTGCTAGTGACAATGGAATTCTGATGCAGCAGTTTAAACAATTACGTGCCGTGCCTTGCCTTGCCGTGCCGGCCCGTACCGGATAGCTCTCGCGATCATGCTTAAAATAATAAAGCGTGGAAATATAATGTCACAAGTGATTATAAAATCCCTCCCTCATCAAGAAAAATCAAATCACTGAAAATCACAAGTATCAAACTGCAACAAATCGCTGAAAATCACTAGTATCAAACTGCCACACCGTGGTTCAGATGTTCACCGGTTCTTGAATACAAACTTTCAAAACTGATGGACTGAGAGTGATGGTCCACCCCCACGGCCAACATGTTCGCCGGATATTACGACCTCTTGATGCTTTTTACGGGGTGTACTGAGGACGAAGTGATCAGTTCACCAATTCCTGATATTGAAACTTTGAAGGCAAGAATAACGGATGCTTTAGCCAAGGTGACTTAAGAGTTACGGATACTTTAGCCAAGGTGACTTAAGAGTTGTTGGAGAACATATAGCAAGAAATCCAATATCGCTTAAACGTTTTCCAGGCAACAGAGTACATACTGAAGTTCACGAATAAAGCTAAAAAAAAAACAAAAAAACTATCAGAGATGAGCTACAATCTGCAAAGAAAAAAAAATCACATGTCTGCACCTAACATAGTTTCTGTATAATAAATGTTTGAACTCAGAGAAGGACTTCATGCTGACCTTGTGTTATCATATAAATCTGTTGTTCTAACTTTCTGGCTGACAATGCATGACTAACTGACACTATCTATTCTAGGCTGTATTCCAAATCTGAACAATTACTCAGAAAAAAAAAAACCCCGTTCCAAGCTATAAAATCTCCATCTGGGAAAAACAACAGCTAAGGAAAAATATTACTGGTCCCGTTAGGAAAGTACAAACTGAGATTATGGTGACAAACGAAAACTAAAATAAGACTTCCGTCATTTTCAGAAAAACGGTTGGATAAGGAAGCTATAAGATACTCAAAAAGTTACCCAGCCTTAGTCTTTGGCTTCATCTCCTTTATATACATCAGCTCCTGGTACTGTTTCATGGCAATTTGTTTTATCAGTTTTATATGTTTATGCGATAAGAGAGTTAAGACGTTAAAACCCAGACTCTTCGTTTTCTTTGTAGTCATTCTTATTTCCTTAACCCAGTTTCTGAAAGGAACTTGACCGCCGTGTCAAAATCTGGTAAATTACCAAAAACGAGTAACGTAACGTAAAGAGGATTCCGTCTGTGAGTCAGGTAAAGAGGATTCCGTCTGTGAGTCAGGTAAAGAGGACTCCGTCTGTGAGTCAGGTAAAGAGGACTCCGTCTGTGAGTCAGGGGCGAGTCGCGCTTGTAATATCTCGTATGTAGATAGTGCTCTTGTACCAGCCAATGGTGAGCTGATATATGGGTACAAACTGCTGGATTCATTATTTAGATATTCAGATTCAATATTAATTTCCAGTTCCGGTCCTGCCTGATTCCGGGCTTTTTAAATACGGCGTTTAATTACATTAAATAACAGTTTCTTAAAGTTTGCTTTCGTCGCAGCAATTATTGCTATTAGCAATCGTCTTCCCCTGTCTTGTCAACAAAAACATTTACAGACCTGAATTTTTGTAGAAATATGGCAGGAGAATGTGCGTAACAAAGCCAGTCTTCCACACTTTATTTGTAGATAATCGCAAAGCTTTTGTCAGCCAGTCTTCCACACTTTATTTGTAGATAATCGCAAAGCTTTTGTCAGCCAGTCTTCCACACTTTATTTGTAGATAATCGCAAAGCTTTTGTCAGCCAGTCTTCCACACTTTATTTGTAGATAATCGCAAAGCTTTTGTCAGCCAGTCTTTCACATTTTATTTGTAGATAATCGCGAAGCTTTTGTCAGCCAGTCTTCCACACTTTATTTGTAGATAATCGCGAAGCTTTTGTCCGCTACATTTCCTATAGATGAGGCTGGTGAGTGTATTATTCCACACCCCCCATCTCCCCCCCCCCCCACACACACACAGAACTACGATAGTTTTTCCCTGTATGGTTTTCTTTATTCCATTTATGAAACTGTTAATCACGCTGTCGCAGACACCTTTATTAAACTTCCAGCTTTACGAAACAAATTTTCGACATCATTTTAATTTACAGTTTCGACACACATACGCAGGAATCAATACATGAAAAAGTGTTCCCTCCCTCACTGCCGAGCAGGCAATCAATTAATCGAACTCTCCATGCACTTTATCAAGCTTCCAGAAATGGAAGACGTCTATTTTTAGACTGGCGATCCTCCTACGAACTTATGGCACCGTCTGTTTCCCCATCTAACTATAGAGCTGGGGTTTTCATATATTTTACTTGGGTTTTCATCAATCCTTGGAGAATGAATTAATATATTAATAGAATAGATGTTTTCTCACCTATATGTAGTATAGATGTTTTCTCACCTATATGTAGTATAGATGTTTCCTCATCTATATGTAGCATAGATGTTTCCTCATCTATATATTGTGTAGATGTTTCCTTATCTATATGTAGTACAGAGTTTTTCATCTGCCTATAGTGCAGGGACTTTTCTTTACCGTTAGCGAAAGTTTCCATATATCTATGACCCTACAGTACATAGTTTTTTTAATGTGTTTACAATAAATTGGTATTCACTTTAGGCAGACATGGGCTTTTAATCTTATTGTAGTACAAGTAAAGGTAAAGGTAAAATTCCCGTTTCCATGCCATTAAAGCACATTAGGGATAAGGTGTTAGGCCCGTATTTCCACGACCATCGGTACATGAAAGTCTGATGAGGTCAGTATCACGCCTGGCCGCATTTACCCTCCCAGATTTTCGCTGGTACCTATTTTTATAGGCTGGTTGGACCCGGGAGCCTTTTTTGGTGTGTACCAGAAAAAAAAATCCCACTGCTGGGAACTGAACCCGGTACTACCGGATTAGTTGACCTGTGCATTGCATAAATCTTGAGAAAATGCTTTACTGTTGTAAAGTGATTTCCTCTGTCTATATTACAGGTTCTTTTACTATTCATTCATTAATTCATTTGCATGTCCCTTGCGGAACTTTGCCTCCTTAACAGCACTCCTGTAGGCCTCTCGGTTGTGAGCAAGATGGCCTGCTGCTGATGCATCCATTTGCAGATCATCAACGATGTCTTGCAGCCATCTTCGCCTTTGTCTTCCTCTCTTTCTTTTTCCCATTATTTTTACTACTACAAAGGTTTTTAATCTGTCTGTAGTATGTTACATCTACATATTGTACAGGGTTTTAGAATCTATTCCTACTGTAGAGTATGGCACTCTAAGGTTATAAGCACAAAAAGCAAGTTAAGACTATTCAATTCAAATGTAATGTCCACTCTCATTTATGCATGCGAAAGCTGGAAAACAACTAAAGAAATAAACAACACATTAGACTCTTGAAAACAAATGGTTACGGAAAATACTCGGTATAAAGTGGAACGAATTTAAGAACAACAATTAAATAAGGCAGATGAATGAACAACAACCTGTCTCGTGGGAGATCAGAAGAAAAAAAAAGAGAGATGGACATGTATGATGAGAAGAAACAACCAGACGATCCCAAAACAAGCTATCAAGTGGAACACAAAAGGCCAAAGAAAAAGAAGTCGACCACATGAAACTCTAAAGAGGACATTGTTAAGACAGGCCAAATTAGTAGGCATAAAATCCCTTGATGAGGTTGAAAAGCTCGCCGAAAACAGGAAAACTTGGCGAACTGCCATGTGAGGCCTTCGTGACTTTTAACGGTTCGGGGGGGGGGGGTGAGATGTAAGACAGTCCATGGGTTTTATCTATTTATAGCACATGGGGTTTTAATCTATTTATAGTGCATAAGTTTTATCTGTATATAGAACAGAGAATTTGCATCTATCTATGGTGCTAGAGTTTTACCTGTCTGTGATGTAGGAGTTGTTATTTATCTTTATTATTAAGATTTTCATTTTATAGTGCAAGGTCTTTATCTGACTATAGGATAAGGGTTTTTATCTGATGATAGTATAATGGCTTTATCTAATGATAGTATAAGGGTTTTTAATCTATTGATAGAATAGAGGTCTGTATCTACTGATAGTATAAGAGTTTTATCTAATGATAGTATAAGAGTTTTTATCTAGCAATAATATAAGCGTGTTCAATCTAATGATAGTATAGGGGTTTTCATCTAATGATAGTATACGCATTTTTATATAACTAGTATAAATATTTTCATATAACTATAGAATAAGGATGTAGTGAAATTAGCACAGAGTGTTGGAACAACATATCATTTGTTTTCTTATTTTACATATTATACAAGAAAAATAATATAAAAGTATGTTTCTGTTAATTTGCTTTTATTAAAAGTATTAGTTTCTGTTTATTTTCAAGATCAAACTTAGATTTTTAAAACATCACATCATATGTTGTATATCTAATAATGTCTGAAGACATCAATGTCAAATTTAATAAGAACGGTGGGGTATGTATATTACTTCAAGAAGTAAACAGCTCTAAATTAACTTTGGACCTCTCCTTTCTAGAAACAGGCAAAAACCTGCACTCGATGTGGACATGGTAGAAGTCAATGCTCAAGAATAGGAGCGATAAACAGAAGGGCAATATTTCTATCAAAAATAGAGAGGAGGGGAGATGAAATGTTCACTCTAAGCTGCGCGACGTTGCACATGCTGTGTACGAAAGTTTATACGCCGCGCAAAGAAAAATAAGTTTACTACTCTTATTTTACAATGTTCTTAATCTGTGCTGTGTTAGCGCTGACTATAATTATGATGGAGCTATATGAGTTTCTTTCCGGATTTCTTTTACCTGTAGTTTTTAGTTTCTAAGAGAACATTGTCATTTGACGTTACAACGTTCACTTGCACACAAAATGTTTTCTGAAAATTTATTTGCACAAGGGTTGAAAATTTTGAACTTGAACCGCAAAACCTTAAAGAGCACATCGGTGTATGTATTTTTTGGGGGGGGGGTGGGGGGAGATGAGGCGGGGAATGACGAATCCATGGCAGTTTGTTCACCCTTTGTTAAACTGCTGCTCTTCGGACAGCGTCAGATTAGCGACTCATAGCTGATATGCTAGCGTCAGGGTTAGTGAACCATTGCTGACCAAGACCCTGTCCCACCTCTCCGTGGTATCCCCAGTAATAGGCCTAGCCTGGCTAACGGGGCAGGGATCGCCATAGTCCCCATGGTGGTGGAGTCTGCTAAAGAAGCACTGAGCACCCCCTGCTTTTTAGCTGTTCTCCTGGACTGAAAAAGTAGCCGCCATAACCCGCTTCCACTCCATTACGATGCTGTGCCTCAACACCTCTACAGCATCGGGTACAAAGAACAACAGCTCCTAGTTACAGGGAGTTCGTTCAGGTACAAGTGCAAATTGTTAAGCGATTTATTGGAAGGTAGTATTTAGATTAAACTAAGCATAAATACGAAAATCAGGATATTTAAGAGTAATGTTCTAAGTGTACTACTCTATGGAAGTGAATGCTGGAAAATCACCAAAACTATAGAAAACAAGTTGAATTCTTTCCAGACTAAATGTTTACGAAGAATTAGAAACATATTTTGGCCAAACACCATAAAAAATAATAACTTGTTGGCAGAAATGCAGATGAAGCCACTGACAACAGTTATTGAGGAAAGACGTTGGTGATGGTTGGGACATGTGCTCTGAATGACTGACAACTCACTACCAAAAATAGCACTAAGACGGACACCACAGGGGAACAGAAGTAAGGGTAGACCAAAAGAGACATGGAGAAGAACAACAGAAAGGATGTTGAGCAATAGAGGGCTCACCTTGGCAAGAGCAGAAAAAAGGCGAAGGACAGGCATTTGTGGAAAACCCTTGCGGAAGCCCCATGTGCCCTGGGCACTTAAGGTTCAGAGAGAGAGAGAGGAGAGAGTATTTAGATTAGTGCTACAAAATTTTACCTGAAATATGTTGTTGTTCTGTTTTCAGTTTCATAAGCTCAGCATCTGGAAGACACCGATGGCCTCAGTGAATCTCAAGGTCAGGCGGACGTTCTTCACGTGTGCTCCACAGTTTGACACCCATGACCTCCTTTCCTGGGGCCGCCTTTGAACTCTCAAATCTCTGTGGTAAGTGCAGATTTGTACGTATGGTGTGTTCTTGAGTCTGGAGACGGTTTTGACATGCGCAGTGTCTTATTTAGAACGATTTATAGCTTATGTAGAAGAGCGTGTAGTCCAGTTCGAAGCCTAAATAGATGTTTTATATACATTCCCTGAAGATACTCGTTGGCACATGATGAACATCTTTAATCCATATGGTCGGGTCGATATTATGTTTGTATCTACTATATTCTCTAACGGTAAAACTTTTTTAAAATCCTTTTTTCTCTTTTACTTTATACCGTGTTCAGCATTCGAAAAGCATTACACTGAAGTGCAAGCACAACACGGAGAGCAAATAAACGAAAGATGGTTGTAATGTTTATTACCCTCTCACAAACATGCCTAGCTGCGCATGGCAAGCACATATGCTACACTTAGCGAACACATTGAGCAAATCTGAACTATTGTGCGGTTTATGTAACTCATTATGCTTAGAGAATCCAGTTGCGGCTTGTATTTAAGATATGTCAATAGGTAACATGTGGATATCTCATATGAAGCACCCATATACATGGTGAACTGACAGAAATGTAATTTTTATAACATTGAACAAAATCAGCGTATAACAATATGGTAACCTTCTGGGCCTTTTCCAATTATCCCCATTGCAGCTGCTTGATTTAAGAGTGTCTGTATTAACGTAGCAATATGCAAAAATAAATTAGTGTTTGAACTGGATGGAAAAAAATGAGAGAAATTTTGCACAGCCCGAGTCCTGTCGTATTGATTTTGAGGAAAAAAAAATGATCGTTTATTTTTAGAAGCCACTTTATTTCCAGCGCTATTTGTCACTTTCGTTTTATTTTAGATGTTTTTTGCCATTTTATTCTTATTATTTGTATTTCTATCCGTTAATTTTTTAAAAATTATGATATGAGTATGACAGTTATAAAAAAAGAAAATTCAGTGCATGAATCAATAACGAATCTAATTCTTTTTCTCTGTGTATAAGTTAGTGAACGCTCCTTCTAACACGAGTCTAATGTCTAAAGGTTTCTGTGTCCTACTGGCTAAATATCGGATGTGTCGGACTGGCTAAATGTAGGATGTGTAGGACTGGCTAAATGTAGGATGTGTCGGACTGGCTAAATGTAGGATGTGTCGGACTGGCTAAATGTAGGATGTGTCGGACTGGCTAAATGTCGGATGTGTCACACTGAATGGCCCATGAGAGCTGAAATAAGATAACCGAAGTCCCTTTGAGGGTGCATGAAGAAGAAGAAGAAGAAAGAAGAAGAAGGTGAAGAAGAAGAAGGAGGAGGAGGTGAATGAGAAAAAAGAAAAAGAAAAGGAAGATGAAGAAGAAGGAGGAGGAAGTGAAGGAGAAAAAAGAAAAAGAAAAGGAAGAAGAAGAAGCAGAAAGAGGAGGAGGAGGTGAATGAGAAAAAAGAAAAAGAAAAGGAAGAAGAAGAAGGAGGAGGAGGTGAATGAGAAAAAAGAAAAAGAAAAGGAAGAAGAAGGAGGAGGAGGAGGTGAAGGAGAAAAAAGAAAAAGAAAAGGAAGAAGAAGGAGGAGGAGGAGGTGAATGAAAAAAAAAGAAGAAGAAGATGAAGAATGAAGGAGGATGAGGAGGTGAATGAGAAAAAAAAAGAAAAGGAAGAAGACGGAGGAGGAGGTGAAGTAGAAAAAAGAAGAAGAAGAAGAAGAATAAAGGAGGAGGAGGAGGTGAATGAGAAAAGAAGAAGAAGAAGAAGACGAAGAAGAAGAAGGAGGAGGAGGAGGTGAAGCAGAAAAAAGAAGAAGTTGAAGAATGAAGGAGGAGGTGAAGAAGATTCTTGACATGGAAAAGGAAAAGACTAATCTCGTCTGCGGCGGTAACGTTTCGACTGAGTTTATTTGTTTTAACCCTTTTATCTCACGTGCTTCAGAATCAGTCTTCTCTGTAGTTCAGTTTTACGGAAACATCATCATCAGGTGCCGTGCCGACTGGCGTTGGCTATTATGCTTCTCCAGAGTACCCGATCCTTCGGAAACATTGAACCAGTAAAACGGAACCATGCACTTTCATTACTAGATCCAGTTTACGGCGGTCATTTCTTTTATCTCGTCTTCCCCTGTGGGTATTCATAGTTACTGTGCACAGAGACCGTGCCACCTAATACCAGTTTTGAATAGTTTTCATTTCTGTTGCTGAACTCATGAACTCTGTCCATGAAGTTTTCAATGACTGCGTAATCTCTGACGGAGATAGTTTTATCTGTGGGAATATTTAATATCGTAGTCTTTTTTTTTCGGTATTTGGGATCGTGTTATCTTTGTGGCTCTTTAAGGATGTGTTATCTTCTTTATCGATTTTTATATGTTCTTTTGAAATCTTTGTAACTAGATCTTCTCTTAAAAGCTGCTGGTAGTAGTTTTCCCCCCTGCTCTTCCATCTCAACTTTTTGTTGTGGTATAGCTCTTTATAACTGACAATTCTCTAAATCTAGATTCGAAGTGCGACGGTTGCTCTTTCATTTATTGATTCGCGTTTTGTTCGAAGGAGTGACATACAGCAAGGAATGCTATATAAAAGGAGTTACATTTTGAAGGTGTGACAAATTAGAGTATCAAAGATAAAGTTCATGAGAGAGAGAGAGAGAGAGAGAGAGAGAGAGAGCGAGAGAGTATCAAAGATAAAGTTCAAAAAAGAGAGTGTCAAAGATAACGTTCATGAAAGATAGTATCAAAGATAAAGTTCATAAAAGATAGTATCAAAGATAAAGTTCATGAAAGAGAGTATGAAAAATAAGTTTCATGAAAGAGAGTATCAAAGATAAAGTTCATGAGAGAGAGTATCAAAGATAAAGTTCATGAAAGAGAGTATGAAAAATAAGTTTCATGAAAGAGAGTATCAAAGATAAAGTTCATGAGAGAGAGTATCAAAGATAAAGTTCATGAAAGAGAGTATCAAAGATAAAGTTCATGAGAGAGAGTATCAAAGATAGAGTTCATGAAAGAAGGCAATCGCACTCTAGAGATATAACGAGCAATGTGACTTTTCATTGCGAAATAATAAATAATTAAAAAATATATTCTTCCTTCTTTCACTCCTTCAAAATGTTATTTATGTCACGGCTTCGTTATGTTGCGCCTCTGATAGGCACTCCAGGTGTTCCATTTTCTGGAACTTTTCTGATATTTGATCACAGAGTTTGTTGACGTTCATCAGTGTCAGATGAGAGATAACTGCAGCAGAGCTGTCCTTGCAGTTTTCACCTTGTCAATCCACTGCTGACAACTGTTTTGACTCCCGGCTCTTGGATGCTCGCAGTCTGCTTCAATAAGGGGGTGTTGCCTCTATTTATACATTTGTTTCTGTCTCCTTGCTGGCGTGTGATGTGCCCTTTTAAAAACAAGAGCATCCACAAATTCGGTCACAGAAAAATAAGGAAGATAAACTGAAGGCCCAGAAGATTTGCATTCATTCAGCCTTCACCTGGAATTAAAACCTTCGGGAACGTGAAGAATTTACCAGCATAAATAACGATGCAGAATTTTGATTAATCTGTGCATCCTTAATCAGTAATCCCTCACATCATCATCATCATGACAATACCAGAATGCTAATTATGTCATAGACGCCATTTTTAAAAAAAAAACTATCTCACGGAAAAAGTAAGTGTGCAGTGGTGTCAAGCGCACTAATCACGTTGCCATGAGTGAAATGATATCAAATTTGGCACGAAGTTTTGTCTGAGTGTTGTCTACTTCACCGTGCTGCATGAAGTTGATCGCACTATTCATGGGGAGATAACCACAGCTCCAGTGAAATCACGTGCAGTGATCCATGATTGGTTACTGACCACGAATAAAATGAGGGTAAGTGTGTAATTCTGTTCTCAGAGATCTCTTCACATAATCGTTGAAGAAAGGAGTAGTGGAATTCCAACATAAACATCTTTTCTCATCATGCCAAGATTGAATGAACATCAACGAGAAATAGCTGTTGGGATGTTAATTGCTGGATCAACAGTAGCAGCAGCATCACAATATTTTAATGTTCACAGAAACACAATATCACGCCTTCAAAATCGTTTTAATCAAAATGGTTCCGTTGCTGACCGCCATAGAAGCGGTAGCCCACGAGTTACCACCCTTGCATAAGACCGCTACATCCACCTCATGCACCTTCGCAACAGGTTTCTCTGGGCAACACGGACTTCCTGCAACATTCCAGGTTTAAGACGTTTGTCGGGCAGGACAGTGTCGAGCAGACACAGAGAGATAAATCTCTTACCTCATAGGCCTGCAGTTAGACCAGTACTGACACTTCGCCACAGACAAACCTGCTTGACTTGGGCACCACGTGGCATGGCCCTATCATCAGTAGAGACGGATCCTATTCACTGATGAGTCCAGATTCTGTCTGCAAGGCCATGACATAGTCTTCCTCAATGGCAACCTTACAGGTTTACGATATAGGGACGAAATAATTACACGCCACGTTATGCCTTTTCTGGATGTTAATGGACAAGGCGTGATAATGCAGCAGGATAACGCTCGTCCACATGTGGCACGTGTGGCCAGGGACCACTTTCAACACCATCAGATTACTGTCTTTCCGTGACCAGCAGTTTCACCGGACCTGTCACTTATCGAGCACATTTAGGATGAACTGGACCGCAGGTTGCGAAAACGACACAATCATCCTGGAAACTGCCAGGAATTAGCCCAAGCGTTGCAAGAAGAATGGAATAGCATGCCAGAACAACTGATACAACGTGTCGTTGGTTCGATGAGAAGGCGGTGTCACGCAGTGATAACTGCCCGAGGAGGACACACACGATATTGAAACCCTGATTTTCTTTTCTTGGGGGTGTGGGGGTGAGACACATTAGGTGAGTTTTTTTTCACTTTTTTGTGACATGTGACTGACCTGAAAGTTATCATTTTCTCTGTTATTGGAAAATCAAACATAATTTGTGCCAAATTTTATTTCAGTCATCACCTGAGCATGTTCATGGTGCTTTTTAAAGCAATGCACACTTACTTTTTTCCGTGAGTATACATATTTTATAGATCAGTCAGTCAGTCAGTCATTTGCATGCCCTTTGCGGAACTTTGCCTCCCTAATAGCTCTCCTGTAGGCCTCTCGGTTGTAAGCAAGATGCCCTGCTGATGATGCATCCATTTGCAGATTATCAACGATGTCTTGCAGCCATCTTCATCTTGGTCTTCCTCTCTCTCTCTTTCCCATTATGTACCCTTCCAAGACTGTCTTCTCTAAATTATCATGACGTTTAATGTGTCCAAAATATTTAAGTTTTCTCTGTTTAATCCACTTTACTAGCCAGCCTTCAATATTAAGCTCTTGTTCATTCATTCATTCATTCATTCATTCATTCATTTGCATGTCCCTTGCGGAACTTTGCCTCCCTAACAGCACTCCTGTAGGCCTCTCGGTTGTGACCAACATGGCCTGCTGCTGATGCATCCATTTACAGATACTCAACGATGTCTTGCAGCCATCTTTGCCTTGGTCTTCCTCTCTTTCTTTTTCACATTATGTACCCTTCCAAGACGGTCTTCTCTTGACTATCATGACGTTTAATGTGTTCAAAATATTTAAGTTTTCTCTCCCTAATCCTCTTTACTAGCCAGCTTTCTTCAATATTAAGTTCTTGTAGTATAGATATATTTGTCCTTTTTGTGTCCATGATATTTGAAGAACTCTTCTGTAGCATTTACATTCAAAGGCATTTATGGGTTTCTGAGCTGTTTTGTTAAGTGTCCAGGTCTCACAGGCATATGCTGCGATGGGGAAGATGCATGCCCTTAAAAATCTTATTTTTGTAGTTGTGTCTGTTCCTCTCTACCGCTTCTTTAGTTGTTTTACTTTCTGAAGAGCGATAGATGTCCTCCGTTTAATATTTTATAGGTAGAGGAAAGAAATACCTAGGTAGCACAGTCAGAGATTGAGAACGAGTGCGATAAAGCAAATCAGGTTATTGGACGAATGATATCTTCATCAAAAAACAAATACATCACAATTGAAACAAAACAGGCACTGTACAACATAATTTTCCTCCTAACTCTATGCTATCAATATCAAGCATTGACACTAACAGCCGAAAACAAAAGAAAAATCATCACGACAGAAATAAGATGTTTAATGAGAGTACTAAATGTGACAAGAAGAGACCAAATAAGAAATGACACTATCAGGGCAAAGGATGGAGCAACACCAGTATCACGCTATATCCAGAAACAGCGAGTCAAATGGTTTGGCCATGTTACACGGCGACCATCAAATACCACAGAAAACAATAAAACTAAGATTTGTAGGTAACAAAGAAAGAGACCGCCCACGCCTGAGATGGATAGAGGAAATTACAGAAGCACTAAATATCCAATTATATGAATCAAGTCACTGAGTCCTATCAAGACGTCTGTTTGCCTCCTCAATACCGAAATGTATATGAGGAAGGAGACAAGACAAGACAAGATAGAAAAAATATACTACAAAATTTACAGATACCGCCCACAGAGACGCTAGATATTTCACAGACACCACCAAAAAACTATATATTAATTTACAGACACAAGCAAGAAAGTACATTATTTACGGACACCAGAAAGATACTACACATTTTATAGACATCAGTAAGACATTACATATTTTGTAGACATCAGCAAGATGCTATGTATTTTATAGACATTACCAAGACACAACATATTTTATAGACACTACCAAAACATTGCATATTTATGGACACTACCAAGACACTACATATTTTATAGACACTACCAAGACATTACATATTTTATAGACACTACATATTTTATAGACACTACCAAGACATTACATTTTTTATAGACACTACCAAGATACTGTGGAAACTTCTTACAATCTATGGCTTTCCGCCCAAATATGTAAACATAATAAAGGCCTTCTACGATGAGTCACGTTGCCGTGTAAGAACAGAATCTGGCAACTCTGACTGGTTTCGGTAGAAACAGGTGTAAAACAAGGTTGCGTCATTTCACCAATGCTATTTGGGCTAGCAATTGATTGGGTAATGCGCAAATGATACATCCCTGGGCATCAAATGGATTGACAACAAATCACTAGAAGACCTCGCAGACGATATAGCTCCATACACGCTGATGCGCAAGAGGAAACAAACCGACTCCAAAATATCTCTAAACAATTGGCCTCGAAATCAACTCAGCAAAATTTAAAATGCTCACTACTAAAATCATTTTCTTGTCCACGGACTATCACAAATCATACGGCGGACCCGCTGTGGGTATGTGGACTCAAAGTTTAGAACCATTGGACTAGAGTAGTGTTTTCCAAAGTAGGCGATAGCGCCCCCGTCCCCGTGGGCGGTGAAAGAAAAAGGTCAGCTGGGGAGTGGGGAGATGAAAGAAAAGGGAGCAGTAGGGGGTGTTGAGGGAAATCTTAGCAGCAGAAGGGAGCAGTAATACCTTCCTTCTTAGCATTTTCCAACCGGATATTGAGAAACTTGTGTCCTTACATGAAACTCATCCATCACATTAAAACGTGAGAAAATAATGCAGTAAGTGAGTTATAAATGTACTCCATCATCATCATCATCGTCATCGTCATCATCATCATCATCATCAGGTGCCGTGCCGTATGGCGTTAGCTATTATGCTTCTCCAGAGTACACGATGCTTCATGCAGGCCATCAGTTCAGTTTGTGATCACCTCTCACACCATCCCGTCAGATTGTTCAGTATCATTTCTCTTGGTCTTCCTTTCGATTTTCTTCATTCTGTTTTTCCTGTTGTTATAATATTTTCAATGCCCCCTCTTCTCATTGCATGTCCTATGAAAGTACATTGTCTCTCTCTTATCTTTTTGACAAAATTTTTTGTCTCTTCAGATCTTCTCATATGTTCTAAATTAGTTATGTTTGCTGTCCAGGGGATTCGCAACATTCTTCTAATAAACCACATTTCTGCTGCTTCCAATGATTTTTGTGCAGACCTGCCTATTGTCCATGATTCACTTCCATATAACAAGATAGGTTCAATATAGCATTTTAGGACTCGTTTTCTAACATTGATAAGGATGTGTTGGCTAATATGTTTCTCATTCTCTGAAATGCAGTCTTTGCTTGGCCTATTCTGTTCCTAATTTCTCTTCTGCATTTCCCATATGAAATTATTACTGCTCCAAGGTATTTGAATTTCTGCACCTGCTTTAGAATAGTTCCGTTTAATTTTATACTGCATGTTGGTGGATTCTGTTTCTTGGATATAACCATAGTCTCTGTCTTTTTTTATGTTCAAATTAAGGCCTTTCTGTTCACTTTCTTTGGCGACTTTATCCAAGAGATTTTATATTGTTAAATAAACTGGTTTATTAGCTTCAGTTTTTAGTTGTGTAATGCGAATCCTAGTTTAATAGTTCACTGTATGAGTAGGTCACTGTACGAGTAGTACATAAGTGAGGGGAGGGCATTGAGGATGTAACCTGGAGGCGGCAGGCCGAACGATCCTGGGAAACACTAGTCTAGAGGGATCTGGAGACACCAAAATAAAACAAAAGAGAACAGCCTCTCTTCTACAACGTTTTTTTTTTAAAAACTAAACTTAAATGTAACACCTTTATCTTTTATTTAGTCTGTTAGTTATGAGCAATGTCACTGCACTTCTGGCAGATCCATGCTCTCCTCCGATGTCTTCCAGGTGATGAAGTGAATTTTATCGTTAAACTAAGTTACTGTTTTCGCCCTTGTCTATCATAGTTAAGATTTAGTCAAACGTAATAAAAGCCTTGCGTCTTATAAAAAATCACCCAAGGTTAGAGTCTGCGTTTAGCTTGTGTTGCTCCCTAACATGTGACAGCCGGATTTCCTTAACCTTTTCCTGTCCTGAATAATTTTAGCTTATTTACACCTTTCTTTTCCTATTATTTTTTAACTGGTTGTAAAAATTTCCCACTATCTGACGTCAGATTAAATTTATGAAGAGAATTTATTCTTGAATATGTTAACTGCCTTGAATAAAGTATATCTTTATATATATAAATATATCTATAAATTATATCTATAAAATATAAATAAATTTTGTGCCTGATGGCGGACGCTTGTCTTTAAAAAAAAATCTTTCACACAGGATAGACAAAGGTTAAAAACAGAAAACCAAGTTCTAAATGAAAGTTTTTCCAAGAAAAGAAAACAAACTTCAAACCCAAAATTCACCGAAAAAGAAAGAATTATTGCGTTAATCTCATAATTTTATATAAGGCCTAGATTTCTTTTATAGGAGCATACGCATGTAGTAGGCTGAGAATGGGCGAAAAGTTGAAACAGAAATGAAACAGCCACTTTATGGAAACCTTTCTTGGTCATATTTTACGATATGCGTGTCAGAAAACAATAACCTTATTCTTCAAGCCCAATCTTTATTGATTTAGATCCTGGAGGAGCTACATGGGTGTCTTAAGATCCTTTTTTTGGTTTATTTATTTCTATATCTTGGTCCGTGTTTTGAGAATGATGTAGAAGAGAGATACAAGTATCATCTGTCGGTTTCCAGTTAAATGAGAAGCAAGGAGAAGGATCTAGTTTACAAATATATACGAAATTTCTTCCAAAACGACAAGTGAAGGAATAAAAAGTGGAGATTGTAGAAATGATTCAGTGTTTTGAGAGTTTGTGTTTACCCAGTTTTAGTTCTAGTGTTGTTACATGGAAATGACGTCCACCTTCATCATCATCATCATCATCGTCGTCGTCGTCGTCGTCATCGTCATCATCATCATGTTTTTCTTCTTCTTTCTTCTTTTTCTTATTCAATCTCACTGGAATTACGAACTGGTGTTCTTTCCAGCCGATGTCTCGAAGATGTTGAGGCACATAATCGTGTCGGTTTGGGAGTGGGTTATAGCAGCTATTTTATTTTCAGTTCCGGAGCGCAGCTAAAAGGCAAGGGATGTGCTATATTTCTTTAGCAGATTCCATCGCCATGTCCTTTTTCTGGGTACCAACGGGATGGTGGGACACGGCCTTGGTCAGCTACGACTCGCCAACCCTGACATTGGGCATGTCAGATATGGGTCGCTGATTGTCAAAACGGGACAGCGTCTTCGCCAGTGTTGATGTTCATGTGAATCATGTTCAGTTCTGTCTCATACTTGTACACTTGACACTTTAATGGCTTAGCAAAAAGCCAAAATAAATAAATAAATAGAGTAAAAATAAAAGCTTTACAAGTAAAATAGCAGCGTTTATATGGTTTTATCCTGGTTTTGGAGATTAGAACTTATCTACATATTAGAACTTATCTACTTATCTACAATTGTCTTACAGTTTCAACTCCATCCATTATAAGCCATGTACAACCATCACGTGGTTCCATGGAAAACGTACATGACGGATTTGTTTAATATAAAATTTTTATGTGGTCCTAGGATGTTTTCTTTGGTGGATAAGGATAAATGCACCGCCAACCAGACATTTTGGTGCCCCTTGTGTTACAAACAGATATTGTGGTTTGGAAGGAAGATTTCTTCAGTATAGTACATCCGATGACTTTTTAGATCAAATGAAGGACAGAAACTAGGATGGTACCCCAACAGCTCCGCGTGGGAAACGCTTCATTGTCGGTTCGGACACTCACGCCATCTTTGGTCTTAATTGATACCCTCATCTGTTTAAATTGCTGGGGGGTTTTTTGCACGTAGGAAAATGTCACCAAAAGATAAGACATTCGTGATTTGTTAAAAGAGTTGAGAGTACGGAATTATGAATTGGCTGAAGCCATCTGTGTACTTTTTCTTGACGGTATCAAGTAACAAGGGCGTTTTACGGAGAAGAGTTTGAAAGTTTTTCTTGAAAAATGTGATATGTTCTGCTTGTTTATGTCTGACACAGTCGGAAACATTTTCCTCTTGTATGTTTACATAGCCCTGATTCTACGATAATTAAAGATGTGCACACTTTAGTCTTGTCTTACTTTCTTCCTTTTATATATTTCAGTGTAGAGTGGACACACAGACGTCGTGCTATGGCTTGGTGTTTTGGTTCAGATAATGGAATATTTAAGGTTATCTTATTTCCCGTATCTACCGTTTGTATGGGAGGGGGCCGGGACGGAAGCTCTTTCCTCAACAGGATAATTTATTGTTTCCTACAAATCTTAGGATGGGTACTTTCTCTTCTCACCTTTCTCCCTCCCCTTCTCTCTCTCTCTCTCTTTCTGTCTCTCTCTCTTTTTCGATGGATAAGAGGTTACATATCAAAGAAATTCTGTTATATTTTTAAGAATAATATTGTTCCCGTTTGCAATGCTAGCACTAAACTTATTTTGGACGACTGTGTTAAAGCTGAAAGATGAAGGGAAAGGTGCCAGGCGGGCCTGCACGGTTAATTCATCGCTCTTTGGAAAATAAAGTTTGTTCTTTCCTTCATTCTTCTTTCTTATCTACCTTTCTCATCCCCCCCCCCTGCACTCCGCTCTTGATTTCAACGTCCCTTCCCCTTTTCTACCTTTCTGTTCTCACCCTGTGTACACCTTGACTTATGCTGATGAAAGTCTGCCATTGATTTGCTTATCTCATCTTTAATTAAGCTTTGTCCTCTCTTTTCAGTTATTAACCCTTTACTATATAATTAAGATATATAATTTATTTACAGACTTATTTTTCTCTTCTATTTAAGTTAAGTGTTATGTTTTAATCTTCCTTGCGTTCTGACCGCTCTTTAAAATGCAGAAAATTAATTTTAATATACAAACAGATAAACGAGTAAAATAAAATTATATCTCCTATTTTATTAATAATATTTGTTTTATAAATGAATCATTTGTCCAGTAAAGTTTGTTTTTTTTTTACAGTCAAAGAAATTGTTTATGCTGTCCCTGTTTATTCCGTTCCTTATTTTCATGTTTTCCTATTCCAGATTCTTTCAGATTTAGTTCACCCTGCATTTCCTCACCCACAAACAAACAAACAAATATTTTGTTAAGCGACATGGCTGAGAGATTCTGTGTGTCCACCGCTTGAAAGACTCATCGACCGTTCGCCGGTTCCACATCTGCTGGTTGATATCACACACATCATATTCGCTAATTGTTCTCCTGTTCCAGTGGTTCCACGGCGCACATCACACCTGTTCTTTGCATATCACACGCCATCAAATTCAGGCGCTCTTCATGAAGCCAAAAATAAAAAAAATAAAAAAAAGTATATCAGTGAGCAAAGGGAATCTTCCATGTCACAACAAAGGTACTTTCCTAAGGAACAGAATTTTGTATTTCAATAGACTAAGAAGTTCGTGCCAAGAGAGTGAAGTTTCTGTCAAAGTCGTTGTCCTTTATATGACGTTTGTTGTCCATAGATTTTCTTACATTCATTTTCTGTAATATCACTCGTTTATTTAAAGAAAATATTTTCTGTACGTGTAGTCCCGTATTTCTCTGTTGAATGTATCTTTCCTAAGAGCAAAATAATGAATAGATTTACAGGTAGCATTATAAGTTTGACGATTCTTTGTCACCTTCTATTCATATAGATATCCTTACCTAATTATTTCTGAAGCTATTCGAGACTGTTACTGCTTGTTCGCCTTTGCTAAAGGTTTTGTTTCTGCCATGTTACAAAAAAATTAATGTATTTAGTAATTAAACCTCTGAAAGATAAAAATATGCCTTTTTTGTTTCTGTAATCATTATTTTTATTGCTGTTATCAAGTTAGACACTCTAGAGTGGCTGAGTTGACAGTGTGTTGTACGCTTGCGACTAGGCATGTGTTCGTCCTGCAGTAGTCCGTGCTACAATTTATGGTCATTCTCTTACTAATTTTCTTTCTCTCGCGTCTTAAGTACTTTGCCCACTATTTTTTATTTCTCTGACATGTTAAGTACTTTACACACCATATTTCATTCTCTGATATCTTAAGTACTTTGCCCACTACTTTTTTTCTCTGGCATCTTAAGTACTTTGCGCATTATTTTTATTTCTCTGACATCTTAAGTACTTTCATCATCATCATCATCAGGTGCTGTGCCGACTGGCGTTGGCTATTATGCTTCTCCAGAGTACCCGATCCTTCATGCAGGCCATCAGTTCAGTTGGTGATCTCCTCTCACACCATCCCGTCAGACTGTCCAGTATCATTTCTCTTGGTCTTCCTCTTGATCTTCTTCCTTCTATTTTTCCTGTTGTTATAATATTTTCAATGCCCCCTCTTCTCATTGCATGTCCTATGAAAGTACATTGTCTCTCTCTTATCTTTCTGACAAGGTTTTTTGTCTCTCCAGCTCTTCTCATACATTCTTCATTAGTTATTTTTGCTGTCCAGGGGATTCGCAACATTCTTCTAATAAACCACATTTCTGCTGCTTCCAATGATTTTTGTGCAGACTTGCCTATTGTCCATGATTCACTTCCATATAACAAGATAGGTTCAATATAGCATTTTAGGACTCGTTTTCTAACATTCATTGATAAAGATGTGTTAGCTAATATGTTTCTCATTCTCTGAAATGCAGTCTTTGCTTGACCTATTCTGTTCCTAATTTCTGTTCTGCATTTCCCATCTGAAGTTATTACTGCTCCAAGGTATTTGAATTTCTGCACCTGCTTTAGAATGGTTCCGTTTAATTTAATACTGCATGCTGGTGAATTCTGTTTCTTAGATATAACCATAGTCTCTGTCTTTTTGATGTTCAAAGTAAGGCCTTTCTGTTCACTTTCTTTGGCGACTTTATCCAAGAGATTTTGCAGGTCTTGTTGGTTCTCCGCTATCAGTACTGTGTCGTCAGCATACCGAAGGTTGTTAATATTGTATCCTCCAATTTTTATGCCTGATTCTGTGATGATTGTTCTTAGAATATTCTCGCTGTACAGAGAAAAAAGGTCTGGAGATAGTACACATCCTTGTCGCACCCCTTGTTTTATAGGTTGGTATTTTCCAATTCCATGTTCAACTCGAACTGCTGCTTCTTGCTGCCAGTATAGATGTTTTACAATCCTCAAGTCTTTGCCGTCTATATTGATGTCTTCAAGCATTTTAATAATTTCACTATGTTTCACCTTGTCAAATGCCTTGGTGTAATCAATGAAGCATAAGTAGAGATCTTTCTGTACTTCTAAAGCTCTTTCTGTAAGTACTTTGCCCGCCATATTTATTTCCTTGACATCTTAAGTACTTTGCCCACTATTTTTCTTTCTCTAACATCTTTTATCACTATTTTTTATTTCTCTGACATCTTGAGTTCTTTGTCCATCATTTTCTTTCTCTGACATCTTCGCCCACTATTTTTATTTCTCCGACATCTTAAATACTATGCCCATTATTTTTATTTCTCGGACATCTTAAGTACTTTGCCCACTATTTTTATTTCTCTGATATCTTTTTCCACTATTTTTATTTCTCTGGCATCTTAAGTACTTTGCCCATTATTTTTCTTTCTCTGACGTCTTAAGTACTTTGCCCATTATTTTTCTTTCTCTGACATCTTAAGTACTTTTCCGACTATTTTTTTTTCTCTCGCATTTTAAGTACTTTGCCTGCTATTTTTCAAGGCTAATTATGTAACACTATGTTCGATCACTGTACTGTGTACAATCCTCTTTTTTTTTTAATTCGCCAAATTTTGTGCATAAAAGGTAAAGCGTCATCCAAGGAGAAAGTGAAGGTCAACATCGAACAAAGAGACCAGACTTTACCATACAAACACTGCTTGTTATTACGGTGATTGATCATACAAATCCAGTCTTGGTAGAATCAGCATAAGATAATCAGATGAGCAACAACAACAAAAAATAGTCGGCAAGTTCCACAATAGGCAACATATAATTACTTTAACACAGTAAATATGAAAACTTAATAAAATGGCCAATATCTTTTCGGATTACTTCAGAGAATTAAAAACTTTTAATAATCAGAATTCAAACTGAAATAAGTGCACTGTCTGTTACAGCTTCAACATGCATATAATAACTTCACATGTAGACTGACAGTAATAGACATCACCTTACGAGATTCGTAGATAGATCCACTGAATATCTCCCTTGCAAAAGCTCGCAAAACCTGCTATACTTGCGCGTGAAACTCCATACAGGATGTGGCAAAATTGAGCAACATAGCAAAACGTTTACTATAAATTCTGTGACTTAATGTCCGGTGAGAGAGCTACGATACATGCGCTACAAACACTCTATCATTCTGCCAGTTTCCTAGATCAATGCAGGGAATCGGGTAGCCGGCATGAACATGGACTTCACTCTTATCGAACGCCAATCTCTCATCACACTCTGTCACCTGATCTTTTGGCACACTTTCTCTTCGTCTGAGAATTGGACTCAAAACTTTAGACGCCTCCATGACTGGAGTGGAGTAATTCAGTTTCTTCTCCCGACAGCATTCAGAAAGACATCAAGTAATTGCTGGCAGCAGATTTGAATTTCAGTCCAAAGATAGAACAGAATATATTATCTTAGAAGAGAAATTATGAATAACTAGAGATTTTAAAATTCAGTGATAGATTAAAGTTTAGAATAAATTCCTGCAACTTACCGAATCTAGCTTTCGTAAACAGTATTCACATCACGAAGTTTTGCTAATGTATGTCGAGAGGTTTATGTTACTGTGAACCACGTGCTCGCTTACTTCACAGTAACCAGACTATACATATGTCTTAAGAAAAATGGAAAGCGAAATTACCTTTCTTCATTAACATCATCATCTTATTGTGAACGCCCTGTCTTAAGTCTCTTCCTAGCGCGAGCTATTAAATAGCTTTGAAAGTAATAAAGAAGGTAAAGGTAATCCTGTCATGCCTTAGAAGCACATAGGGATATGATGTTAGTGCCCATATTTTCCTTGACCTGTCAGCACACTAGAGGGTGATATGATCAGTATCACGCCTGGCCGCCTTTCCTTCCCCAACTCCAGAAGAAGTCGGGTACCCATTTCTACAGCTGGGTCACTGGGATGCCTCCGGCCGGATTCGAACCCCCCGACCATCGCCATGAGAGACCAGTGCGCTAACCACTCAGACACCCTTGAAAGAAATAAGCATGCTGTTTTATTCGACTAATATTATATACGTATATACGTCTCGTCATTTCCTAATATAAACGTGGCTGATTGTTTATTATAAGTTGTATATGTGGGTATGAGAAACCAGAAACATACACATATCTAGGCACAACCTTCAACAGAAGCAGCATAGTAGGCGAGGAAATTAAAAGCAGAGAACAGATAGTTAATAAATCATACTTCGCCTTGCAACAGCTGTTAAAATCCAAAATCCTGTCCCAAAACACCAAAATAACAATCTAAGAAAATTATAATAAGACCAGCCGCCATGTATGGATCAGAAATGTAGAGAACGACAAAGAAAGATGAACAACAATTGCAGATCTTTGAGAACAAGATCCTAAGAAGAATCTTTTGGCCTACAAAGGATATCAACAGTGGAGAATTGAGAGCTAGAAAGAACACTGAACTGAACAGCTTATTTAAATCCCAACGAATTATAAAAGTCCTGAAAATGAACAGACTACGCTGGCTGGGCCATGTAGAAAAAATGGAAGGGAACGGATAAATGAAAATTGTGTATGCCCAAGAGACGAGGGAAACAAGACCAAGGAGCAGACCAAGACAGAGATGGAAAGACAACAAGAAAGAGGATATAAAATAAATTGGTGTCACCAAATGGAGGGAGAAGATTAGGAACAGAGAGGAATGGAGGCGAACTTTATCTGCAGCAGTGAGCCTTAATGGCTCGGAAAGCTGAAGAAGAAGAAGATGTGAGCTTGGGTTATTTTATTTGACAGAGAAAGAATTATTCCCCCTCTCTTTCTCCTTCTCCGCCCCCCCCCCTCTCTCTCTCTCTCTCGCTATCTCTTTCTCTCTCTCTCTCTCTCTCGCTATCTCTCTCTCTTTCTCATTTTTATTTTCTTATCATTTTATTATTTGTATAATTTTCTTCCTAATTTATTTTGTCTCTTTTTAAGGTTATCAAATAACTCCCCAGTACTTCTTATGTTTCCTTTGTACTCAAACTTATCATCCTCGTTGTCTTTTGAAACGTTCCAATATTCTGTTTTATGTCACATCTCTGTATTTTAAAAAAAAAAACCACGTGCATGAGAAAATAGCAGAGACGTATTGTCGGTTACTATTTTATGCAGCCGCGTGTATTCATGCGCAAGAACTTTTGCCTGAGTGGGAGAACAAAGTAAACCACGTAGTTAAATTACTCGATAGGATTAAACAATTATTGTTTGTTATCTCTTTACACAATCAGCCAGAGCTTTCCACCCTGTTAGCCTGATGGGATGTGTACAGAAACGTAATCTAAATATAAAAAAGCTTTACATGCTAGTTTTTTTTTTTTTAAGAATAGCGTAACATAGTCAATCTTTCTACAGCTTAAGGTTGCCAGACACGAAATCTTATGGGTTTTTGAAACGGAAGAATATTAGTCAGCTCGCACCTAGATACACTGGGATTTACAGAAATTATAAATTGTGGCAAAATTGAGCAGCACAGCAAAACGTTTACTATAAAGTCTGTGACTGAATGAGAACACGCAAATTTTTTTTTTGTCAGTGGAAGAGTGAAAAACATACAAAAATAGTTCTGATGATCATTGTGAAACCCAAAACACTCCCCCCCCCCCAAAAAAAAAAAGGTGCACCATACAAGCAAAAGGCGCCGATCAAGTTGACAAGTACTTAGGCACCTTGGTAACTCCAGGTGGAAGATGTATCACCGAAGTAAAAAAAAAAAACAGAACCGCGCAAGCCAAGACCCTCTTTCAAAAGCTGAAGTCTATACGTTTCAAAAGCTGAAGTCTATACGTTGCAATAAGTCACTATCTATGAGAGTCAGGAAAAGCGTGCGACCATGTCACGTCGAAACAATCCTGTTCTGTGGATGCAAACCCTGGACGCTCAGTAAAGAGACACAAAGAAGGCTGGAATCAGCTGACATGTGGGTTCTTAAGAAGAATGCTGAAGGTGCCAAGGGCAGCGAGAAAATCGAATGAGGAAGTTCTGAAAGAGGCACGAGAAACAAGGACAATTCTTAAAAAAATAAAAAAAAGATCAGAAAGCTGCAATTTAAATTTGTGGGAGATGTTTGGAGGAGAGGCGGACATGAGCATCTAACGGGCAACGGGGAAGAGCTAAGGTAGAAGAGGCAGCGGTGGACAGAGAGAAAAATGTTTGAAGATCTGGCATTCTGACATGGGAAATGCCCAGTGACAAGCCTTTTGATATGAACAAAGGACAGAGGATTATGGAAGGACATGATACTCGTATCCTACGCCTATCATCAGGGTCTTTGAGAGAGAGAGGAGAGAGAGAGAGAGTGGAAAGATAGGATACTACACACACACTGATCTCATAAAATATGCGCTTCCTTGGAGTCACAAGTGATGAATAAGAAAATATGTAAGTTCTAAATGATGGAGAGGAACAGACAGAACCACAAAAATAACATTTTTAAGGGCATGCATCTTTCCCATCGCAACATAAGTCTGTGAGACCTGGACACTTAACAAAACAGCTGAGAAACACATAAATGTCTTTGAATGTAAATGCTACAGAAGAGTTCTTCAAATATCATGGACACAAAAAAGAACAAATATATCCATACTACAAGAACTTAATATTGAAAAAGGCTGGCTAGTAAAGAGGAATAAAGAGAGAAAATTTAAATATTTTGGACACATTAAACGTCATGATAATCTAGAGAAAATCGTCTTGGAAGGGTGCATAATGTGAAAAAGAAAAAGAGGAAGACCAAGGCGAAGATGGCTGCAAGACATCGTTGATGATCTGCAAATGGATGCATCAGCAGCAGGTCATCTTGCTCACAACCGAAAGGCCTACAGGAGTGCTGTTAGGGAGGCACAGTTCCGCAAGGGACATGCAAATAAATGAATGAAAATGATAAATAAAAACATTTGTGATAAGATGACAAAGTAAGACAGGAATAATTATTGTATAAGTATATAACTATACACGAAAGCACTGCAGTAAAGCTATGATGACAAAAATATGACAAAGTAAGTCGGCTCCCTTCAAACACAACCCGTGCTTAAGCCCTGTTGACTGTCGGTGCTGTATTCTGTCACTTTTAATTGTTATGATTTGTTTTGTGTTTTAGACTTAACATGGAATTATTAGGTAAAGATAAAATCCCGGTTTCCATGTTATTACGGCATACTGGGGGATATAGTTAGGCCCGCATTTCCAACACCATCGCCACGAGAAAATGTGATATGGGTAGTATCACGTCTGGCGGCGTTTATCTTCCCAGATTTCTCTGCTACCTATTTTTTTAGAGGCTGGGTGGACCCCAGAGTCTTTCTGGTGCGCTGGTTCCAGACAATATTCCCACGACTGAGAATTGAACCTGGTAGCACCGGATTAGTGGGCCCAACGAATGATAAAATATTGATAAAGCTAAATATGTAAGTTCTGTGGATATATTTCTGGTACTAATATTTTACTTGTAACAGAGAAAAACAAGAAATTATGACATTTTTTTTTTCACTTTGAAATGATTTTCTATGAATCGACGCTGGCAGAGACTCACTAATACAAATATTCACATATTTCATCACTTACTGTTTAATTTCATGTATAAAATATTTCTGATATGTATTGGCTGATGATATATTAAATAGTTATGATATGTATTGGCTGATGATATAATGCAGATCTAATATATAATGTGCTTCACTCTTGTTGATAATAGCGTTTTTCTTCATTCTTTCTTTAGACTATTGTTGCTTGCTTGCTACGTTCACAAGAATATGTCTTCAGTGTAACAGAAGGTATTGTCTGCAGTGCTGTCGTATTATTATAGAGCTTCTTTTATCCTATCTGTTCATCTCACTCAGGGGCGTCGTCTACGTCTGACTGCTTTCATCCAGATATTAAAGGCCCTAGAGTCTGTCCCATATCTCCATTGGCGCCTTCAGTAGCAGGGTTACCCTTTCTCACAGAGCGCTCATCGCCGTAGTTCCTTTTGACTGTGGAGTCTACTATGGAATCATTGAGCACTCTGTGCTTTGCTAGCTCCAATTAGGGAATGATACAAAATAGCCGCTGTAATCCACTCCCGGTCCGACACAATGTTGTACCCCAACATCTTCACCACATCGACTGCAGAGAACACCAGCTCGCAGTTCCGTGGAGAAGAAGAAGACGAAGAAGAAGAAGAAGAACGCGACCTCATTCAGGTCAATTGTCTAAAGAACTTTTGTCTTTCCAAGGATGTCATGACTGTGTTTGGAACGTTGTTGTTTCTTGTCATTTTTTCCGGATCATGTTGATAATATCACCGAGGTTTGTTGACAATATCACCGAGGCTTGTTGATAATATGACCGAGGTTTGTTGATAATATCATCGAAATTTTTATAATATCACCTTGATTTGTTGATAATATCATGGAGATAATGTCATTGCTTTCCTAAATAATATAGTATCTTGTCAAATTCTGGTACCTTCTGTGAATGATTTCATCAATTATTTCAAGCATGAATTTCAAAATAAATGATGAAATATTTGACTGTTTCTATTCCATGTCTTGACATCATTTATCAGGGGCAAATATCTATTTTTTGGGAATATTTCCCTGAAGACCGTCTTGGAAGGGTACATAATGGAAAAAGAGAGAGAGAGAGGAAGACCAAGGCGAAGATGGCTGCAAGACATCGTTGATAATCTGCAAATGGATCCACCAGCAGCAGACCATATTGCTTACAACCGAGAAGCCTACAGGATAGCTGTTAGAGAGGAAAAGTTCTATAAGAGACATGCAAATGACTGAGTGACTGACTTATGACTGATTTTCCTGATGAAAACAGTTTTATTTAGGTTTTACATGATAAAACTTTCCCTTCACCAAGGAGGTATACAGCGTCAGATTTATGCCATCTCCCACAGAGTCAGATTTCTGCCATCTCTCACAGCGTCAGATTTCTGCCATCTCCCACAACGTCAGATTTCTGCCATCTCTCACAGCGTCAGATTTCTGCCATCTCCCACAGCGTCAGATTTCTGCCATCTCCCACAGCGTCAGATTTCTGCCATCTCCCACAGCGTCAGATTTCTGCCATCTCTCACAGCGTCAGATTTCTGCCATCTCCCACAGCGTCAGATTTCTGCCATCTCTTTCAATGTATTCTGAGTTGAGAAAGTTGGTAATCGCCGTTCTGAAACTTCTGCAACAATTTCACTGACTTCAAGACAAGATCAACTGTTTTTCTCTTCAGATTCCACACAACTTCTTAGTAATTCTTCCATGCTCTTACGCAGTCCCTGAAGCTTTTTTTTAATGCTCAAAATCAAGCGCACAGTTCTCTCATTTACCAGACCTTATTTGAGCGAAAACTGTTTCTTTTTTTTTTCCAAGTCTCATTGCCACTCCTGGGGGTAAGTCCATATTTCGCTCAAAGATCAAACTGGAAAATGAGAACCTGTTGAAGTATTTTCAGTTTCGGAAACGTTGTCATTTTCTGGTGAATTATTTCGAAAGTTCAATGCAGCGAAAAATATTTAACAAAAGTACGCGTGCCGAAGGTCGTGAAAATACGGGCCTAAAACATTATCCCCGGTATGTCTTGATGTCTTAGAAACGGGGATTCCACCTTTATAAACATAGACACTGATGATGGTCAATGTGGAGACGATAATGAGATGACTTAATGAAAACGATGATAGTGATGGCGGCATGATAACGATGGCACAGATGATGATGATGATGATGTAGTATAACGCGAGAACGTAGAAATATATCAATACTTTACTTAAGGTTGCTCAACACTCAAACTCACTCTCTACCTGTGTCTCAGCTGATGCACATTCGATTGAATGTGATTCATGATGCCGCCTGGCCATTGTCCCCGATACAGTGATCACTCAAACAACCTAAAGCCCGTTTACTGGCTACGTTTTTTTTTTTTTTTTGGAGCTTACATATTCCCAGGAAACTCCACGACGCTCACACAATGCGCCCATTTTTAGTTAACAGTCAGAGATGAATGGTCCAGTACTCTCAATACTTTCTACCGAGAATCCGAAATAGCGTTTGAATAGTGGGAACGATGGTAGCCACTGAAGATGCTGGTCCTTTCATTCTACTGGGGAGAGTGAAAATGCGAGCACTTACGTTATCGCGCTATGGGTTTCATTGCATCGTATATCAGACGTCTAATACCTCATTTCTGTGGGGGCAGTCATTAGTAAGCTTTGCTGAACCGTCTTAAGGATGGAAAGGAAAGAATGTAAAAAGCGCATGAACTGACCGAGCATGTAGGAGCATCATCATCATCATCATATGCCGTGCTGGTAGGAGTTGGCGGTCATGTTTCTCCGTAGATCTTGGTCTTTGATATTTGTGATCAGCTCATTTGATGACTTTCAGCTGATCCGAAACCAGTACAAGAAGTGTTCACACATAATTCTTCGGTCTTATTTATTGAATAAATCCTCGATTTATAAGCTGATTATGACTGTCTTACAAGTCGTTGTTGATACTTTACAATGACTGGAAGAACGAGTGACATTATGTGTGTGTGTGGGTATGTGTATGTGCGCGCGCGCCCGTGTGTCTATATGAAACGCTTGCATAAGAAAAGGGATATAACCATTGCCTGTGTGATAGGAGTGACTCGGCTGGTAAACTTTTTTGCCAGTTGGACCCGATGAACCTATATCAGGAACTGTCAGGCCACATTCATAGATAATTTTAATAATAATAATAATAATAAACTATGAATAACAGTTACTTCAGTTAAGCAATATTATATAATAATGGCACAATAATTAGTTTGATGCGGGTCTCCGGCCGCGCGCTGGCGACCGCTGCCAACATAAAAAGACACAGAAGGATGGATTAATGGATGGATGGATGAATGGATAGATGGGTACACAGCATTGATCCTACATAAAGAAGAAATGTTACATACTGACCGGCTCTACATACACAGACCATACTGACTTACTTAAACAATAAAACAAATTCTAACAGGTATTGAAAACAAACATTTGAGAAGCTTGGGTACTGTAGTTAGTCCATCTATAACCGTTATAAAGATGACAGATGAATCAAATATCAGAAAATGATTTCAGCAGCTCGGACGAGTTTTCAGTAAATTTCACACGTTTAGACGCCTAAATTCAGGGCGATTTTTAGATTGATAAGGGCATTAATTATCCACAGAGCAGCCTGCAAGAAAATGCAGGAAAGCAGCCCAAATAAAAGTCGATAAATTTAATGTAAAATGTTTGGACAGCTGCCAAGTAATGAATGTAGTAGCCCTATACGGCGAATAAGAAAGTCTCTGACAATGTAGTTTAAAAATAGGCAAACACGATTTGACCTGCAGCTGCAGGAGTTAACTTGATGAAGTGATAGAGAAGCAGCCGTATGGCCGCCATTGCAACCATATAAAATCTCACATGAAAGCTTCGTAGTGAACTACATATCGCCAAATATAATATTATTTTGACCAGCACAATTCTGCGGTAATCAATCTTTCAAATGTTAATAAAAAAAATTCTTGATTGAAAGATGTAAGAGCGTTCTACTGCCCCAACATGATTAACTAACAGAGCACTGTGTTGTGTGATTAACCTCGATAAATACACGGCATTTAATTCAACGACAGAAGGAAAAATAGCACGAAAATAGCCGTTAACATTTTCTCTTTATTTATTTTTAAACAGTAACCATACAACAATGTGTTCTGTCACTTTCCTATGGGCAAGCCTCGTTGTTTCCTATTGTTAAGTTTGTACAACCGATTAAACAAAGCTAGCAATCATTATCGGTTAGAGGTTAACGAATCTTCTCTAACATACGATTCGTTAGGGCATGTTAGAGAAGATGTAGACAAAGAATATCATGACGCCATAAAAATTGGAGGTTATGAAATACCAGAGATTAGATATGTTGATGACACGGTATTACTGTCCACAACACAAAAAGAAATGGAAAAACTAATTATGTCAGTCCGTAAGAACAACGAAGAGCAAAACCTTTATCTTAATGCAAAGAAAACTAAATTGATGAGAGCTGACAAAACAAACAAGGCAGCTGAAATATACATCAGTGGGGAAAAATTGGAGGAAGTGGAGAGTTTTGATTATCTTGGATCACTGCTAACTAATAATGGAGATACAATGAGGGAAATTAAAAGGAGGACATATATCGCTCTTTAACAAATAAAACAACGAAAAAAGCTGTGGAGAGAAACAGATAGAACTACAAAAATAAGATTCTTAAGGGCATGCATCTTTGCCATCGCAATATATGCATGAGAAACCTGGACACTTAACAAAACAGCTGAGAAAAACATAAATGCCTTTGAATGTAAATGCTACAGATGAGTTCTTCAAATATCATGGACACAAAAATAATATATATATCCATACTACAAGAACTTAATATTGGAGAAGTTTGGCTGGTCGGAAAGATTAAACAAAGAAAACCTAAATATTTTGGACATATTAAGCGTCATGATAGTTTAGAGAAGACCGTCTTGGAAGGGTGCATAATGGGGAAAAGAAAGAGAGGAATACGAAGGCGAAGATGGCTGCAAGACATCTGCGAATGGACGCATCAGCAGCAGGGCATCTTGCTTACAACCGAGAGGCCTACAGGAGAGCTGTTAGGGAGGCAAAGTTCCGCAAGCGACATGCAAATGACTGACTGACTGATTGGTTAACTAATTTTGTTGAAATGTGAAGCTCGGAATCTGCTTTTGGCCACTAGAGCATTGATCAACTTCCATCTACGTAGAAAACACGTCAAAGTTTGAAGACATGAATATTCTGTGCGTTCCCTGTTTAAAGGGTAATTCTCGGAATATACGCATTTTGTTTAATTCTATATAGTAAATATAATTTATATATAATCCGTTATATAATCCGGATATTAAAACTGAGTAGCACATGAAATGTCATTATCAAAAACTTAAGGAGAAGCAACAAACACTGCGTTGTAGAGTAAAAAGTTCTTAAATCTCCCACCAGCGTCATTAAAAGAGTCAAATAATATCATCGAACAACTATTTAGAGTGGAACTTAACGAAGAGCGTTAAATAATAAATCAGATTCTTATATAGAACAAATATATCTATACTACAAGAGCTTAATATTGAAGAAGGCTGGCTAGTGAAGAGGATTAAAGAGAGAAAACTGAAATATTTTGGACACATTAAACGTCATGATAATTTAGAGAAGACCGTATTGGAAGGTTACATAATGGGAAAAAGAAAAAGAGGAAGACCAAGACGAAGATGGCTGCAAGACATCGTTGACGATCTGGAAATGGATGCAGCAGCAGCAGGCCATCTTGCTCACAACCGAGAGGCCTACAGGAGTGCTGTTTGGGAGGCAAAGTTCCGCAAGGGACATGCAAATGAATGAATGAATGAATATATAACTAACATTATGCTCATGCAAGACTAATTCAGAGCTTAATACATTTCTGTTAATAAAAACCATACTGACTGGTGATACATGTACATATCATATTGACTAGTGCTACATACACAGACCATATTGACTAGTGCTACATACACAGGTCATGTTGACTAGTGCTACATACACAGATCATATTGACTAGTGCTACATACACAAATCATATTGACTAGTGCTACATACACAAATCATATTGACTATTGCTACATACACAGATCATATTGACTAGTGCTACATACACAAATCAGATTGACTAGTGCTACATACACAAATCATATTGACTAGTGCTACATACACAAATCATATTGACTAGTGCTACATACACAAATCATATTGACTAGTGCTACATACACAAATCATATTGACTATTGCTACATACACAGTTCAGTTCATATTGACTAGTGCTACATGCACATGTCATGTTGACCCAGGGCATTTGACTTGTGCTGCATGCGCGGGTCATATTGATTGACTCTACACACCAAGAACATGCTGACTGACGCTACACACCAAGGGCATGTTGACTGACTCCATTTAACAAAACCATGTTAACTGACGCTTAGAGCGGTGGCTCAGTCAGGTTAAAGCTGAAACATTTTACTGAAAGAATGGAAACAAAGGTGCCTTAGTGCAGTGTATATCTAGATTAATATAAGTAGTTTAACCATTCTTTTAAGAGACTTTGCAAAACTGAGTCTGGGGAGAGACAAAGGTTAAGGTATATTCTTCTGCAGTTATTCGTGGTTATTTCATTGAATATGGGTCTTCACAGCTTTATAGTGTCTTTACAGTCCTCCAGAGTCCACAGTCTTCCAGTGTCTTCACAGTCTTCCAGGGTCTTCACAGTCTTCCAGGATCTTCGAAGTCTTCCAGGGTCTTCACGGTCTTCCATAATCTCCACAGTTTTCCATGGTATTCACAGTCTTCCAATGATATCCACAGTCTTCCAAGGTCTTCACAGTCTTCCAGAGTCTTCACAGTCTTCCAGGGTCTTCAAGTCTTCTAGGGTCTTCACAGTCTTCTAGGGTCTTCAAGTCTTCCAGGGTCTTCACAGTCTTCCATGGTCTCCACAGTCTTCCAGGATCTTCACAGTCTTCCAGGGTCTTCACAGTCTTCCATAGTCTCCAAGTCTTCCATGGTCTCTACAGTCTTCCAGTGTCTTCACAGTCTTCCAGGGTCTTCATAGTCTTCCAGGGTCTTCACAGTCTTCCAGGGTCTTCACAGTCTTCCAGGGTCTCCACAGTCTTCCGTGGTCTCCCGTGGTCTTCAGGTCTTCCAGGGTCTTCACAGTCTTCAATGGTCTGGTCTTCACAGTCTTCCAGGGTCTTCACAGTCTTCCAGGATCTTCACAGTCTTCCAGGGTCTTCACAGTCTTCCAGGGTCTTCACAGTCTTCCAGGGTCTTCACAGTCTTCCATGGTCTTCACGGTCTTTCGTGGTCTCCACGGTCTTTCGTGGTCTCCACAGTCTTTCATGGTCTTCGCAATCTTCTGAAGTTTTTGCTGCTAGTCACACAGTGAACAATGGACAGATGTCCTATGAAAGCGGGTAGACAGACATCAAAACCCAGCGGACAGATATCCCAAAACAGCAGGAAGCCACCCAGACAGACAGATATCCCATACAGTGGACAAGCAAACATCCCAATACGGCAGGCATATAGAGTGGTATCCAAAAGCACCATATGTACAGAGATCCCAACACCCCAGACAGATATTCCAATAGACAGACATTCTTTTGCCTGGTTGAAACACACTGAACAAGCAGACATCACAGCATAGTGGACAGATAGATATCCCAACACAGCAGACAGACAGATATTTCATCACAGTGGAGAGACAGACATCCCAACACAACAGACGGACAGAGTGTTCCAACACAGTAGATATGCGGGCATTCCAAGCTAGCAGACAGAAAAACATTCCAAAACAATGAACAGACAGACATCCCAAGACAGAAGACAGGTATTTCACACAGTAGACAGACTAGACATACATCCCAAAACAACAGACAGATATCTCAACACAGTGGACAATTACATATCTCAACACAGCAGACAGAGATCCCAACACACTGGAGAGATAGACATCCCAACGCAGCAGACAGACAAATAGACAGACATTCCAACACACCGGACAGGCAGACATCCCAACAAACAAACAACAACAAGTAGATGATCTTCCAGTGTCGAGACTTGCTTTTCGATTATCCTTCATGGAATCGAATTCTTTTCGGAGAAAAACAACACATTACAATTCTATTCTCCCCGAATCGATTCTCTCATTTTCTGCAGTATAAAAAAGAACACAGATGAACAAACAATATTGGCATAACAAGCCAGGTCGTGATTAGGGGCATGTGGTTTATGGAGATTGAGCGGCCGCCTCATTTCACACAGTACACAAACTTTGTATGTATGTTTCTCTCAGACCTTTGTTGAAACTTTTGTACATCCTATCAGATAATAAAACAAAACGAAAAGTTCGTGCCACACCGACAAATACCTGCACGATTAAAGGAACAAAAGATACTTACAGGTAATGAATATCCTTTTGGAAAAAAAAACCAAACAAACACCGATGCAAATATTTGTAAGCAAAAGCAATTCAGATTTTTATATACAACTAAAACTGGCACAGAGATATTCATGTTTTCAGTGGGATCTAATCTAGCTACATTAGACTTTTCCGGCCTAATTTAAAGCGAGCTATTTATTGAATGCTTGAAGGCAAAAGACTTAGTTTGTAACAGACAATCAGACAAATGACAATCTTAATTTTGGGGGGATCAAACAGTAGATGAAATCTGCGAAAAGAATACAGATCAGAAAAAAAAGTGGTGCAAAGACGGGAGTCAGACAAGGATATTTGATGTCATCTTCTCTATATATCCTCTTCATTGCGAATAAATAGATAAAATATCAATGAAATGTTTAGAGGAATCACAAATAGAAGAGCATTTAATTCCCCCTATAACCGTACTGGTGGAGTGGGCTGGCCATAAGATTAGCTGAACCTTGTTCAGTTCACATGTATCTCTTTTGTTCAGAATCTCTGTGTTGATGAGAATGACTGCAGCACATTCTCACTTGTATGCAATATTTCGTCTTTTGTTATGTAGGTCTAATTACTGAAGCAGGTGCTGAATAGAAGTCAAATGTCTAAAAACAGAACCGAAACAGGCGATTACGATTCTCTATTTACTGTACAATATCCAATCGACTCATTTCCCGAAATATTGGATAGTTATCAAAGTTGTCCCAAAGTTTTCGGAAAGTATTGCCTAATATCTCTTACAGGGGTACAAGTGGCCATCAAGTGTGACAGAGTTAGCCACAGGTAAAAGGTTAGAGATGAGAAAACGGGGAACAATACATGACCTCTTGGTGCATCTTGCAAAAAAAAAAAAAAAAGTTGTGCCACAAAATAGCCAGAAATGTCAATTTCATCTCCGTCTGCATGTCATCAAAACATACAGGGAAAGAGCTCCCCCATAAATTTGGGTTCAGATGTCTGAGTTTTTGTTGATTTTAGTGTGCCTTTCTCCCCCCCCCCCCCCCCCTCACGCCCCCACCCCCGACGTCCTCCTCTCTTCCAAACCTTGACCAGACTTCGTGGTTCGGGCTCTTTGACCAGATTTCGTGGTTCGGGCTCTTTGACCAGATTTCTTGGTTCGGGTTTTTTTTTAACCAGACTTCGCGGTTCGGGCTTATTGACCAGATTTCGTGGTTCGGGTTTTTTTTACCAGACTTCGTGGTTCGGGCTCTTTGACCAGATTTCGTGGTTCGGGCTCTTTGACCAGATTTCGTGGTTCGGGTTTTTTTTTACCAGACTTCGCGGTTCGGGCTCTTTGACCAGATTACGTGGTTCAGGCTCTGACCAGACTTCGCGGTTCGGGCTCTTTGACCAGATTACGTAATTCGGGCTCTCTGACCAGACTTCGCGGTTCGGGCTCTTTGACCAAACTTCGTGTTTCGGGCTCTTTGACAAGTTTGTTCATGGATTTCTCTTCGTAACTTCCATTATAATTCTGACAGTGATCTTAAATATCATAGGCAGTGTCTACTTACCTGTCTTAAATAGGTCTTAAGTATCTATAAAGTCTAACAAATGTCTAGCCCTACTTTCATTTCCTAGGATAACTCATGCTACACAACAGCGGACGAAAATATTGAAACCAAGTCTTGATGTAATATACTGGAATTTTATTCCATTTCTTGGATTCTGTGTTTCACGCACATAAAATATAAAACTTGTGACTGAGTGTAGAACTGAGGCTCTCGTTCAAATTTTCAATCCACTTTTAGATTCACATTCGGGCAAAAAAACAAAACAAAACAAAAAACATCGGGGCATCTTTATGGCACGAATGCAATCAGAGTACGAGGCAGCAGTTAATTTCTTTGCTTGTCTTTTGTGTTTGCGAAATTCTACAGTAGAAGCTCACGATATTTGTGTTTTATTTCTTGGAAATCCCCAGTTTTTTGGCTGATTCGCAGGAAAGCAGAATCTACATTACAATTTCGTTATAGCTCCTACGGGGAGTCTACGGTTATATGCAGTCTCTACAATTCTGAGCCCTTCATACGAAGACAGTGCAAATGTTGGGTAGAGTTTTGTATTGATTCGGCTACAACCTACCGAATTAACTAACTCCAGTCTTCAGCGGAGTGTTTTTAAAGCTGAATAAAGTAGTAATTCGTCCCATATCTACTTCTACAATCTATAAAAGTGGGTGCCGTACTTGACGTGGAAATGAAAAGAGTAAAGATGGTTGTGCTGGAATCTGGCCCGTGGAACCAGAGTTGGGGAAAAAAAAACTTCTATCCCACCTCTTTTTGAAGTTCCTAGTAACAGAATGATATACCGTGCTCCGGCCAGGCTAACTTGGTGGAGCTCGGCGTGGTCTACATAGTGGTAGAATCCGCGAAGGATCTCGTTTCTTTCATTCTCTTCAGATCTTCCAGTGAGCCACTGTAATCCCCCGCACCCGACACGGTACCTTCGCTTCAACATCACCACGGCATCGGCTGAAATGGACAATAACTTATAGTTCCACAAAGATCAAAAACAAGAGCAAGATATAAAATCTAGAAAAACAATAAAGCATGTTATAACCGTTAAAAGAAACACAAAAACTATCAGTATTACAGCTTCAAAGAACATTCCCAAGTTTAAAGGCACACGTACATATACATACACATATAGTCATGACACACACATACACACCCGTGGGGCGGGGGAAGGGAGCATTTCATGAACATTCCGGGGAGCTGCGTTGCTAAAATATTTATATCAGCGTCATTCTCGATATGCCAAGCCTGGACATTAATCATGGAGCAGGATAGGAAGATGATACACTACAGCTTATAATACTGCAGGAAGAATAACAGGACTTGAAGATAGTCAGGAAAATCCTGTGTTAAAAAAAAAACAGAAAGAAGATACAAAATCCCAACCACGTGTGCGTTATGTAGCAGAGAGAGAGAGAGAGAGAGAGAGAGAGAGAGAGAGAGAGAGGTTCTGATAACAAAGTAGTAACGTACCAGGTCTCATAACGTTCTCTGAGTCGGAATCCAGTATTATACACGTTCTCGGTGAAGCGTAGAATGTAAATAATTGACTAGTTGTGTGGCGGATTCCATGGCATGACCGCCAAATTAAAACTAACAACTCCTAAGCCTGGGTAGAAGAAGTATGTTTTCCAATTAACTTTCGCACATGCCCCAGGTATGCTAGAAATAAATTATTCAAAATGTAATGATCCTGTTTTTGTTTGCCTGGAGCACGCAAATCTAGATGTACAAATTGCGTTTTTTTTTCATTGCCAGAAAGAGAAGGCAAGTTTCATCTAAATACAAAACATGCAATCAGTGACCCTGCTTTGAAGTAACTCTCCGTTTTATGCGTCTTCTGGGAGAGTAGTAGTTACCACACCCACAAAGCAGTGCTCACGTTAACTACCGGCTGAAAGTGGGTGAAGCTCGGAGAGGGCAGCCCGCCCGAGTCAGGCCTGTCCCAATGTTTACTTCCCTGTAATCATTAGTCCAGAAATGTTAATGTAACTCCTCGCCTCATATTACAAAATCATGACCCTCCATGCCGATCCCACACGAGAAATTCCCAGCTGCAGACCTTACTGCTGTCGCCCTCAGCAGATCTGCTTCACTGGACGCAAGAGAAATCATTCTTCTGTTAGTTTTCTACACAAAACAAAAACTTCTAAATGAATCTAAATGAATTAGCAGGGTGGGTCCCATTCGCAGCTTTTCCCAGTACGAAACAAACTACGAAAAAATGAACTTTAGAACCTGGATTGTAGTGGTTAAAACTGCTCTTATATGTAGATAGGACGGACAGAAGGACGACGACTGACGACTTGTGACTTCTACTAGAAGCTGGGGGGGAGAGGGGGGGAAAGCGGGGTTTGGTCCATAGAGTCATGCCTACTAAATCTAACCAGGGGATCTTAGGTGTGTAACCAGGGGATCTTAGGTGTGTAACCAGGGGATCTTAGGTGTGTAACCAGGGGATCTTAGGTGTGTAACCAGGGGATCTTAGGTGTGTAACCAGGGGATCTTAGGCGTGTAACCAGGGGATCTTAGGTGTGTAACCAGGGGATCTTAGGTGTGTAACCAGGGGATCTTAGGTGTGTAACCAGGGGATCTTAGGTGTGTAACCAGGGGATCTTATGTGTGTAACCTTTCTGTCTTTATCCGCTGTGACCAGACTCTGGTTTTACGGCACATTTCTTCACTTGATACAGGTGGGTGTACTGTGGCGTGGCACCAGAGGAAATATAACCAAATGCCTTCTATCTGAGAAATCACGTCGCCAACGATTCGACCAACCTTTCCTACAATCCCTATGCAACTCTTAATACATAATTTTACCAAAAGACGCAGTGTTAACACATGTTAATAGTCTTAAAAGTGAATAAGACGCGACTGATTACAAAAATGGAAGATAGGGAAACCGTTTCATGATCCGTTAACCCGATGGTCTTGGGTGAAAATCTGTTCATATTCTTATTATGAGAAAGATACAAGAGGACGAACGTGAGGCGCTGTGAAGGCATAAAACAATCAGTAGCAGAGAAGCTCAAAATCAACTTCGAAACCCTGAAAACAATCATAGAGTGATTTAAAACGGCCACTGAAAACTGCTGAGGACAAAAAAAAAAACCTAAACAGTCTCGTAGGGACTGAAAATCATCTTGGAATTATTACGAAATATAAAGCCACCATGTGCTAAAAATCATCACAACTGAGAGAATGAAGTTTATTATCAATTTACAGGTGGTAGGGTGGGTAAACAAAGGGAAAAAAACATGCTAGTGTATGTACGAGAGATATTATGAAGATATGATCATCCATAGTTTCGGAACTAAATCAAAGGGTGTTTCAGTCAATTTTTGTCAATTCTGGTTGAAAGATACACGATAGAAAAAGTACAATGAGCCGAAAACTCGAGATGTGGAATGGTTTCTGCAAACAACTTCATCTGTCACAGTCTAGCGCAGGTCCAAAAACCAGTACAAGTGTAAGGAAGAAAAGAGGTAGGAGCAAGCCATTTAGTGGCACGCCGGAAACTGTTGAGAACGTGCGTGCGAGTGTGGTCTCATCTCCTGCACGGAAGCTTGTGCGACAGTTATCCGTGAAAAATAGGTATCCTCTTCCGACAGCATGGGGCATATACCTCGAACCAACCTACGCATGCATCCGTACAAGATCCATGTGTTCCAGTGTCTGAGAACTGCGTGCCGAGCAATGCGAACAAGGTTTGTGGAGAATTCGGAAATCACTTCCAGCAGAACCCTCACATTCTGAAACACGCTTGCTTTTGTGACGAGGCACACTTTCACCTCACGGGGGACATTAACAGACGTCACATGAGTTTCTGGGGCACTCAGCCTCCACCTGAAATTCACGAATCCACTCTGCATGCCCAGAAAGTCTTGGTGTGAAGTGCGGTTTCCATGTCGGCCTTTCATGTTTGATGATCGCGTTACTAGCGAGACCTGTACGTCATGATACTAGACTCCTTCATCCCTGAACAATGTTTCCATCAGGATGGAGCTGGACCTCACATCACTCCAGATGTCCTGGAATTCATGCACTCCGAGTTCCAGCATCGAGTAGTGTCCAGTCGTTTCCCACAGCAATTCCTGTGCGGATTCTCTTGGCCCAGCATGCAATCGGGATTTAAATCTGTGTGTTTACTTCCTCTGGGACTATCTGAAGGACACAGTGTTCAGCAATGGTCCCTGAAATCTGACTGAACTGTAGGAGAGGATCATTGACAGTTGTGCTCGCCTGTACTGTACAGAACCTTATATTATATTATACATCTCCAAGCGGTTCGAGAATCCGAAGACGCTCACATCCAGCTTGCCACTCACAAAGCTACCCGTATGTGAAATTCTAATCCTTGTATGTTAATTTTGATACTGTTTTCATATAAATAAACTTCGCTTTCGTCAATGCACCGTTAAGCTGAAACTGACAATAAATGACTAAAACACCCTGTTCGAAAATTCAAAATATAGCGATATTCAACTGCTTTCAACATGTGTCTTGAGGAAATTATATTATGATAACGGTCACAAGACCAGATAACAGGTTCAACGATCACCATAACGGTTTTTTTGGTGTTTATTTCATCTTATTTCATATTGTTTATTTCATACAATTCAACAGCGCAGTATACATGTTTTTCCAGTTGTTTTTCAATGGGTGCTCTTGATTAATATTTTCCTCGGGCATCCCGAAGACACAACTACCTCCTACGCATCTGTTTCATGATTGATTATTGTGGATCCATTACTTCCCTTGGCTTTGAATAATTTACTATCAATTTCAAAACAGCATCTTACGCGAACAATTTTGCGTTATATCAGATTGTTCAGAAAGATATACTTCAAAACATAGTAATTCACAATTTATGCTCAGTATTTTCTGATAAAGGCCAATCTCTAGTTGCTGTTGGTCGAGTGTCATTTGTCCTGTCGCATTTTCTGTTATAAACAAAGATAACCCAGCAATAATTGGAAACTGCCGATACAGCGATGGAAGCCAACAAACAGTAATTCAGTTTTCAAGTAAAACTATGCGGATGTGACTCACATGTTTATCGCCTGCGCAAAATGCTCTCTGGTCTCTGAATGAACGCGTTTTATATGCGGCCATTCACTACCGAAGCAAATTATTTTATTATCTTCGCAATAGCAATATATCTTTTATATTCTGTTACGAATTTTGCCTGCGTAGCTGTAGATGACTGAAGGATGTCTACTGGAAAAATCTGAAGATAAAATTCTATTGACTAATCTAATTTTCATCAAAGTCGCCATGCTTACCCGAGGATCACACATGACCTAACAAACAACAAAATTAACTTGACTAATTGAATGTTTTAAAAAAAACAGGTTTACTAATGTCAAAGACAGATGAGGAATATGGTAAAGTTGCCAGCTAATAGTTATTTCTATGTACTTGTTTGCTATTTCGTTATTCTCGTTGAACGTGATAAATGGCAGGCCACTACGAACATGGAGGTGCACAATATAGGAGGAACTAGAGGAAGCGAGAAAGACTTACTCAAGACAGGACTGGCTGAGGAACCTGTGTTGATTCTTTATGCTCCACGGGGAGTACAGAGGACTGATGATGATGATGAAGATGATGATGATGATGATGATGGCATATCGCTGAAATATTGTCTGTTACTGTTTGTTCCACATTACTGCATGGTCACCTCACTACTTCTTTTGAAAGTCCTGCTCATCTTACTTCTATTCTTTGTAAAACTTCACCATACACTTCTTACTTCTATTCTTTGTAAAACTTCACCATACACTTCTTACTTCTATTCTTTGTAAAACTTCACCATACACTTCTTAGTTCTATTCTTTGTAAAACTTAACCATACACTTCTTACTTCTATTCTTTGTAAAACTTCACCATACACATCTTACTTCTATTCTTTGTAAAACTTCACCATACACTTCTTACTTCTATTCTTTGTAAAACTTCACCATACACATCTTACTTCTATTCTTTGTAAAACTTCACCATACACTTCTTACTTCTATTCTTTGTAAAACTTCACCATACACTTCTTACTTCTATTCTTTGTAAAACTTCACCATACACTTCTTACTTCTATTCTTTGTAAAACTTCACCATACACTTCTTACTTCTATTCTTTGTAAAACTTCACCATACACTTCTGACTATCTCTTCTGGGCAGAGCCCTCTCAGAAATGTTTTTTTCTCTGCACTTATCTGTTTGTTGTCCGCTCTATAATTATTGAGTTATTGTTTTCTTAATATCCGTGTATTCTCATTTGTCGTCCTTTCTATAAATATTGAGTTGTTGTATGTTAATATTCGTGTATTCTCGTTTGTTGTCCTCTCTATAAATATTGAGTTGTTGTATGTTAATATTCGTGTATTCTCGTTTGTTGTCTTCTCTATAAATATTGAGTTGTTGTATGTTAATATTCGTGTATTCTCGTTTGTTGTCCTCTCTATAAATATTGAGTTGTTGTATGTTAATATCCGTGTATTCTCGTTTGTTGTCCTCTCTATAAATATTGAGTTGTTGTATGTTAATATCCGTGTATTCTCGTTTGTTGTCCTCTCTATAAATATTGAGTTATTGTATGTTAATATCTGTGTATTCTTCTCGTTTTCTCCTATTTGCGACTTTTCTATTTTCATCCTCTGTTTGTCGTGGGGTTTTTTTCCTATTAGTGAAAACAGACTTTCTGTACACCTCTGGCTATATCTGATCTACTAACGTCAGTTGTACAGGAATTATCATCTCACTCATGATATAAAAATGACGCTAGTGACTTAGGCCTTACTTCTTTTTTTTTTTAATCAGATTAAAAATATCCTCTACAGTTACCCTTACTACGACTTCACTAAAAAAATATCTGACCTATTCACTGATTGTAAGTGAAGTAGGCCAGACGCTAGATGCACTATCTGAACCACATATTCACCCAGTTATGGCTTAAAGCGATGTCACTGCGCCCATGTAGTATCTTTGGTCTCACAGTACATCCCACAGACTACTAATTCAGGACATTCATAGGAGCACGCACTGTGATTATTTTCGAGATTTACGCGTAGATTTACAATATATCTTTTATATTCTGTTACGAATTTTGCCTGCGTAGCTGTAGATGACTGAAGGATGTCTACTGGAAAAATCTGAAGATAAAATTCTATTGACTAATCTAATTTTCATCAAAGTCGCCATGCTTACCCGAGGATCACACATGACCTAACAAACAACAAAATTAACTTGACTAATTGAATGTTTTAAAAAAAACAGGTTTACTAATGTCAAAGACAGATGAGGAATATGGTAAAGTTGCCAGCTAATAGTTATTTCTATGTACTTGTTTGCTATTTCGTTATTCTCGTTGAACGTGATAAATGGCAGGCCACTACGAACATGGAGGTGCACAATATAGGAGGAACTAGAGGAAGCGAGAAAGACTTACTCAAGACAGGACTGGCTGAGGAACCTGTGTTGATTCTTTATGCTCCACGGGGAGTACAGAGGACTGATGATGATGATGATGATGATGATGATGATGGCATATCGCTGAAATATTGTCTGTTACTGTTTGTACCACATTACTGCATGGTCACCTCACTACTTCTTTTGAAAGTCCTGCTCATCTTACTTCTATTCTTTGTAAAACTTCACCATACACTTCTTACTTCTATTCTTTGTAAAACTTCACCATACACTTCTTACTTCTATTCTTTGTAAAACTTCACCATACACTTCTTAGTTCTATTCTTTGTAAAACTTAACCATACACTTCTTACTTCTATTCTTTGTAAAACTTCACCATACACATCTTACTTCTATTCTTTGTAAAACTTCACCATACACTTCTTACTTCTATTCTTTGTAAAACTTCACCATACACATCTTACTTCTATTCTTTGTAAAACTTCACCATACACTTCTTACTTCTATTCTTTGTAAAACTTCACCATACACTTCTTACTTCTATTCTTTGTAAAACTTCACCATACACTTCTTACTTCTATTCTTTGTAAAACTTCACCATACACTTCTTACTTCTATTCTTTGTAAAACTTCACCATACACTTCTGACTATCTCTTCTGGGCAGAGCCCTCTCAGAAATGTTTTTTTCTCTGCACTTATCTGTTTGTTGTCCGCTCTATAATTATTGAGTTATTGTTTTCTTAATATCCGTGTATTCTCATTTGTCGTCCTTTCTATAAATATTGAGTTGTTGTATGTTAATATTCGTGTATTCTCGTTTGTTGTCCTCTCTATAAATATTGAGTTGTTGTATGTTAATATTCGTGTATTCTCGTTTGTTGTCTTCTCTATAAATATTGAGTTGTTGTATGTTAATATTCGTGTATTCTCGTTGTTGTCCTCTCTATAAATATTGAGTTGTTGTATGTTATATCCGTGTATTCTCGTTTGTTGTCCTCTCTATAAATATTGAGTTGTTGTATGTTAATATCCGTGTATTCTCGTTTGTTGTCCTCTCTATAAATATTGAGTTATTGTATGTTAATATCTGTGTATTCTTCTCGTTTTCTCCTATTTGCGACTTTTCTATTTTCATCCTCTGTTTGTCGTGGGGTTTTTTTTTCCTATTAGTGAAAACAGACTTTCTGTACACCTCTGGCTATATCTAATCTACTAACATCAGTTGTACAGGAATTATCATCTCACTCATGATATAAAAATGACGCTAGTGACTTAGGCCTTACTTCTTTTTTTTTAATCAGATTAAAAATATCCTCTACAGTTACCCTTACTACGACTTCACTAAAAAAATATCTGACCTATTCACTGATTGTAAGTGAAGTAGGCCAGACGCTAGATGCACTATCTGAACCACAGATTCACCCAGTTATGGCTTAAAGCGATGTCACTGCGCCCATGTAGTATCTTTGGTCTCACAGTACATCCCACAGACTACTAATTCAGGACATTCATAGGAGCACGCACTGTGATTATTTTCGAGATTTACGCGTAGATTTACAACTTTAAGCCTCGAAGATCGAACTACGGTCTTTCTGGAGGCTGTCATAAAGTCCCTACAGAATATAATACACTGTACGTACAGAAAGTTACGTACAAAAGTCCCTGCGAATATAATACACTGTACGTATATAAAATTACGTACAAAAGTCCCTGCAGAATCACATCAAGTTACGTACAAAAGTCCCCTACAAAAATATTTTTAAAAAAAGAATTGAATATGGTTTTCATAGTTTAAAAAATAGGAAAATATCAATTTAATATTTCAGCTTTCTACTTCTTCAGATACCAGCGTCAATTTGAAGCCAAGAAAATGACAAAAAGAAAACACACACTATGGATAAGTCAATGAAAACTATTATGAAAGTTTTAAAAAACAGTTTAGATGAGTTTAATTAGTCGCATCTTGACTAGCGACGTCAAGATTATATGTCTTCTAACAAATATATCAACGACATCAAGATCATAACTGTTCTGACAAGCACATCTTGATCAACGGCAGCTAGACTATAATTCTTTTGTTAAGCACATTTTGATCAACGGCGTCTAGATTAGAACTGTTCCGACAAGCACATCTTGATCACCGGCGTCTAGATTAAACTGTTTTATTAAGCATATCGTGATCACCGGCTTCTAGATTATAACTGTTTTGCTTCTAGATTATAACTGTTTTGGCAAGTACATCTTGATTAACAAAGTATAGATCACAGTTTTTCTAACACCACATACGAACGTATTTTGATCAGAGACGTCAAGATCAGAACTTGTCCTAACAAGTCCAGGTTTATCCGTTATATTTGTTTGCTGAGAGACGCTAAGAGCGCTACACAGCGGTGAAGTAAGGCATATGCTAGGTGGTAAGTGATGTGTGGTATGTGGCATGTGATATGTGGCAGGAAACTCTGATCTAGAGAGCAAAACAATAACAAAACTCCTAAGATCATCAGAGAAGTACCCCTCAAATCATGCAAGCGTTTCGGCCCTTTAAACTTCTGACGCTCTAAAAGGGTGGGGGGGGGGTGTTGGCCCCTCTAGGTCATGGCTCCCAGAGGTCTGTGAGTTGTTGGTTATAACCGCTTCACGAGGCTGATGATACTGCTGGAATGTTCGCGTCTGTAACTTGTAGCTATTTGTTCGGTGGATTTGATCAACTTTCTTAGTCCTTGACCTCGCTTCGCGTTGTCGCCCCTGCTTGCTCAGATGGCCCACGCTTGACTATTTGTAAGACACGCTCTGAAGGAAGCGGGAACACGAGCCACTCTCGCTTGAGACAGTACAAGATGTTGTCTTCCATTATATGGCTTGACCATTGTTACTGTGTTGTATTGGATCATTGTGAGTTTATAACAGTCTTCACGGGTCATTGTTCCATTGATCTCTACGTTTGTGCCATATCCAGCTCTGGGCCTTCTTTGCTGTTTCTGACAGCCTTTTCATTGCGCATATTCTTCCTTGTCCTTTTTTGCCCTGATGTTTACACATGCCGTGCGCTGATCTCGCCACTAAGCCTTTTCCCCACCCCCTTCTCCTTTCAAAAGCAATCATTTTAGATTTATGCCTTACCTGTTTGACCAGGTCACTGTATTTCGCACGTAGTGTTATGTGGTATGTGCTATGTGATACGTGGCATGTGATTATGCATCTGTATCTGTATCCTTCCCGTGCCGTTAAACGTCACATAGGGTGATTAAAGAGTGTTCCGAAAATTGAAAGCACAGAAAAAAAGCTGATTAAATCAAGAAAACACGACGATAACTGAAACATTTCATGTGACAGGCGAACTCGATAGAAACTGAGAAGCTTGTAGTCTTGATGATCTAGTACCCAGATCATCAATATTTTTTTTTATATATAAAACAACGAGTTACTGATGTTTGTCCTCGAAAACAACTTGAAAGAGCAGTCTCTCACGATGAGGAGCAAGCAGCTACCGTGCACAGTTCTAACCCACGGATGTTACATTATTCACAACTTATAATTGTACTTGCACTTGTACGAACTCCCTGTAACTGCGAGCTGTTGTTCTTTGCAGCCGATGCTGTAGAGGTGTTGAGGCATGGGAGCAGGTTATGGCAGCTATGTTTTCAGTCCCGAAATACAGCTAAAAAGCGGGGGGGGGGATGTGCAATGCTTCTTTAGCAGACTCCACCACCATGGCGGCTATGGCGATCCCTGCCCCGTTAGCCAGGCTAGGTCTGTTACTGGGGGTACCATGGAGAGGTAGGACAGGGTCTTGGTCAGCTATGGGTCACTAACCCTGACGCTGGCGTATCAGCTATGGGTCGCTGATTGTCTCATCTGGCAAGCGTCGAAGTTGCAAGTAAGAAAAACCGAGCGATACATGGATGCTTTCAACCCTTTAAATCGGTGGTTCTTAACCTTCTTGTGACCCTGGACCCTATTTTTGCCGTGAGAACAGCGGGGGACCCCCTTTCCAGCATGTGAGCAGCCTTGGACCCATCAGTAAATATAAAGTAATAAATAGAAGCCAGATTATACCAAGATTTTTTTTTAACATTTGCTAGCTCTTAGGGCTCTAAAAATCCTTCCGTGGACTCCCTCTGTCGTGGGGGTCGGATTAAGAACCATTTCTCTAAGCGTTATTGCACGACCTTCTCCTGCAAGTCCGCGTCACGCTCTCAGAGAACAAGCATTTACTGGTCACAGCCTAAAAACAAAGATACAGGAAGCATGTGTCTTCTTTTTTTTTACTGTTTCTTTTTTTTTCCCCTTTTCTTTCCCTCTCATCCTTGAGCGCGTCACTTCCTTTCACTAAGCCTGGATATCCTGGACGTCATTAATCTCTTTCTCTTACGTTTTTCTTGTTTGAAATTCTGGGGGGGGGGGGGGTCCTCGCTTATTCTCTTCCTTGTTTTTTTAAAATTATTATTTTCACTTATTTCTCTGTCTTAAGAGAAGAAATGAATTATAAGAGACATTGCAGTGACAAAAAAAAAAAAAAACAGGGTGAGATAATCCGACAGCCAAGGCTGGGAAGATCTGACACAGAATGTCCAGGAAAGGAAGCTGCTAGAGCTCAAGATTCCTGGCGATTTGAGTGGGGGAAAAAAAGTATATGAACCTTGAACTTGAAAATATTGTTTCTCGTTTTTCTTACTAAGTGCCTATTTATGATGGGGGGAGGGGGGGTCTCCTAGCTTTCAGCGTGATTTTCCACAGCTTTTATCATTACCCTCAAACGTCACGGATAGAGTAACGCGAGTTAAAAGCAGCACGTATTAGCGTTCATCTATTTTTAATACTTTTGTCACAAGCGCAGTAGGGTGGCTATTTTTGGAAAGGACAAATGCCACAATGTGACACGGTTGAGAACCGTCGCTAATAGCTTTTCCGTCTCCAGGGAAGGGACGGGAAGACAAATTTTAAAAAAACGAACCCAGAGAGGGATAATTTCGTGGAATCATATCAGCAACATATAAGAACTGCGAGCGGTCATGCTGCTAGCACTCATTTAACGGCAATTTCAGTGAGTGCCATCTCTGTTTAAATTAATACCAAGAAGCAAGTGAGATTTCTCTTTTTTTTTCCCTTCAGACTTAAAAATATCCCAGAATTCAATATCCTGTCGTTATAAGGGCAGTACACAATGATTTTATTATATATATATATATATATATATATATAGTATGAAACCACTGACAACAACTATTGAGGAAAGACGCTGGCGATGGTTGGGACATGTGCTTCGAATGACTGACAACTCACTACCAAAAATAGCACTAAGATGGACACCACAGGGGAACAGAAGTAAGGGTAGACCAAAAGAGACATGGAGAAGAACAACAGAGAGGATGTTGAGCAATAGAGGGCTCACCTGGGCAAGAGCAGAAAAAAAGGCGAAGGACAGGCATTTGTGGAAAACCCTTGCGGAAGCCCCATGTGCCCTGGGCACTTAAGGTTCAGAGAGAGAGAGATATATATATAGTATGTATGTTGATTAAATTTGTGTACATAAACGCTACGTAATTTGCCTGCATAACTTTTACGCCAGTTGTGAGCATAAATGTTACGTTATCTGTGAACATAAGGGATATGTGAACTGAGGACAGACATACAAAGCTGTATGTGTACATAACTGCTGCGTGAATTGTGGACATAAATGTTATGCTGTATATGTACATACATGCTACGTGAACTGTGGACATAAATGTCACGTAATTTTGTGAACATAAAAGTTATCTGAATTGTGGGAATAAATATCACCTTGTGTACATAAATATTATTTTATTTGCGTACATAAATGTTATGTGTGTGTGTGTTTAATGTAGGTACTTATTGTTTTATTGCTAAGTCGACTGGACGAAGATTGTAAAGCCAATCCCTTGAGTATCAATATATCAGTACTCTTTCTAATCACTTAAAGCCTAAACTATCAACTCTCTCCCTTGATCGCTTATACTATATATATATATATATATATATTATGTGTGTGTGTATCAACGAGGATAAGAAGTGGAGAGTTTTGAATATCTTGGATCACTGCTAACTAATAATGGAGACACAACGAGGGAAATTAAAAGGAGGACATCTATCGCTCTTCAGAAAGCAAAACAACCAAGGAATCTGTGGAGAGGAACAGACAGAACCATAAAAGTAAAATTTTTAAGGGCATGCATCTTTCCCATCGCAACATATGCCTGTGAACAGGAACCAGCTAGTCAACATGCCAGCGCTGGACATAGCAAGTGACAGTATTAAAATCTAATCCCCCCTCCCCCATTTGAAAACAAAAAAATCCAAAAGTTAATTCTTCATTTTCTCTCCTTTCCTTTTGGTTTATTCCCTCGTTCATATGAACAAACTCTGTTCATGGATGTATGGCTTCCAACCTTGCAGCCATAACCAAACAAAACATCCAAGACAAATGCACGCTCTCACTACTTAGAATGCAAATTGCACTGGAGTATTTGGAACGAGTGCATAATTGTCTGACTGGCTTGTAACATAAGTATACTTTTTGGCATTTCCTTGAAAGGCATGATTTATCTAGCAAAGACGCCGATAAGAACTAACAAAACAAAAATCTCCAACACGCAATACAAGTATACAAAAACAAATATAACTCGTACAACAGGATTATAATAAATTATTTACTGTTCAAGATAAAAGAGGAAATAAAATTATGGTGAAGCCGAAGACTGTCCGATTTGGTAGTCAGCGATCCATAGCTGTCATGCTAGCGTCAGGGTTGGCGAACCATAGCTGATCAAGACCCTGTCCCACATCTCCAGTGACAGGTCTAGCTTGACTAACGGGGCCAGGGCCGTCATACTCCATATGGTAGTGGAGTGTGTTAAAGAAGCATTGCAGCAGCCCCTGCTTTTTTAGCTCCACTCCCTGACTCCACTCGGATGCAAAGAACACCAGCTCCAATTTCCAGGGAGATAGAAGAAGAAAAAGAATGAATGAATGAATGATCTTTATTTTTAAAGGGTAAAGAATTGGGCACGCAGACCCGTCTTACATTCTGTCTTCATCACTCCGTCTTTCATTCTTCCCACACACTCGATTTAATACAAGTATATAAATTACAAGAAGAAGAAGAAGAAGAACAACAACAACAACAAGAACAACAACAACAACACAATCTCTGAGGAATGTTTTTGCTGGAAATGGGAAGTAAGGAATTCTTGCAATTCTTGAAACTCTCAGGCGAGATAGTGAGAAACCAAATGTCTAAGGGGAGATAGTGAGAAACCAAACATCTAAGGGGAGATAGTCAGAAACCAAACATCTCAGGGGAGATAGTCAGAAACCAAACATCTCAGGGAAGATAGCGAGAAACCAAACGTCTTAGGGGAGATAGTCAGAAACCAAACAACTTAGGGGAGAGAGTGAGAAACCAAACATCTCAGGGGAGAGAGTGAGAAACCAAATGTCTCAAGATAAATAGTGATAAACCAAACGTTTCAGGGGAGACAGTGAGAAACCAAATGTCTCAGGGGAGACAGTGAGAAGCCAAACGTCTCAGGGGAGACAGTGAGAAGCCAAACGTCTCAGGGGTGTTAGTGAAAAACCAAACGTCTCAGGGGAGATAGTGAGAAACCAAACGTCTCAGGGGAGATAGTGAGAAACCAAACGTCTCTGGATAGATAGCGAGAAACCAAATGTCTCAAGGGAGATAGCGAGAAACCAAATGTCTCAGTGGAGATAGCGAGAAACCAAATGTCTCAGGGGAGATAGCGAGAAACCAAATGTCTCAGGGGAGATAGTGAGTAACAAAAAAGAAAGGAACAAGAGCAGGCACTTTTGTAATGTATTATGACGAGAGATATAGAGAGAACGAGAGATAGAGAGAACGAGAGAGATAGAAAGAGAACGAGAGAGATAGAAAGAGAACGAGAAAGAGAGAACGATGGAGAGAGGACGAGAAAGAAAACGAGAGAGATAGAGAACGAGAGATAGAGAGAACGAGAGAAATAGAGAGAGAACGAGAGATAGAGAGAACGAGAAAATAGAGAGAGAATGAGAGAGAAACGGAGAACGAGAGAGAGAGAGAGAACGAGAGAGAATGAGAGAGAACGAGAGAGAATGAGATAGAGAGAGAAAGAGAGAGAAGAGAACGATGGAGAGGGAACGAGAGAGAATGAGAGAGAACGATGGAAAGAGAACGAGAGAGAATGATGTAGAGAGAACGAGAGAGAGGAGAGAACGATGGTGAGAGAACGAGAGAGAATGAGAGAGAGAGAGAACGATGGAGAGAGAGCGAGAGAGAGAGAACGAGATAGAGAGAGAACGAGAGAGGGGGGAGAACGATGGTGAGAAAACAAGAGAGAACGATGGAGAAAGAACGAGAGAGAGAACGAGAAAGAGAACGAGAGAGAGGGGGGAAAAACGAGAGAGAGAGAGAAAGATGGAGGGAGAACGAGAGAGAACGATGGAGAGAGAACGAGAGAGAGAGTGGACGAGAGAGAGAATGAGAGAGAGCGATGGAGAGAGAACGAGAAAGGGAACGAGAGGGAGAGAGAGAACGAGAGAGAACGATTGATAGAGAACGAGAGATAGAGAACGGTAGAGAAAGAAGAAGAGAGAACGATGGAGAGAGAACGAGAGGGAGAACGAGAGAGAGAGGGAACGGGAGAGAGAGAACAAGAGAAAACGATGGAAGGAGAGAGAACGAGAGTGATAACGGGAGAGAACGAGAGAGAGAACAAGAGAGAACGATGGACAGAGAACAGGAGAGAGAGAACGGGAGAGAGAGAACAAGAGAGAACGATGGAGAGAGAACGAGAGAAAGAACGGGAGAGAGAGAACAAGAGAGAACGATGGAGAGAGAACGAGAGAGAGAACGAGAGAGAGGGAACGGGAGAGAGAGAACAAGAGAGAACAATGGAGAGAGAGCGAGAGGGAGAGAGAACGAGAGAGAGAACAAGAGAGAACGATGGAGAGAGAACGAGAGGGAGAGAACAAGAGGGAGAGAGAGAACGAGAGAGAACGATGGAGAGAGAACGAGAGAGAGAGAACGGGAGAGAGAGAACAAGAAAGAACGATGGAGAGAGAACGAGAGAGAACGATGGAGAGAGAACGAGAGGGAGAGAGAGAACGGGAGAGAACGATTGAGAGAGAACAGGAGAGAGAGAACGGGAGAGAGAGAACAAGAAAGAACGATGAAGAGAAAACGAAAGAGAACGATGGAGAGAATACGAGAGGGAGGGAGAGAATGAGAGTTCATGTTCATGTTCTATTTCCCAGGATGTTCTCTGCAGTCTATTCGTTGTGGATCACAATCCTGCTATCGAATAGGCAATGGTTTATGGCGATTACTTGCAGAGGACGAAGGAAAGAATATTACGATATCATAAAAATTGGAGGTTATAAAATACCAGAGATTATATATGCTGATAACACAGTTTTACTGTCCACAACACAAGAAGGAATGGAGAAACTATTTATTTCACTCAGTAAGAATAATGAGAAGCAAATCCTTTATCTCAATGCAAAGAAAACTAAATTGATGACAACTAACAAAACAGACATGGCAGCACGCACACGTACACACACATATATCAATGAGGGAAAAGAGGTGGAGAGTTTTTAACATATTGTATCATTACTAACTAATAATAGAGATATGATGAGAGATTAAAAGGAGGACATCTATAGCTCTACAGAAACTACCAACAAGAAGCTGTGGAGACAGAACTATAAAATTAAAATCTTTAAGGACATGGATTTTTCCCTTCTCAACATATACCTATGAGACCTGGACACAAGAAAACAGCTGAGAAACACACAAGTGTCTTTGAATGTAAATGCTATAGAAGAGTCCTTCAAATATCATGGACACAAAAGAACAAATATATCCATACAACAAGAACTTAATATTGAAGATGGTTGGCTAGTAAGGAAGATTAAAAAGAGACAACTTTTCAGACATATTAAAGGTCACGATAATTTAGAGAAGACAATCTTGGAAGGGTACAGAATGGGAAATAGGAAGAGAAAAATACCAAGACGAAGATGGCAACAAGACATTGATTTCCGAATGTATACATCAGCAGCATTTTTTGCATTACAACTGATAGGCCTTGAAGAGAGCTTTTAGGAGGCAAAGTTCCGCAAGGGACATGCTAATGAATGAATGAAAGAGTGTAGATCCAAAGTAGAGTGAAAGATTAGAAAAAGATTGTCTTGCTTCTCGACTGACCATACCGCCATGGAGGTTAAAGTGATCCCTTCTACGTTAGCCAGGCCGAGTCTGCTATTAGAAGCATAACCAGGCTGAGTCTGCTATTAGGAGCATAGCCAGGCTGAGTCTGCTATTAGGAGCATAACCAGGCCGAGTCTGCTATTAGGAGCATAGCCAGGCTGAGTCTGCTATTAGGAGCATAGCCAGGCTGAATCTGCTATTAGGAGCATAACCAGGCCGAGTCTGCTATTAGGAGCATAACCAGGCTGAGTCTGCTATTAGGAGCATAACCAGGCTGAGTCTGCTATTAGGAGCATAACCAGGCTGAATCTGCTATTAGGAGCATAACCAGGCTGAGTCTGCTATTAGGCGCATAACAGAGAAGGTGGGAATAGTCTAAATCAATTATGATTCGTTGGTCCTGAAACTTATGTTGTCGATCTAGTTAGAGAGAGAGGGGGTGGGGAGGAGAGAGAAGGGGACGAAAAAAGAGGTAGAAAGAGGAGGAAGACAGAGAGAGAGGGAGAGAGAGAGGACAGAGGGGAAGAAAGAGAAAGAGGAAAAATGAGAGAAAGAAAGAGAGAGGTAGAAAGATAGGGAGAGAGGGGGAAAGAGAGGAAGATGGAGAGAAAGATAGAGGAGAAGAGAGAGAGGAACGGATGAGATGGGAAGAGAGAGAGGAAAGAAATTGATAATTAAAAAGGGGAGAGAGGAAAGAGAGAGAGAGAGGGAGAGAGAGAGAGGAGACCGAGAGAGAGAGAGGAAAGAGAGAGGAAAGAAATTGATAATTAAAAAGGGGAGAGAGGAAAGAGAGAGAGAGAGGGAGAGAGAGAGAGGAGACCGAGAGAGAGAGAGAGAGAGAGAGAGAAGTAAGATATCTCGGAATTGGCATCACATCTCGAGAATGTTATCTCATAACTCTCTGGGCACTCAACCTGCTAGATTACTACATCACCGCAGAAAGGTAAACTTGTCTAGTAGACAAGAGTGAGTTAAAAAAAACCCTGCAAACAATATAACTCCGCGCAGTTGTCCGCAAGAGTAAAAAACTACGTTTACTGCAACATAGCTTGTACATTGCACAGATAATGTATAAATATTAGTACCACATCCACGTCATGACTTTAGCCATGTCACTGGTATGAGACTGCAACAAACGAGTGAACTTTAATTTCAAAGGGTAAAGAGCTGGGCACGCAGACCCTTATAATATTTTGACCTCATCATACAACTTTCATTCAACTTTCAAACATTCATTTCATTTGTACATCACCTTCATCATGCAACTTTCAAATATTCAGTTTGGTACATCACCTTCATCATATAACTTTCACTCAGCTTTCACTCAACTTTGAAACATTTAGTTTGATACATTACCTTTTTTTTAATACAACTTTCACACAACTTTCAAACATTCACTTTGGTACATCACCTCCATCACACAACTTTCAAACATTCACTTTGGACCATCACCTCTATCACACAGTTTTCAAACATTCACTTTGGTACATCACATGTATCATACAACTTTCAATCAACTTTCAAATATTCAGTTTAGAACATCATCTTCATCACACAACTTTCAAACATTCAGTTTGATATATCACCGTTATCAAACAACTTTCACTCAACTTTCAAACATTCAGTTTGATATATCACCGTTATCAAACAACTTTCACACAACTTTCAAACATTCAGCGTGGTTGGCAGAAGCACAGTATCACAGTGTTCTGAAAAGGAATGGAGGGGGAAGGGTTGGATGAGCACCTGGAACACTAAGAGGCAGAGTAATCTACCTAGTGACCACAAGTCCAGACTCCAAATACCACAAGATGAATGGGCACTTTTTTGCACAATCTCCTGGTTCTCCGCTGATTACATGGGTACTCCTTGGGTAAACTTTCCTCTTTACAGTCAGTGTTTTGAAATAAAATAAATATTCACGTTAAAATATCGTATATATATATATATATATATATATATATATATATGCACGTGTGCGTATGTGAATGAGAAAGAGAGAGATAGAAAGAGACAGATAGAGAGACAGAGAGCATCCGCTTCCGTCCATAGCAGGCGAATGCTAAAAAGGGGAGTACGGGGTATTTCTTCACGGACAAAGATTCTTTGTTTTCCATCCATCCTCCTCTTCTCTCTACGGACATTGCGCCATTAATCGGGCCTCCGGCAACTGTTGTCAAGGGAGCCATATTGCTCTCCGCAGGTGACTTCAGTTTATTTTGTCAGCTTTAAGGTCACGCGTGCGTGAGTAAGGCAGCCTTGTCTTGTCCTCCTTCGTGCCGGCTTTCAGATCCAGGATATTCTGGTGATATTTATCCAGAGCTTGTCGCCAGATGTGTGAAATCTGTCCCTGCTTAAGTCTGATTCTCCCTTCCTGTACCCGTTGTTTAGCTGAGCTGTTAAAACACCCACGCAGATACCAGCAAGAACAGTGGATGTATTCTATTGTAATTTTAAAACTTAATACGAATACGAATTAAATATTCAATAATAACCAGTTTCACATGATGAATAAATACTTTTTAACGATTCTGCCAGACCACATACTCTCAGTTTCGAAACGGCAGCTGCTTTTATGTATCTCTTCTGTCTATGACTCCAGAATCATAACTGCTCAAATTTTTGGACTAGTCTTTCAAACGGCATTCACTTCCACTGAAATGTTATGACTTCCACTGAGACCGTAATTTGAAGAAAACTAGACAGACACATTAACAAAGAAAAACCTGACAGAAAAAGAAGAAGAATATGACATTAAATCTTCGCTTCCGTGTAATAACAACAAGATATTATTCCACGACCCACAGGCAAGTGTAGTCCGCGCGAAATGACTGTTGATACGCAAAGCAGGTCTCATAAGACTGAGAACAACTGCCTGCAGAGGGAGGCGCACCACATTCCACTGCCTACACAGCTGTCAGCGAATGAAATGAAAATAGAATACCACGTCTAGTTCAGCCACACAATGAAGGACTTCGCTATAATCCTAAACCGATGAAGAGAGACAAAATAAAGAGGGGTATAGACTATATCTTTTCATGTATAGCGAATGCTGATGCGAGAAAAACCGTGCCTGCTTTGATCTGGCCAAAAGGAGAAATAAGGAAACAAACATTTGAGTTATATAACTGAAGTGTCTTTAGCAATTTAATAGTCATAATGGCATACTGAAAATTATATTGAAGAAAACGCCCTCGACAATAAGAAAGACTATGATAAATATTACACTGACTGGACAGCGTTAGGATACGGACGGGGAGCTTTTTGTTATTGTGCATTATCAGAACAAACTGGAGAGTTATTGGAGTTAAACCTAGCAAATGATGATGATGATGATGATGATGATGATGATGATGATGATGATGAAACTAAGCAAAATCTTGGAATCGCTGGAAATATGGAGGTTGATGAAGTGTACAACGAACTTTCATTAACATTAAATAAGACTGTAAAACAGGTGCAAAGAAAGAGAGACCAATTGATGTGAAAGATATTACAAGGTTAAAAAATACAGCAACAACATTAGAAAATAAAAAAATGCAAAAAAAAACAACAACGTTAGAAAATAACAAGTGAAAAAAAAACATTAGAAAATTAAAAGATGTAAACAAAACTATAACAAAAGCATCCACAAAACTGATAGATCAAGTTAAACAAAAAGAAAAAAAAACAGCACACACCATCAAAATCAAGACAAACAACAACAAAGTAAAAATAAGACAAACGAAAACAGAAACAAAATCATGAAAACAAAAGACAACAAAAGCAAATAATATCAAAAGAACCAAGAAAACAAAGTAAACACAGAGAAATGATAGGTTTCTGATAGTCAGCGTGTCTGCGTAATGATGATTACATGCTGTTATGGTGATGATGTAATGATGATGTAATGATACTGTACTGATGATGTGATGATATTGTAATGATGATTGAAACTACAGACACTCCTCCTAGTTTTTTTTACAAGACGCTGATAAAAAAACACCAAAATAAAATGATGCTTTATCACTTAAAATATTAATTTGTCTCTCATAATAGAAGTATGCTTAAACTTCATGGAAATGAGTTTTTAATTATGAAACTCTGTGCAGTACAACTTGGCAGTTGTTCATTTTTGGAATTCACCCCGTTTACTGAATTCTGGGTGTTCTGTTTTGTTTTGTGTCTTAAGCCAGAAGACGTCAATAAAACCCACCCCCACATAACCACCACCCTTCGCGCTTACTCCAAATAGAACGTAAAATGACTGATACTTTTTTAGCCTACACTTGGCTGTCGAGGTTAGTTCATAATACTTCTTCGCGTAACGCAATATTACTTTCCTTGCTGTGATTTGCTGTCAGCCAATGAAATTAAAGGAGACATGCGCATTCCACAACGTCTGCGAGTTTTCATACGTCACTTCTGCTAAATTCGTGAACAAGAGTTATTCGCGGGTGAAGCCCATACATCATTTAAGAAATACAGCATGACAATTTGCCAGAACTGACTGTCTGCGTAGGATTGGAACAGGTAATGCACTGTTTGTCTGCTAGCCTTGGTGGTGCAGATTGCAGAGAGTTTGTTTTTTTTCTATCTAGCAAAGAGGGTGGTCCTACAATAGTCGTTCTGAACCTTTCAAGGGTCACTGCATATTTCACTGTTAACACAGCTTAAGTACTTGTATATGTGAAGTCCTGAAATATTACTTAACATGAACTAAAAGGTCGAAACGTCCTGCTACTGTGAAATCAATGCTTGTTTTTTTTTAACTACAAAACTTGTCATTATAGATGAAAGACTAACACGTAGACAATCATAAAAAGTTGTAGAAATCGACTTCTCCGTGTCTGATTTGATGATTTTCACGCACGAGATCGTTGTGAGATTAAAGACTGTGGAATAACATCCATTAATTAAGGATGTGCCCTGATATTGGTAGTGATATCTGTTTGCCACCGAGAGCAGAAATATCAGGGGGGAAAAACATATCGGGATGAAACATGAAAGATGTTTTAATAAACCATTCGTCATTTGTCACATCAAAAAAAAAAAAAAGATCTATGCCTCTTGACATTTACATGCCGTAGGGGTGTGAAATGTTGGTGCCTTTACATTTCTATACTAGTGCAGCCTTTGAGCTAGCGATGCCAGCACCTGTCCCTGCTGCCATTGTTTTTTTTCTCTAGGAAAACCTTTCAGGTACCCATTTTTTTAAGGGTGGTCGATCCTGGTGCCAGTCGAACCGAAGAAATTCAGCCCGAGTTCGAGATCCAACCAAAGACCTTTTGAATGGCAGGCGAGTGCACTAATAATTAGACACTGCGGCTCATGATTAGTTTTAACACTGGCCACTACGGCTCTTGATTAATTTTAACACTGGCCACTATGGCTCATGATTAATTTTAACACTGGCCACTATGGCTCATGATTAATTTTAACACTGGCCACTGCGGCTCATGATTAACTTTAACATTGGCCACTGCGGCTCATGATTAGTTTTAACATTGGCCACTGCGGCTCATGATTAATTTTAACATTGGCCACTGCGGCTCATGATTCATTTTAACACTGGCCACTGCGGCTCATGATTAATTTTAACATTGGCCACTGCGGCTCATGATTAATTTTAACATTGGCCACTGCGGCTCATGATTCATTTTAACACTGGCCACTGCGGCTCATGATTAATTTTAACAAAAGCTGCAACATACAAATGTCAGTCTTTCGAAGAGATTTTTCTAAATGCCCTTAATATTTTCCTTTTCTCCACGTGCCAGATGTGGCTATAACTTCTTGATTTGTCTATCTTACCTGATGCGGCTATAAATTTTTGGTTTATCTATTTTGCCGGATGCGGCTATAAGTTTTTAGTTTATCTATCTTGCCGGATGCGGCTATAGGTTTTTGGTTCATCTATCTTGCCAGATGCGGCTATAAGTTGTTGATTTGTCTATCCTGCCAGATGCAGCTATAAGTTTTTAATTTGTCTATCTTGCTTGATATGGCTATACGTTGTCGATTTGTCTATCTTGCCTGATGTGGCTATAAGTTGTTTGTTTGTCTATCCTGCCAGATGTGGCTATAAGTTGTTTGTTTGTCTATCCTGCCAGATGTGGCAATAAGTTGTTTGTTTGTCTATCCTGCCAGATGTGGCAATAAGTTGTTTGTTTGTCTATCCTGCCAGATGTGGCTATAAGTTGTTTGTTTGTCTATCCTGCCAGATGTGGCAATAAGTTGTTTGTTTGTCTATCCTGCCAGATGTGACTATAAGTCGGTTTGCCAATCTTTATTTTCTAAATAACTTTTTAAAAAAAATCAAACAAACAAAAGCATAAAAAAAAACAAAAGCATTGGTGGACCATATCGCATTCCGACAAAAACAATTTGATAAACGACCTATAACGTTACTAAACGAGAGTTACGTAATCGATCCCCCCCCCCCCACTTGTTCAATTATTTGGCATGCTTATCGCTTCACGTACGTGTTTAAAATAACGGGAGACAAATCAACAAATTTGTTCAAAACTGCAGGTGAGACGACCATTTGAACACTGAGATTTCCATCGTAACAAAATACGTTCTTAAACTCTTCATCCGCGTTTTAATTTTCACTGAACAAAACCTCTGTAAATGTAAAAGAAAAAAAAAATATATATTTAATAGCTTCAAGGAAGCACTTTGTATTTGCACCATCATAAATGAATATTCAAATTATACAACATTTATCTCACCCACCACTATACAAACATTTATCTCAACCACCATTATAGAAACATTTATCCCACCAACCGTTATAAAAACATTTATCTCATTTACCGTTATAAAAACATTTATCTCAACCATCATTATAAAACATTTATCTCACCCACCATTATAAAGACATTTATCTCATCCACTATTATAAAAATATGTATCTTACCCATTACTGTAAAACATTTATCTTATCCACTGTTATAAAAATATTTATCTCACCCACTGTTATAAAAAACATTTATCTCAGCCACTATTATCAAAACATTTATCTCAGCCACTATTATCAAAACATTTATCTCAGCCACTATTATCAAAACATTTATCTCAGCCACTATTATCAAAACATTTATCTCAGCCACTATTATCAAAACATTTATCTCAGCCACTATTATCAAAACATTTATCTCAGCCACTATTATCAAAACATTTATCTCAGCCACTATTATCAAAACATTTATCTCAGCCACTATTATCAAAACATTTATCTCAGCCACTATTATCAAAACATTTATCTCAGCCACTATTATCAAAACATTTATCTCAGCCACTATTATCAAAACATTTATCTCAGCCACTATTATCAAAACATTTATCTCAGCCACTATTATCAAAACATTTATCTCACCCACTATTATAAAAACAATTTTTTCGCCAATTATTATAGAAACATAATGGAAAATGTCACTGAAGAATTCTCTAAAATCCAGCTAAAATGCCTAAAGACGGAAATAAATGTAAGAGAAATGTAGAGTATTTCATTTTTGCTCCCAAATCTTCATTGATCATTCATCAAACATGGTCGTCCTTTTTCTTTCATCTTGTTCAAGATTAACCAGGTACCCATTTTTACCTGGCTTGCAGTATACTACCCATCCTTGTCTCTCCCCCGTCGGTCTAAGAAACGAATACATTAACCACATAACGGCTCTGGAACCTAACGGAAATAAGAGAGAAAAAGACATCACAATCAGCGAATGAGATCTGAGCTGCTAATCTACACAATAACTCAGTCACACAGACAATAACACAGTAATAAGGAAAGGACTGGCGGCTTCCTAATACAGCATATTCCGTGTATAAAAACAGAAAAAAACTAATAATAACTCTCTATTCATGGATATTACACATGTCTCCAGATTTGTTTAAAACTTCCGTTAATTTCCCATCCTTCATCTCAACTTTCTGTCACAATTAACTCTACAACTCCGGATTTAGAAATCGTCTCAAACAACTAGATCCTCATCTTCCGTTGTTTTATATAATTGTAACGAAATCTTCTACCGAGTCATCAGCGCTCTTTTAGTCACAGCAAATCTTCAGAAACTTGGGAAACAGTTCTTTTCTAATTTGAGACGCTTCCAAGGTCGTCTGCAACCTTTCTTTGTGAAGGTGATAATTTTAACTCTAAATCTGCCGTGAGCCTTGTAATTGTTTTTTTTTGGGGAAAATTAATAATAAAATAAATGCAGTCACGTGGTTTTCTTCCGTGGCCGGGAGTTCATAATTTTAAAATTCGGTAAAAACTAAAAATGTGCACACGTCGTTGGGCGAAACATGTTTTTTAATTGCAAAATAAAATGTTTGTATATTGTGGATATTGTTTCGTAGATTCTTCTTCTTCTTCTTCTTTTCATCTTCTTCTTCTTCTTCTTCTTTTTATCTTCTTCTGCTTCTTCTTCTTTTCTTC
>CM019691.1:16786152-16805050 GCA_009760885.1 Achatina immaculata
GGAAGATTTCTCAGTGGACTTAACTACTACTGGCACCACGCCCAGATCAGCGCTGTTGGTAGTTTAACCACTGCTGAGACCACGTCAAGACCAACTATGTCAGCAGTTTAACCACTGCTAAGACCACGTCGAGATCAACTCTGTCAGCAGCTTAACCACTGCTAAGACCACGTCGAGACCAACTCTGTCAGTAGTTTAACCACTGCTAAGACCACGTCGAGACCAACTCTGTCAGCAGTTTAACCACTGCTAAGACCACGTCGAGACCAACTCTGTCAGTAGTTTAACCACTGCTGAGGCCACGTCGAGATCAGTTCTTTTAGCAGACTTTAACCACTACTTGGACTTCGTCAAGATCAACTCTCTTAGCAGATTTAACCACTATGTGGACCTACTGAGATTAGCTCTGTTACTAAACTTAACCACAGCTGGGTCCAAGTCGAGCTCAACGTTTTAAGGTAAGCTGAAGGAGATCAACACATCTACTTAAAAAAAAAAGAAAACACACAGGGAAAGTTAAACATGCCTTGACATGTCATGATTTGAGGATTCGAAAACTGCGTCGTACTTACAAGCACAGCCATATTTGCTTCTAACATTTTATCTTTATATATGTCCACAACAGCTTTTGTATGTTTGGAGAGCAGAAAACGCCTCTAGGCACTGTGCTTTTGAATTACGTGAGCACAGTCAGCTTAACATTGTAAGATCAGCAGTTTATTTAGGTAAGGAACCTTCAGTCTTACAGATTTCAGTCAGGCAAGCCACTGATTTTTATCAGAACCCGAATTCGTTATAGAAAATATTTACAGCATTCCAAGAAAGAACCACAGCAGGAAAGATTGTGAAAAGAAACGAATTTTTAAAGTTTTAATGAGAGACAGGAGCAGTGTAAAAATGAAGTACATTAAGTTTGTTGAAGATATAGGTTACTGGCAGGTCATTAATGTCTAGTTAATCAAAGACATGTAAGGGAACACCATTTAATTAAAGGTAAGTAATGGAACACCACTTAAAGGCAAATAATTGAATGCCACTTAATTAAAGGCAAATAAGACAACACCACTTAATCAGAGGTATGTAATGGAACACCACTTAAAGGCAAATAATTAAATATCACTTAATCAAAGGCAAATAAGGGAATGCCACTTAATCAGAGGTAAGTTAGGGAACACCGTTTTAAAGCAAATAATTGAGTACCACTTAATCAGAGGTAAGTAAAAGAACACCACTTAATCAGAGTAAGTAATGGAACACCACTTAAAGGCAAATAATTGAACACCACTTAAAGGCAAATAATTGAACACCATTAATCAAAAGCAAATAACTGAACAACACTTAATCAAAGGGAAGTCTTCTCAAGGCTATATCTGAATAAAAGTCTCTTGGTTTGAGACTGTGTAGGCCATAGTTAGGATTTATCTGCAGTGACTGGAGGACGAAAGTCTTGGCGCTGAATTGTGGGCTGAAGAATTGTTGGATATGTGAAGCTGATGCATAATGTTGAATAGTCAAAGCGTATGTGTGCCTCGTACATCTCCTCCAGACTATTTTATTATTCCCTCCAATACAACCCAACACACACAATACCAGAACCTCTGCAAAAATACTCATTAAAAGTGTTCAATTTTCCTGTTCTGTTAAATTAGGTTTTGCAGTTTTCAATCAGATTTTAATTTTCAGAAATGTTTACCAAATGTTTACTAATTTCCCCCCCCCCCCCTCCCCTTTAATCAGAAAACTTTTGTTCAGGCAGTCGTGAATCTTGTAAGAGACTTCAGAATTATTCGACATACTCCCTTCCGAGCAATCGGATTAGCAACAGGGGAAAAAAATCGACTTAAAATTGGCACAGTCAACTTAATGACCTCGACAGAATAACGGCTGACAACTGCAGGATGTAGAAACTACAGCCCGAAGCCGGGTCAGTGATCGCAAGATTTTTGCTCTTTGTTTGAAATTGGACGAGTTTCCATAGAACATCGTGGTCATAGCCTTAATCTTTCGTATTCCCAGCTGAGTACAAGCTGCTCCTAAAAGCTTTCTGCTTTGTTCCGTTTGTTCTCGAAAGCTTACATGTGTTTTCGGTATATCTCAGGTTCTTGCACCCTGGCATTGACGCCAGCGGTGAGGTTCCAAGTGTCTTTCTTCCTTCCCTGTTGTTCTGATGTTGTGTCTCGTACAAGTCAGTCATTATGTAATCTCTGAGGATTTAAACTAGGCTTACCGACACAAACAACGTCGCAAATATGCGGTTTAAATTCAGGATCCAATAACCAACATGTAATTTTTAAATTCCATGTCCAATGTTATTTTCCTTAACAACTTTTTTTTCATTAACTTTATTTCTACTATTAATTTTATTCTTTTAGTTTCATTTCTTCGTTTGATCTTAAGCCGTTTCATATATAATCTCACTGTCCGAGGGAAAGCTAATTCACTAAAACTCATTTTTGTTCCAGTATCTTCTTTTCTTATCGTCAAAAAGAGGAAGCTATCCCCGCTGTTTTCTCTTCTCCCCTGTACATAGTGAAAACAGTGCAAACTGGAGCCAGGCTTCTGTTTCTATATTTCCACTATGCACTTTTAAAGAACCACTGCAAAAATACAAATTTCTCACTTCTTTATGATATCTCACTTTGCATAGTATAGTATAGTATAGTATAGTATAGTATAGTATAGTATAGTATAGTATAGTATAGTGCAGTGCATTATATTATATTACATTATATTATATTATACTATATTATATTATATTATATTATATTATATTATTATATTACGGCTAGTTTAACTGTTTTGTGAGTGGTTTCAGGATGGTCTACATCTGGAGCGAGGACTACTAACACAGTTGGAGGGTGTGAGACTCTTAGCACATTCATCTCCCTTCAGCTTGGCCAGATTTCTAGACGTGTAGACCACGACTTTCGGCTACAGCAGTTTAGCTAGGGTTTAGTGGAAACTGGGACAAACCAAATTCTCTGCATAAATTAATCAGACAAAGCAAGGGAATGCCCGCAGTAGTGCTGACAATGTAACATTTAGTAGCTTTACAGTAAGTTACATCGGATAGCCTTGTCTTCTGTCTCTGTGGGTTTTTTTCGCGTTGTTTATCCCATGATTATTTCACATTACTGGATCAATATGGTGCTCCCTCTTACAGGGGATTAGCTATTCCTGGTTAGTTCAGCGCATGGTAGCCATTAAACAGAACATAAAGGGGCTAACAATAATAAGACGCCAACGCAAATGAGGAAGCTGAAAGTGCATGTGTGATAACAGAAACCTGATTACAATGCTCAGACTTTAAAAATAGAGAATTAGTCGCGTGAAGGATAGATACAGGAAAGTACAGGAAGGGGGTCTAGATAGAATAGTGAAGGATAGATACAAGAAAGTACAGGAAGGGGGTCTGGATAGAATAGTGAAGGATAGATGCCAGAAAGTACAGGAAGGAGGTCTGGATAGAATAGTGAAGGATAGATACAGGAAAGTACAGGAAGGGGGTCTAGATAGAATAGTGAAGGATAGATACAGGAAAGTACATGAAGGGGGTCTGGATAGAATAGTGAAGGATAGATACAGGAAAGTACAAGAAAGCGGTCTGGAGAGAATAGTGAAGGATAGATACAAGAAAGTACAGGAAGATGGTCTGGATAGAATAGTGAAGGATAGATACAGGGAAGCATAGGAAGGCGGTCTGGATAGAATAGTGAAGGATAGATACAGGAAAGTAGAGGAAAGCAGGCTGGAGAGAGTGTGATATGTGGAAAAGTTGACATAGATACAGAATGTAAGAGGCACTCGGAACGTCTATTTATGCATTCCTTTTATTAAGTGCAATTTATATAAAAGCTACAATTTTGCCTCGGAAGTTTTTATCTCATGTCTTTTTTAGTCATTTCAACAAGACTGGTTCCTGGAAAACCACCAAAACTATAGAAAAAGAACTTAATTCCTCCCAGACTAAATGTTCACACAGGATTAGACGAATATTTTGACCAAATACCTCAAGAAGTAACATCTTCCTGGCAGAAGTGCTGATGAAGGCACTGACTTCGATTATTGAAGAAAGACGCTGGCGATGGGTGGGGCATGTACTCTGGATGATTGGTAACTCATTACCTTCTTCTTCTTCTTCGTTCGCACTGTCTGTCTATATCTGCAGTCCTGTCTCTTGGATAAATTTCACTGTTTTTTGTAATTCATGTATGGAACCGTAGAGCTTATCTTCTTTAGTGGTTTCACTGGGCCAGTAATTATTTCTCAGTGTCTCGTAGTTTGATGCAGTTCTGGAGGATATGTTCCACAGTTTGGGGCACCTGGGCACATGTACATAGATTAGTAGTACCAACCTTAAACTTTGTATACATATGACTTCGGAGTCGGCTGTGTCCTGTTCGGAGACGGAAGACGGTGACTTGTTCCTTTCTGTTTAGACTCATTACCAAAAATAGCGCTGAAATTGACACCTCCGGGAAACATGAGTTAGTAAGGGAAGACCGAAGGAGGCACGGAGAAAAACAACAGAGAGGATGTTGAGTAACAGAGGACTCACCTGGGCAAGAGCAGAAAAAAATGGCGAAGGACACGTGTTTGTGGAAAATCTTGGGGATCAAAAGGTCCAGAGTGAGAGAAAGAGAGAGAGGGAGAGAGAGAGGGGGAGAGAAGGAGGGAGAGAAAGAGAGAGAGAAAGAAAGAGAGAGAGGGAAAGAGAAGGAGAAGAAAGAAAGGAAAGAGAGAGAGAGAAAGAAAGGAAGAGAGAAAGAAAGAGAGAGAGAAAGAGAGAGAGGGAAAGAGAAGGAGAGAAAAAGAAAGGAAAGAGAGAGAGAGAAAGAAAGAAAGAGAGAGAAAGAGAGAAAAAAGAAAGAGAGAGAGAAAGAAAGAGAGAGAGAAAGAGAGAAAGAAAGAAAGATAGAGAGAAAGAGAGAGAGAAAGAGAGAGAAAGAAAGAAAGAGAGAGAGAGAGAGAAAGAAAGAGAGAGAGAAAAAGAGAGATTGATTGATTGATTGATCTTTATTTCAAAAGGGTTAAGAAAGAGAAAGAGAGAGAGAAAGAGGGAGATGGAGAGAGAGAAAGAGGGAGAGAGAGAAAGAGAGAGAGAAAGAAAGAGGGAGGGAAAGAAAGAGAGAGAGAGAAAGAAAGAGAGAGAGAGAGAGAATTCTTGGACCAATGGAAACTTACGGGTGTCTGCAAATTTCATACAGCGTGAGAAACACTGGACCTGTAAGAACATTTATCTGTGGTCTCTAAGTAAAACACATAAGTTATTTCCATTTAAGCAGGCTGTACTTCCTGTAAAACTAATGTCAATGAATTGTCACGAAAAATAGGTACAGACATGAAAGTAGCCTTGGGAATCACACAAGAAGACAGATAAACTGTCAGTCAGACAGACATGTACATAGATCTATATGACGGGCAGATGAGCAGACGAATAAACCGATGGACGGAGGGATGAAAGTAGACCAGATATAAATGCTGACATTGAAATAAACGGAGTGAAAATATACATCTTGAAAAAAAAAAAAGAGACTTCAATGCAGTGGGACGATGGGACGAGATTAAGAGAATCGCAGACAGGCTTGCTGCTTGCGCGACAAAATTGCCCCACTGAGGCCTCCATTCTCAAAAACGTAATCTGAGGTGGTCACAAATGGACTGGATCAATCCGTTTCGATTTTCGACATTTTGAAAGACTTTGGTTGGAAAATTACTTCTTTGGGACAAATTACTTCCCTTTCACTGATCGATTGCCTCCCTTCGCTGACGTCCGATTCTTAATGATAATAAAGAGCGGTCACAATATCCATCAACGCTCGGAAAGAATAATTACAGGGACTGACTTTGGCTGCCCGACTCTTTGACTAGGCTCCAGCTCTGTGGCTCCAGCTTTGGGCATCAAAATACCTGAAAGTGCCCGGGAAAAAAGAAAAAATAATGGAATGTTTGAGGACGTGAGGGAGTGCTCAGACAATATAACACATATCTCCCGCGATTCATGTTACGTCATCTCAATATTTAAAAAACAAAAAAGAAAAGCTGGAAGTGTAACAAGTTTTGGACTTCTGTAACAAGGTTTGGATTTCTGTAACAGGTTTGGGCTCTTCTGTAACAAGGTTTGGACTTCAGTTGTGGAATACAGATTTCCTCTGTGCTGCCTGCTCGCTCTGAATTTCTGCAACTGTTTTTTTTTTTCATTCATTGTCTCCCCTACATTTACGTGAGTCTCATGTTCTACGCACTTCATCTTACTGAAATAGGCAAGCGGAATAGGCACACGTGAAGTATGTACAGCCAGGTGAGAAATTAATTGTTGCAACAGGCAAAGAAAGGCCAACAAGCCACAGGAAAGACAAAAAAGGTAAAATGTCTGTTTCCGTCCCGTTAAGGCGTTTTGGGGATACTTGTGTTAGGCCCGTATTTCCATGACCTTCGTCACATGAAATATGGTGTGGTCAGCTTCACGCTTGGCCGCGTTTACCTTCCCAAATTTTTCTGGTACCTGTTTTTAGTGGCTGGGTGGATCCGGGGACTCTTGTGTATGTGTCTGTTGTGTGTATCTGTTGTGTGTGTTGTGTGTGTTGTTTGTGTTATGTGTGCGCTGTGTGTTGTGTGTGCTGTGTATTGTGTGTTGTGTTTGTTGTGTGTGTTGAGTGTGCATTGTGTGTGTTGTGTGAGTGTTTTATGTGGGCTGTGTGTTGTATGTGTTTTGCGTATTGTGTGTGTTGTGTGTATTGTGTGTTATGTGTATTTTGTGTGTGTTGTATTTGTGTGGTGTGGTGTGTGTTGTGCGTGCTCTGTGTGTGTGTTGTGTGTGCTGTGTGTGTTGTGTATATTGTATGTTGTGTGTATTTTGTGTGTGTTGTATTTGTTGTGTGTGCTGTGTGTGTTGTGCGTGTTGTGTGTGTTGTGTGTGCTGTGTATGTTACTGGTGCCGTCAATAATATGATTCACTTAAGTACTTTGTTAGTGTTGTGTGTGTGTTTTATGTGTTGTGTGTGTTTTATGTGTTGTGTGTGTGTTTTATGTGTTGTGTGTGTTGCGTGTGTGTACCAGGAAAAAAAAATCACACTGCTAGGACTTTAACTGGGTACCACAGGATTAGCTCGATGTATCCACTCAGTTGACCAAGTCACCCCCAGAGATCACACAATTTTTTATAACTATAATTAGTCATGCTTTTACTTGCAAATGTCTATATTTAGCTTATAATATACTTCAAAATTTGAATCTTCAAAAACTTTAAGCAGCTCATATACTGTATGAGTTATTTTATTTGTGATTTCCTACATAGCCATTTATGTGGATCATGACATGAGAAGAGCCAAAGTGACACACCTGGACGTTATCCACTGCGGTACTAATAGACCAGTCACATGGTTCTATCAGGAAAATCTCTAGCATTCACAGTCTTCTGTCCACGATCAATCTATAACTATCTCATTTGTTAAGAATCTGATGGTTGGCCTATTGGTTTCCAATGATTTTTCAAATATTAGAATGCTTATGTCATATTTTTCTTACTCTACAAGATATTGGTTGGAATTCTTATCTGTTCTGTCTTGTGATGACTGACATCCATCGTCATGATGATGAATGACAATGATGTCGAATCTTCATGAATTTTTTTATATAAGATATCATACTAATATACTTTAAGAGAAATGTAGTGCTATCGTTCTCTATAACTAAGGTAAATGTAGTTCTATGTCTCTATAGTTAACAAAACCGCAGCTATATCTTTTTATATTGCTAAGATAACTGTAATTCTCTCTATAACAAGACAATTGTAGTAATATCTTTATCTACGGGGTGGTATCGGAAAGTTCTCGGACTGCACTAACCGTGACTTACCGTTCGACAAATACGTGCCAGACACTGAAGGTCATTAGTTCCAAGCGTTGTACTGTCTACTTGTGCTCAGTATGTAAGGGCAGTTGTGTGGCCTTGTGTTAGGACAGGTCTACGATCGGTACCATGGTTGATAAACTCAAGCAACGCACCTGGTACGACGACTCTCGAAATGTTTCTTTAGGGTTTTGGCGAACACTCATTAGGTCGAACACGTTTTTGAGTGTCAAGTTCAAGACTAGTCTAGTGTTTGTTCAAGATGACGAATGTTCAGGGCAACCAATCACCAGCGAAACACCAGAAAATCTGGATAAAATCTTAAACTCGTCCGTAAGAAACTTTTTTTACGAACAATCCATCAGCTCTCTCACATGGTTGAATCAGTTATGAACCCAGTCAGGAGATCCTCACGAAAAAAATCTTAACAGTCATCGCGCTACTGGTTCTAAGGACTGCAAACGCGCCACAAACAGCCTCTGGCAGTCAAGTCCAGCTCCTGGCCTTCCCGTGGCAGAACTGTTTAAACTGACAGGAGAAGGGGCGAGGGCGAATATCTGGCGCCTGAAAACCAGTTACTTAGGGTAGATGAGTGGCACGTTTGGTAGCTCATCTGCTGCTGTTGGCGAGATCTTCAACTGCCGTGCGTGGAGCGGTGCTCCTCCCGGCCAATGAAGAAATGTGCAAATGATGTTGCCGCGCAGCATCACTGCGGAAAAGGTGGTAGAAAGGATAAAGCGAAGCAAACAGTCAAATCACGGCACCTCTGGTCTGGAGGTCGGCCACGTCCTGAGTGCAGTCATATCGGGTGAAATGCATGAACCGGCTTGTCCCAGAGGTTAAGACACTGCTGGCGAGACTCTTTAAACGCCGCGCGCGGAGTGAAGCTCCTCCCGGTTAAGGAAGTAAATGCAGAAAAGAAATAAAGGTTGCTGTGCGGCGCCGATGGGAAAAGGTGGTGGAAAGTGAAGTTTAACCGGTATGTCCAGTAGTATCGCTACGAGAGCTATACCACGGCACCTCTGCTCTGGAGGCCGCCCACGTCCGAAATACACCTACACTGGTGAAATATGCCTAAACCGGCACACACCAGGGGTGGAACTTGATGGCTAGACATGTCATGCCACCTCCGCTCTAGAGGTCGGTAACGCCTGATAAACACCCATACTGGTGAATTTTGCCTAAACCGGCTCATACCAGGGGTGAATCTTGAAGGCTATGCATGTCACAGTACCTCTGCCCTAGAGGTCGGTCCCGTCCCAAACACGCCCATACTGGGATAATGCCTAAACCGGCTCAACCCAGGGGTAGAAGTCATTAGTGGCGAGGATTCGTCCTCCTGGACAAAAGCTCCATCCTGGTCACAACTAGGAAAGGTAGCGGCCACGACCGCAAAATGCTGAAGTCGGAGACACTGGACCAGGGAAGTCTAGATAGGCAACCACCTCTCACCCGGCGGGGATGTTTGCGTATCCTAATCACGCTGAGGTTTTCCGGTGAGAAAGTCCAACCCTGGACTGGATGGGCAACCACCTCTCACCCGGCGGTGATACACGGGTATCTCAAAACACATCGAGGTTTTCCGGTGAGAAAGTCCAACTCTGGCCTGGGTGGGCTACCGCCTCTCACCCAGCGGGGATGCACTGATATCCTAAACACGTCGAGGTCTTCCGGTGAGAAAGTCCAACCCTAGACTAAACTGGTGCAATGAAAACCACGGTGTCACGCAATCCCGCTTCCGAAACCCACCAAAAATACAGGCTAAAGCACTGTGATACTCTGAACCCCTTGTGGTCCTCTCGTGGATCTCGTGTGGTCTATTTTGAACCACACAGGGGACCGCGGGACCTAACGAATTCAGTAGGTTCACAGTTCGGTTTTTGGTGGTAGAAGTGAACGAAGAAGAAGAAGAAGATCGTGCTACTGCCAAGTTTGTACCCCCAACCTTTCAAATTGTGTCAGAACCAATGACGTTTTGACGTGTGCCTTGACTTTGTGACATAGCTACCGATGACCCCAGTTTTCGTATTTAGAATCATCGTAGGCGATGAAATTTGGGTTTTCGGCTGTGATCCCGATACAAAACAACAGCCGTCGCGTTGGAAGAGCCTGCAATCAGCAAAAGCAAGGAAGGTTCGGCAGTGCAACAGTAAGCATCAAGGACGTTCACAAAGAATATGTTCCTACAGGCAGTACGGTCAAGTCTAACGTTTACTACAACGTTTCCAGGAAGCCGAGAGAAGATCTGCGCCGAAAACAAAAGGAACAGGTGGGAGCAACCGCAGCTGACTGTTGGGTCACGGACACCACCCCCTCTCGCCTGTCCTCAACATCACGCAGTTTTTTGACAGAAAACATTTTATTCAAATCAGTGTTGCCAGCCAAGAAACTGTGCTCCGAATGACTGACAACTCACTACCAAAAATAGCACTAAGATGGACACCACAGGGGAGCAGAAGTAAGGGTAGACCAAAAGAGACATGGAGAAGAACAACAGAAAGGATGTTGAGCAATAGAGGGCTCACCTGGGCAAGAGCAGAAAAAAAGGCGAAAGACAGGCATTTGTGGAAAACCCTTGCGGAAGCCCCATGTGCCCTGGGCACTTAAGGTTCAGAGAGAGAGAGACGCTGCGAAGGAAAGAATTATCACAGCCCCCAACCGCTTGTACAAAAATTTCCGAAGTAAAATGGTAAAATTTCCTAAAGCGTGTTATATAAATCGGTAACAACTATCTCATTTCCGTGCTTCCAGGTGCTCGATTCGTGGGTCCTTTGAAGCTGAACACTTCTGAATTAGAGGTTAAAGGTGTGATTTGTGAAACGTTTGCTGCGATTACCATTCGATATGTTTGTTTGTTTGTTTGTTTCTTTCTTTGTTTTAAAATGTTATAAAGTGTTGAAAGGTTATCACCACTGCACATCAGATCCATAAATACTACGATCTAATGTCCTGTCATGACTGTCGATCTCAGCATAGTGCACGGGCTCCGTAGCACCGGCGTGAGCCCTGGCGAATGGGAGTAACAGGCGAGTTTCCATCCCACGCTCACAGTCCTGCCACTAAATATGTTCTATGTATCTGCAGCGTGTGTTCTTATCCATTCGGACAGTCCTATCACTAGATATGTTCTATGTATCTGCAGCATGTTTTCTTATCCATTCGGACAGTCCTATCACTAGATATGTTCTATGTATCTGCAGTATGTTTCCTTATCCATTCTGACAATCTTACCACTAGATATGTTCTAGTAGTATGTTTCTGCTCTCAGAAGAGTTGGATCGTTCACATTCAAGAAAGTGATGCAAACCTCATTAAAGAAAGAGATGTAAACCTAATTACAGAAAGTGATGAAAACCTAGTTTAAGATAATGGTGTAAACTTCGAACAAGAAAGTGATGTAAACCTCGTTCAAGAAAGTGATGTAAAACTGGCTCTAGAAAGCGATGTAAACCTCGTTCAAGAAAATGATGTAAACCTCGTTCAAGAAAGTGATGTAAACCTTGTTCAAGAAAATGATGTAGAACTCGTTCAAGAAAGTGATGTAAACTTCCTTCAAGAAGGGAATGTAAACCTGGCTCAAGAAAATGATGTAAACCTGGTTCAAGATAGTGATTTAAACTTCGTTCAAGAAGGCGATGTAAACCTGACTTAAGAAAGTGATGTAAACCTCGTTTAAGAAAGTTGTATAAACCTGATTCAAGAAAGTGATTTTAACCTGATTCAAGAAAGTGATTTTAACCTGGCTCAAGAAAGTGATATAAACCTCGTTCAAGAAATTGATGTAAACATCATTCAAGAAAGTGATATAAACCTGGCCTAAGAAAGTGCTATAAACCAGGCTCAAGAAAGTGATGTAAACCTCATTCAAGAAAGTGATGTAATCTTCATTCAAGAAAGTGATGTAAACCTGGCTCAAGAATGCGATGTAAACCTCGTTCGAGAAAGTGATGTAAATTCACGTTCAGTGAGAAGAAATAATATAACTGGTATACATGAAGTGCCAGTGAAAGAATTATATCAAGTTCTGAAAAATTCAGTGTTAGAAATCGGTGTAAATTCCCACATATAAACTGTGATACTAAAGATATAACGTCAACAACAACTAAACTAATTAAACAGCAACTAATTCTGAAATAACGAAGTGGTGGGAGCCAACTGACTAATAGAATGCGAAGTAATGATCTTTTATGACTCCATACACAAGAAAAGACGCATGTTTCTGTTCTTTTATCTCTTTGCCAAGAACACACAAATCAGTGGTTACAGAAATTCACATGGAGATAGCTGAACCCATCCCATTATACTGACAGTAACCGATGTATGTGTAATTTCCCATGCCTCTGTCCTGTTCTTTGCGATCCCAGACTCCATTCATCCACTTCACATAAGTAAAAACCACTGACAAGAAAAGTTATGTTTTCATTTAGAAACAATAGTAAAAAAAATGTTGATATATTAACTTCATTTGTATCGTTTTCTTTTCTTTTTCTTTCTGTCTTTCTTTTTCTTTTTTTGTCTTTCTTTTTTTTTCTTTTCTTTTCTTTCTTTCTGTCTTTTCTTTTCCTTTCATTCTTTCTTTCTGTCTTTCTTTCTTTCTTTCTTTCTTTCTTTCATTTCCTTTCTTTTTTTCTTTCTTTCTTTTCTTTTCCTTTCTTTCTTTTTTTCTTTCTTTCTATCTTTTTTCCTACATAATTGTTCCGAATTTTAAATAATCATTCTGTTCGCATTCTGCCAAAGTGTGATACATACACGGTTTCTTATAAAAGTTAAACATTCCAAACAAAAAGTTAAATATTACAGCATTCAGTCAGCCAAAAAAACTATCTACATAAGCTACAGACCTCAACAAAACAAATTTTCGACTAACGGATATTCTTCGTATAACAGCGAAAACTGATGAAATGAAAATCTTGTGGATGATAATATATCCTTCACACACTGACTACTCAGTAGGGAGATGCGAATGTCAAAAATTTCATTTTCTGTTTACAGAATGGAGACCTTCTAAATACTGAATGAGTGTATACAGCCTCTGATGATCACATCATTTAGATGTCCTTTGTATTCAGACTCCTGTGTGAAATATAAGGAAAATAACGTAATTACTGAAATAGTATCTAGCTAGGAAGGAATAGTTTTTCCACCTATGCAGTTAATAATAAGTTCGTTATTTAAAACAGATGGAAAGGAAGAGAAGAAGATGTCGACAGAGACTTAGATGGGTAGACAACATCAAGAGCTGGACAAGAACCAAGCTTGGCCGAGTGTTCTAAGAAGACAAGAAACAGAGCAGAGCGGAGATTGATTACCGCAACTTTCCGTGGGGAAACGGCACGAGATGATGATGATGATGATGATGATATTTAAAACAGACCACTTGTCTAAGGAAACTTTAAATTAGAATTAGAAATACAAAGATGGTTAATGTTTAAAAAACACTTTGGAAATAAGATTAGAGAGACAAAGATGGTTAATGTTTAAAAAACAACTTTGAAATAAGATTAGAAAGGCAGAGATGGCCAATGTTTAAAAATAATTTTGAAATAAGATTAGAAAGGCAAATGTGGTAGGTTGAAGAGAACTTGGATACTTGTTAGGAGAGAGCTTAAAATATGCTCCATGATCATGGTTAGGGTAGTTGTGTCACTAGTACTTGTGTTTGTATGTGTATACGGCGCCTGTAATGTGGACAGGTTTTCGTACATGAACCAAAAGGTTCTTGACAGTATGAAGTTGCTTACATCACCAAGTTACACAGCTGAGTATTCTCTCGTTTTTCAGCTCTGAAATTACCTCTCGTCAAGTACTCGTAAACCTCTCCATTGTCGCTTTCTTCCGTGTCTTGAGTACTATTATGCAAGGGTTGTACCGTCTAGTTTTCGTTTCTATGCCAAGCCTGCTAAACCTCTATCGTCTAGTTCTTATTTCAGTGCCAGGCCTGCTCAAGCGACTCTTAACAAGAATCCATCCTGCATCAAGTATATCAAGAGATTAGGCAAAACTGATATTCCCCACACCAATGTTCCCTGTAAGCTATGCGGCAGCGCGGTCGCACAGGCAAAAAATCATGCCACGCACGAAAATTTAAATGCTATGCAAAAGTAATAACATTGCCGCTTTTATTTTTCAAGTTCTGTTACTCTGTACTATGGTATGGTTGAATGAAAGTGTGATAGAGCTTCATGAGTTAGTTCCAATGATTTCTTTGAATTTTAGTATTTATTTTTCTATGAGAACGTTAAACTATACTCCGTGATTTGACGTTATTACCCATATTTGCACACAAAACATTTATGAGGATATACCTGCACACAGGTTGAAAATTTTCCGCAAGAGCCGCACCCTACCTCACACGTCAGTGTTATTTACGTACATCAGTCAATTTCTCTACCACCTGCAAGAAACTGAATTTGACACACAAGTGCATCATGAGATTGTGAACAGATCGTCTATCTTTGGACTCGATAGAATGAATGTTCCGGTTGGTTGCACTGTATTCTCTAATCGTTTTTCTACTGTCCTATGAACATTGTGAAGATCGATCCTGTCTCTGAGAACTTTTTGTTGTTGTTGTTGTTGTTGTTGTTAACCAGAGTAGCGGTTGTTTGTGAAATCATTTCCTTTGCTGTTCTCTCTCTCTCTTTTAAAATCTCTCTCTCTCTCTCTCTCTCTCTTCTCTCGCTTACTCTCTAGCTCTCACTTTCTCACTTTCTTTTTTTTTTTTTTACTGTAAACGGGCCTGCGTGCCCAATTCTTTACCCTTTAAAAATAAAGATTATTCATATTCATTCTCTCTCTCTCTCTCTCTCTCTTATACTCTTTCTGTCTCACTCTCTCTCTTCTCTCTTTTACTCTCTAGCTCTCACTTTCTCTCATTCTTTCTCTCTCTCACTCTCTCTCTCTTACACTCTTTCTCTTTTTGTCTCACTGTCTCCCTCTGATTCACTCACTATGCTACTGATGTAGCTTGGGAAGCAAAGAAGCAGCAGCTTGAAAAAGTTTGAGAACCACTGATATAGGTGGAACAAAGAAATATCAGATATACAGTCATACTCCCGAATATCTCTCTCTCTCTCTCTCTCTCTCTCTCTCTCTCCCTCTTATCTGCACCCCAATTTGTCATGTTAAATAGTCATTCTCGTATATGTAACCAGCACAGTATATGTCTTCATAGTATAATATTATTAAGTTTCTTATTTCTTGGTGACTGAGGATGATGCCATTTCACTGACTATTTTTTCGTCTCCGACACAAAGTGGTGTACCCAGATTTCATCATCTTTAATCATCCTGGACAGAAAGTCCTCGCCCTTTAACGTCACAAAGAGACTGTCCTCCTTTTAGTCGGTTTTCTGCTGTGAGACTGTGTGGAACCCATCTTGCACACGTCTTCTAATATCAGAGAACCTGCAAAACTATATTGGCACTCCCACTGCCGACTGAAAGCTGTTGGGCGAATTTTTTAGTGATGATGTGCTTATCTCGATGAATGATGGCATCAGTGTGTTTCAAAACAAGTCTGGGTTGGTTGCTGTGGCAGGTCATCCAGAGCGCAGCAGATAACGGAGAGATCGATTTGTTTACTTCCAGAAGCTTCAAATCTATTAGCCCAGTTCTTTCTGTTCACTACATACGATCTTGTTATCCATTCACTAGCTCTCTTAAGTATCTGCATATCAATCCACCTCGTAGGTTAATCACATCCGCATGACTATCTGACTCTAGATCTCTCTGTCCATTTCACACGGTGCACTTCAATTAAATCTGTGTCTCTAAAGCTCCTATTGTATCTATCGATAGATATGTGTGCGTTCCTATCTGCACATCTCTCCTTGTCTCGATCTACCTATCTGAATCTCTGTCTGAACGTCAGAGTGTCTTCGTCTCTGAGTTTTCTGCGTGCGCACGTCTGTGCTTACCTCTGTGTGTATATCCTCCCCCCCCCCCCCGTTCTATCTCTCGGTCCCTCATTTTATCTTAAGAGTCCGGTTTGATGAACTGACCAACCGGTATTTCTGCTGCGCCTCTAACTGGTCCACTGGTTTCGATACGCATACCGATTGGCTCCCGAATCATGACCTGCCAGTTTAGTGATGTCGAATGTCCACCACTTGCCCTTGGCACTTTCTACCTGTACCTAGTGACTGATTACTTACTAGTCCGGTTTCTTTATTCGTTGTGTCCATTTCGCAGACTATCAGTCCCCAACAAGACTTTTGGCTTATCTTAAATCCTTATAAGGTTCATGTCCAGTTATCACACCTCGGGGAAGTTCTTCTCGAGAGCTTTGGATCTGGAGAACAACTAACTGTCTGTCTTCTTGTTCTTAGATTTCGTTCGCCGGCTGTCCGTCGCCACCTATTATTTCACTTGCAGGAGGATGGTATTGCCACTTATAGTACTTCTGGCCATCTTTCTCTATCCTATCTCTTCGTCGGCGACATTGTGTCTGTCCTTTCTGTTCATCTGTTTCTTCTGTTTACATTTATCAGCATCCAGTCGTAATGGTCTGTCACTAGTGCCGCTGAAATCGGTTTTCTGCCTTGTTCTCTAAGTTCCGGGTTTAATCTTTCTCTTCTTACTTAATGTTAACCTAAAATATATATGTAATATAAAGTATAAAAAATTTAAAATATATAAAATTATATTATACATATAATATATATATATATAACCTAACTAAAATATGTTCATAATTACAATCATAATTCTAGATTACAAGGGACTGTGCTAAAATGTATTAATTTTTTTTATCTCACTACACCATTCCTGGAATGAAAAAAAGGACAATTGTTTTTTTAAAGGATGGGGTGTTTCCGTCTTAAAGTGACAGAAATTTTCTTGTTTCATTTCATCCGCAGTAGACTCTGAGAAAGTTCTTCATTCATAAACTTATCTTCGTAAGCTGATATTCGTAAGCTGACCTTCACGTCAGTCACATAAAACTGAATTCGCAGAGCAGACTGGTTGAGCCTTACCATGTAGCAAGATACACCGTCTTCGCAGATTGTTGTCGTCAGCAGTGGAGTGTCATTAAAAAAATAGATCCACTGGAAGGCGCTGGTAGCAGTTCAAAAACCCACAACCTTCCTCATGAGAAGACGGGTCACCATCGACATGTCTATTCGTGTCTAGAATGTCATCATCAACTTGTCTATTCGCGTTTAGAATGTCACCATCGACTTATCTACCCGTGTCTAGAATGTCACCATCGACCTGTCTATTCGTGTCTAGAATGTCATCATCGATTTGTCTACACGTGTCCGGAATGTCACAATCGACTTGTCTACCCGTGTCCCGAATGTCACCATCGACTTATCTACCCGTGTCTAGAATGTCACCATCGACTTGTCTATTCGTGTCTAGAATGTCATCATCAACTTGTCTATTCGCGTCTAGAAAGTCACCATCGACTTCTCTACCCGTGTCCGGAATGTCACCATCGAAATGTCCACCCGTGTCGCGAATGTCACCATCGACTTGTCTGTTCGTGTCTAGAATGTCACCACCGAGGTGTGTACTCGTGTTCTGAATGACAATAGAGAATGTCACCAACGACTTGTCTACTCGTATCCAGAATGTCACTATCGACTTGTCTACCTACGTCCTGAATGTCACTATCGACTTGTCTATCCGTGTCCCGAAATGTCACCATTGACTTGTCTACCCCTGTCTCGAATGTCACCATCGACTTGCCTATTCGTGTCTAGAATGCCACCATCGACTTGTCTATTCGTGTCTGGAATGTCACCATCGACTTATCTATTCGTATCTATAATGTAATCATCGATTTGTCTGCCTGCGTCCCGAATGTCACCATCGACCTGTCTACCCATGTCCTGAATGTCACCAACGATTTGTCTACCCGTGTCCCTATTGTCAATAGAGATTGTCAATAGAGAATCTCACCATCGACCTTTCTACCCGTGTCCCGAATGTCACCATCGATGTGTCTCTTCGTGTCCGGAATGTCACCATCGACTTGTCTGTGTCCTGAATGTTACCGTCGACATGTCTATTCGTGCCCAGAATGACACTCGAAAATATCACCATCGACTTGTCTATTGGTGTCCAGAATGTCACCAGAAAATGTCACCGTCGACATGTCTATTCGTGTCCCGAATGTCACCATCGACTTGTCTGTTTGTCTCCAGAATGTCACCATCGACTTGTCTGTTTGTGTCCAGAATGTCACCATCGATTTGTCTGTTCGTGCCCAGAATGTCACTAGAAAATATCACCATCGACTTGTCTATGCCTGTCTAGAATGTCACTAGAGAAGGCCACTATCGACTTATTTACTTGTGTCCAGAATGTGGCTAGCGGTTGTCACCTTGGGTTTGTCTGTCCTGAATGTCACTAAGGAAACACAGGGATTCTCATCAAAGTCAGGCTCATAATCATGTGGAAGAAGCAGCGACTTGACTACCATGATAGTGGCACTGGATATAATAAAAGTTCTTTACAATTCATTCCAGTGTAAAGTAAACACAGACACTGGAGCAGACGTAAAGTACATGCTCATAAATCCGTGAAAATGATCACAGTGAAGAGTACTGTCATCTATCTAAATGTCAACTATAAGGAGAATATATAACGCATGTAAAAAAAAGAAGAAGCTATCAAGTGGAACACAATAGGCCAAATAAAAAGAGGCAGACCACGTGAAACTCTAAAGAGGATATTGTTAAGAGAGGACATATTAATAAGCATAAAACCCATTGATGAGATTGAAAGACTCGCCAAAAAACAGGAAAAATTGGCGAACTACCTTGCGAGCCCTATGTGACGTTTAATGGCACGGGAAGGATATAAGATATAAAATGTTTTTAAAAAAGGCTTTTCCAGACTATCACTTCGAAGAAATTCACCTTCACGTTTTATCATGACAACAGAGACATGAGAAATTATTGTAATGTAATGAATATTCAAACCAGCATTAAAATTAACATGAAAACTGAAATGGCCCCATTGTTATGTTTTGCATAGCATGTTTTGTGCTCTTCTATATCAGACTTTTGTAATGCCCACTTGATTTTCATTGGCCT
>CM019691.1:16811440-16830918 GCA_009760885.1 Achatina immaculata
CCGAAAGGACCACACAAGAGGACTATAAGGGGTTCAGAGTATCACAGGGCTTTAGCCTGTATTCTTGGTGGGTCTCAGAAGCAGGATTGCGTGACACCGTGGTTTTCATTGCACCAGTTTAGTCTAGGGTTGGACTTTCTCACCGGAAGACCTCGACGTGTTTAGGATATCAGTGCATCCACGCTGGGTGAGAGGTGGTAGCCCACCCAGGCCAGAGTTGAACCTTCTCACCGGAAAACCTCGACGTGTTTTGAGATACCCGTGTATCACAGCCGGGTGAGAGGTGGTTGCCCATCCAGTCCAGAGTTGGACTTTCTCACCGGAAAACCTCAGTGTGATTATGATACGCAAACATCCCCGCTGGGTGAGAGGTGGTTGCCTATCTAGACTGCCCTGGTCCAGTGTCTCCGACTTCAGCATTTTGCGGTCGTGGCCGCTACCCTTCCTAGTTGTGACCAGGATGGAGCTTTTGTCCAGGAGGACGAATCCTCGCCACTAGTGACTTCTACCCCTGGGTTGAGCCGGTTTAGGCATTATCCCAGTATGGGCGTGTTTGGGACGGGACCGACCTCTAGAGCAGAGGTACTGTGACTTGCATAGCCTTCAAGATTCACCCCTGGTGTGAGCCGGTTTAGGCAAAATTCACCAGTATGGGTGTATATCAGGCATGACCGACCTCTAGAGTGGAGGTGGCATGACATGTCTAGCCGTCAAGTTTCATCCCTGGTGTGTGCCGGTTTAGGCATATTTCACCAGTGTAGGTGTATTTCGGACGTGGCCGGCCTCTAGAGCAGAGGTGCCGTGGTATGTATAGCTCTCGCAGCGATACTACTGGACATACCGGATAAACTTCACTTTATTCTTTCCACCACCTTTTCACATTGGCACTGCACCTTTTATTTCTTTTCCGCATATTCATCCTTGACCGGGAGAAGCTTCACTCCACGCGCGGCATTCGAAGAATCTCGCCAGCAGTGTCTTAACCTCTGGGACAAGCCGGTTCATGCATTTCACCCGATATGACTGCACTCAGGACGTGGCCGACCTCCAGACCAGGTGCCGTGATTTGACTGTTTGCTTCACTTTATCCTTTCTACCACCTTTTCTGCAGTGATACTGAGCGGCAACCCCATTTTCACCTTTCTTCATTGGCCGGGAGGAGCACCGCTCCACGCACGGCAGCTGAAAAATCTCACCAACAGCGGTGAACTTAGACATGCATGGCTTAATCTTTGAGACAAGCATATGACTACTGGCAGGATCAACCAAATAGCTTTCTTCACCGAACCTTAGTCAGATATCTACCGACAGACCGACGCTGGGCAAGGGAGACAGCGCTCTGCTCAGAGCGGATCCCTTTCGACCCCGGCGGCGTTCACTTCCTTTAACCGGTGGGGGCGGCCGGCGGCTCTCTCTGCTCCAGCGAACAAGAAGAGAGCCCAGCCGCCCACAACAAACGCACATTACATACTGCAGACCCGATACTCTTTGCGAGAGATGGGCCAATTTCGAGACCATCGGTCGACAAAACCGTACTACATCGTTAGCACGAAACTGGCTGGCTAGCCGTTTACATGCTTCGCTCGACGGACAAACCACTTGCTTCTGCATCGAAACACCTTAACTCTTGCCGTCCGGGAAGGGAGCAGAAGCCCGTCTCGCCACGCACAGAACTCAAGAGCGCTTTTTCGCCAAAAGAATGGTCGGCCCGCGCAACAGCAGCAGTCCGCGCTGTGCAGCTCGGCGCGGCTCTGCGTGGCTGATTGATGTAAAGTTTCAACTGCCGAGCAACTGTTGCACAAAACTGGTTGCCATGTGTGAGATAGCAAGAGAGAAGTAGGCTGCCAAAATGACCTATGATGTGGATGTTGTATGAAGCTGAGGTTTGTGATAAAATTCCTCCATGCAGAATAAACAGCATGCACAGACATTCATCGTCACTTGCTGAATGTCTACAGAGACCAAACAGTGGATGTTAGCACAGTGAAATGGTGGGTGGCATATTTCAGTGATGGCAACAGTGTTGTGAAAGACAAGCCATGTTATGGACAGCCATGCACTAATGTCACACTATCAAATGAAGAGCGTCTTAATCAGCTCATCCATGCATATCATTGGATTATGACCAGGACTTGATATCAACTTCAGTGCTTTAGAAATGATGATAGCAAAGTTAGAATATTAGTAATTGTGGTCTCATGAATGCTGACACAGGTACAGAAAGACCACCGTATGCAGCATAGTCAGGACCCGTTGAAACACTATGAGACATAGGAGACAGTTTCCTAGACTGCATCATCATGGGTGTCATTACTATGAGCTGTCTGTCACCAAATGGCATTCTGTGGTGTGGCAACATGCAAATTCTCCATCAAGCAAAAGTTCAAGATGCAACGCTCAGAGGGTAGATTGATGTGCATTGTCTTTTGAGATAGGAAAGTGGTGATCTTTCTGACTTTCTTAGAACCCAGAACAGCCATCAGCTCCGACTGTTACATTGTGACACTTACTATGCTGAAGGCTCAGATTGTCAGAGTCTGGCCCAAGATGAAGACAACCTTTCTCTTGCAGTATGATAATGCCAGGCCACACACTAGTTTGAAGATTGACAAGCAAATTGCCAAGTTTGGTTGTACTGTCCTATCACATCACCCACTATACAGTCTGGATTTGGCACCTTCTGACTTCCATTTGTTCGGGCCCATGAAGGACAGACTTCGTGGGAAACTTTTTCTTAGCAATGACACAATCAAAGCAGCTGTGAAACAATGGGTCATCTCTTTTGGTGAAGATTTTTATGAGTGCAGCATAAAGACTCTTGTTCATCGTTGGCACAAATGCATAACGAATGGTGGCAACTTCATTCACTCATTTGCATGTCCCTTACGGAACTTTGCCTCCCAAACAGCACTCCTGTAGGCTCTCAGTTGTGAGCAAGATGGCCTGCAGCTGCTGCATCCATCTGCAGATCGTCAACAATGTCTTGCAGCCATCTTCATTTTGGTCTTCCTCTCTTTCTTTTTCCGATTATGCATCCTTCCAAGATGGTCTTCTCTAAATTATCATGATGTTTAATGTGTCCAAAATATTTAAGTTTTCTCTCTTTAATCCTCTTTACTAGCCAGCCTTCTTCAATATTAAGTTCTTGTAGTATAGATATATTTGTTCTTTTTTGTGTCCACAATATTTGGAGAACTCTTCTGTAGCATTTACATTCAAAGGCATTTATGTGTTTCTCAGCTGTTTTGTTAAGTATCCAGGTCTCACAGGCATATGCTGCGATGGAAAAGATGGATGTCCTTAAAAATCTTATTTTGTGGTTGTCTGCTCCTCTCCACCATTATTTATTTGTTTTACTTTCTGAAGAGTGATAGATGTCCTCCTTTTAATTTCCCTCATTGTATCTCCATTATTAGTTAGCAGTGATCCAATATATTCAAAACTCTCCACTTCTTCCAATTTTCCCCCATTGATACATATTTCAGCTGCTTTGTTTGTTTTGTCAGTTGTCATCAGTTTAGTTTTCTTTGTATTAAGATAGAGGTTCTGCTCTTCGCTGTTCTTACGGACTGACATAATTAGTTTTTCCATTCCTTTTTGTGTAGTGGACAGTAATACTGTGGTGGCAACTATGTGGAAAAATACTGCTTTCTAGTTGAGACACTGCTCTATCAAACAATGTTTTTGTGCTCTTTGTATCTATATGCCAAATTTTGCACAGTTTATCCTATTTACTTGGATAAAACTTAGGTCAGTGTTGAGACTCAAAATTATGACCTGTAGGGTTTGTAAGATATAAATCTATTCTTGATAAGGACATATTGATGAAGCCACTGTGACCTGATTCTGCGCAATTTACTCAGTAGTGCCAGATTTATGTTAAATACCATTCATTTACTTGCAGAAATATAAATGTAACTTATTTTATAGGCACAAACAATTCAAGTTGAATTTCTCAACTTCATAATTTCTTTGCAACAGCCTACTTCATTGAGCTTAACTTTCTTGGTTTCTATGACAAAATTTGTAAAACTTATAATTTTATATGGCATGATTGTTTCAAGGTGTCAGATGTTTATAACGCATTGCTCATTCAGAAAATAAAGATGTAATTTACTGAAAATGCATAGAAGCACAAAGATTTCAAGTGTAAGTTTGGTCATTTTTAAGTTTGTTTTCACAATATATTTGTTTGTGTAGCACAACTTTCTGAATGTCTTTGCAAACATTTTAATTTAACCATCTCTCTTTCTCTCTGAACCTTAAGTGCCCAGGGCACATGGGGCTTCTGCAAGGGTTTTCCACAAATGCCTGTCTTTCGCCTTTTTTTCTGCTCTTGCCCAGGTGAGCCCTCTATTGCTCAACATCCTTTCTGTTGTTTTTCTCCATGTCTCTTTTGGTCTACCCTTACTTCTGCTCCCCTGTGGTGTCCATCTTAGTGCTATTTTTGGTAGTGAGTTGTCAGTCATTTGGAGCACATGTCCCAACCATCGCCAGCGTCTTTCCTCAATAATTATTGTCAGTGGTTTCATCTGCATTTCTGCCAATAAGATGTTATTTCTTATGGTGTTTGGCCAAAATATTTTTTAATTCTACGTAAACATTTAGTCTGGAAAGAATTCAACTTGTTTTCTATGGTTTTGGTGATTTTCCAGCATTCACTTCCATAGAGTAGTACACTTAGAACATTACTCTTAAATATCCTGATTTTCATATTTATGCTTAGTTTATTTGATTTCCATATATTCTGTAGCATTGCAAAAGCCTGGTTTGCTCTAGTAAGTCTGCTGTTGATGTCCTCTGTGCTGTCTCCATTTTCTACTACTCTGCTGCCAAGGTATACAAATTCGTTGACCTCCTCCACTAACTTGTTATCTACTCTGAGTACATTTCTGTTGTTCACATTTTGCTTCATTAACTTTGTCTTTCCTACGTTGATCTTTAGTCTCTTGATATCTTCATATACTCTGTCTTATCTTGGTTAATTGTCAAGCCCACTTTTAGTGCTACATCTCTCAGGTGTATGCAGATATTGATGACGTCTTGCATAGTTTCCCCCACCAGCTCAATGTCATCAGCGCATAAGGAAGCAAAATTTACATGTATTATTTCTTAAGTAAATCTTGCACACTGTTTCTGCATCTTACCTGAACCTTTTTTATTTCTAGCTACTTTTCTGTGATAAGATCACACACTCTTTCCTGGAACTGCAAGCATAATCTTCACTAGCAGACAATTTCTCAAAAGCAGTAAACTAATGTTCACACAATGTAACATATTTTCACCTATGAACTCAGTTTACTTACTTCAAATCAATACTTTTCAAAATGTGGTCAAAGATAAAAAGAACTGAAGACAGCTTACCATCTTATATGTACAGAGTATGCATTTAAATATGATGAATAAATTTATATAATGCAAAGAAATTAATAACATTTGAGTGCACATTCAGAATAAAGAAGTTTAAATGAAATACAGAAAGTCCTCAGGCTTAGTAAGTGGACTGGTTTGTAACCATGTGTGCAAGCTGTTTTTTTACGTAAAATGGAACCATGTTTTTATTATATACTAACTGCTGGCATGTTATGTTACCATTTTGTCCTGTGAAATTCTATAGATTGTTGTGTATGCTGGAAATTTATGTATGCAAGTCCAGAGCTACATAAGTCAAGGACTGTCTGTACATTAAGAAAGAAATGAAAAAAAAACCTCCTTAACAAAATCTTAACTCTATACACTTTAAAAAAAATTAAAAATTAGTTTAAACACATCTCTCTAAGTGATGAAATGCTACATGATGGTCACATTATATACGTACAGTCTAAGAAATATTTGGATATTTATATTTGGATAACTCATTAAAATTCTACTTGAACATGTTCTAATATATGTATATATTAAAGCTAATTATACATCTTTAATATAACAACTTATCACTGTATGTAAATGAAATATTGGTACAAGACTAAATGTCGCAGTGATAAACATCTTTTTTACATGAAAGCAATTTAATTAGCAAATATAAAGCAATTTACTTGAACAAATGTGATTCTACACAAAGAAAATGCCTAAAACATTAAAATAACTGGTAAAGTGATATCAGAAGAACCAGATGGCAATGACTGACATAAAACACAATAAACAGCTTCCTGTGGTTCAATGGAAAGTCACAATATACAGAGTGTCTCAAAAGTCCTTCAGTGGTAACTTCTCAAAAATTATTTCTCAGTAAATCTTCAAACTTAGACAGACAAGCTGGATCTTACAAACCAGACCAAATAAAGATTCATTGCTGAAGCAAGCATTCAGTTTATTTTAAACTTGGAATATTGTGGAAGTTTTTCAAATATAAACAATTTAATGTGTACAGAATTTAGAATCTACCTTTGTTTTTTTATCATCGTCCTATGTCATCTCCGTATTTAAGATCTGCTGCACTTGACTTGCTCTATCCATCAATCTCATGGTGCACCTGCTCATGATCTCATGGTGCACCAAACTGAATCTTGCTCATCCCACAATGTTGTCCATCCATTTATATCATTGTCTTCCCCTTGCTTTTTTTTCTCTTTCACTTTTCCTGAAGTATGGTTTCCATTATGTTATTTTGCCTCTTGGTGTGGCTAAATAATTCAGTTGTCTGATTCTTATGTCTTTCATTACATATTTTTCGGTTTATTTTGATCTACTATTTCTTTCTTTCTTTCTTTTTTAATCTTGTTTGTTCAAAATATTTTTTTAATTCTACGTAAACATTTAGTCTGGAAAGAATTCAACTTGTTTTCTATGGTTTTGGTGATTTTCCAGCATTCACTTCCATAGAGTAGTACACTTAGAACATTACTCTTAAATATCCTGATTTTCATATTTATGCTTAGTTTATTTGATTTCCATATATTCTGTAGCATTGCAAAAGCCTGGTTTGCTCTAGTAAGTCTGCTGTTGATGTCCTCTGTGCTGTCTCCATTTTCTACTACTCTGCTGCCAAGGTATACAAATTCGTTGACCTCCTCCACTAACTTGTTATCTACTCTGAGTACATTTCTGTTGTTCACATTTTGCTTCATTAACTTTGTCTTTCCTACGTTGATCTTTAGTCCTATGTTGTTTGCATTCTGAGTTAGCTTTCTTGGTTTCTATGACAAAATTTGTAAAACTTATAATTTTATATGGCATGATTGTTTCAAGGTGTCAGATGTTTATAACGCATTGCTCATTCAGAAAATAAAGATGTAATTTACTGAAAATGCATAGAAGCACAAAGATTTCAAGTGTAAGTTTGGTCATTTTTAAGTTTGTTTTCACAATATATTTGTTTGTGTAGCACAACTTTCTGGATGTCTTTGCAAACATTTTAATTTAACCATATGTGAGGCAAAATGTTTAATTCATGGAACTTAAAAATTTTATCTGGCACAATGTCTGTACCAATGACATTAAAATAATGAGACATTAATGGCTGATGTTCCCAATGGTTAATTCTAATATCCAGATAAGTGTTAAGCAGATATTTATAAGTGATATTTAGTTTATTTACAAGTGCACTGGTTCTCTCATGGTGAGGTCAGTGGTTTGAATCTAGTCAGAGGCACCCTAGGCACCCAATTGTAGGAATGGGGAACAAAAGTGACCAGATATGATGCTGACCATATTACATTTAAGTGTGCCTACATGACAGGAAAAATATAGGCACTAACATCATATCCAACTGGCGCCATTATGGTGTGATAGGGTTATTTTTATCTTACTTTAGCATTTATTCTTGCATTCATCATTTTTTGGGTGGTTTTATTTGTAGGCCTCCCACAAAATGATCAACATAAAAATTTGAAGCAAAGGCCATCTAGTCACTTCAGCAACTGAGATATCTCTTTGCCATTCTGTTAATGATCTGTGCCATTTCCAACCCTTTTAATTTCTGGGAAAAATAAAATGGCCTTGAGTGAGAATACTCTCCTACAATTTAACAATCCAGCTCTAACAGGAACCCCACAGTTTCTTGAGATCTATTTTAGAAGAGATGATCTATTCAAAGTAAAACAGTGAAGCCACATTATCAAAATTAAAGCCAATATACTGGTATTTTCTTCTGCTTTTGTTACCACAAGGTGGTAAGTTTTATTTCTCTCTCTTTCTTTCATGATTGAAACTGACTGACTGACTCACTCTCTCTCTTTCTTTCATGACTGAGACTGACTGACTGACTGACTCATTCTCACTCACTCATCTCACTCACTCTCTCTCACACACACACACTCTCTCTCTTTCATGTATACATGGGAATGCATGCACTCACTCACTCCCTCACATACACATGAACACCAGGAAAGGGGGGGGGGAGGGAGACAGAGAGAAAGAGAAATATGAGTTCTTAAATGATATTAGAACTGAAAATAAATGAATGGTGTTATGGTGTTCATGTTTTACCTAAGCAGATTAAATTTTCTTAAAAACTAACTATTTTCCTGTGATAAAATCTGTATTTAATTTATTTCAACAAACCTTTTGTGTGCCTGAAGGAAAATTATACATTATTTTCCAAGTCTTAATGCCTTCATACCCATCAGGAGAGTCATTAATTAGAAAAACTGTCATGGTGCCATCTGGTTGATCTCCCGTTATTATTTGCCAAGATTGACAAAATGGGCAGCTCAACAATTTTCTCTCACAATTTAAGCAGAGAAGCATCCTGCAGCATGATGTAGGCTGGCAAGATGTTTTGTCATCAGAACACACTCCACATACTTTCTCTTGGCCAGCAGGTGTACCAATATCTACATCACAAAAAAAAAAAAAGAAAATCAGCTGCTAATATGTAGCAGTACTTATCCATATCTATTAACATTGGTCACTATCAGTGTTTGGTTCTGAGCATTCTCACTACCTTACGGGTGTGAAGTGATAATGCCTTTTCATTTCTTTCCACATGCAATGAATGACTTGGAAGTCATGAACTCTGACAGAGAAAAAGTATGGGCCTAACACGATAATTCAGAGTTATATCAAGGGGTAGATAACCTTGACCAAATACTGTCATAAGACTTAATAATGAAAAAAATGATGCGTAGGTAAAACAAGCATTGATTGGGTACATGAGACATAACTGAAAGATCTTGATTTTGCAGATGAAATAACTCTTATTAGTGACAATGTGAAATCAATGCAAGAAAAAACAGATACCCTGTCTTCAATGGCTAGCAAAATATGACTTGAAATTAACAATTAAAAACAAAAATAATGAAACTTTCCATTAACCATGAAGGAAAAATATACATAGAAGGAAAAGCTGTTGAAGAAGTAAACCAATTTGCATATCTCGGCAGCTACAAAGACCAGGATGGTGACACCAGAAAGGAAGTTATAATTAGAATTGCAAAAGCAGCACTGATCTTCAAGAATCTTGAGAACATATGGTATTCAAAAGTTATAAGCACAAAAGCCAGCTTAAGATTATTCAATCAAATGTAATATCCACCCTCATTTATGCATAAGCTGGAAAACAAATAAAGAAATAGACAACAAATTAGACTCTTTTGAAAACAAATGAATTAGGAAAATACTCAGTATAAAGTGGAATGAATTAAAAAACAATGCAGAGATAAGACAGGTGAGCAAATAACAACCTGTCTCATGGGCAATCAGAAAAAGAAGATGGACATATGTCAATCGTGTGCTGAGAAGAAACAACCAGAGAATCCAAATATAAGCTATCAAATGCAATACACAAGGCCGAAGAAAAAGAGTTCAACCATATGAAACTCTAAAGAAGACACTGTTAAAAGAGGCCAGCTTAGTGGGAATAACAAATAAATAATAAAGCTGCTGGCGAGACTCTTCTGATGCCACGTGTGGAGTGAAACTCCTCCTAGCCAATGAAGAAAATGAAGAAAAGCAATCAAGGCTGCTGTGTGGCGCCAATGTGAAAAGGTGATGGAAAGGATAAAGTGAAGCTTATATCGTTATGTCCAGTAGTCTCATGGCGAGAGCTACTCATACCACGGCACCTCTGCTCTAGAGGCCGGCTACGTCTGTTCTACACCCATACTGGCAAAATATGCCTAAACAAGCTTAAACCAGGGGTGAAACTTGATGGCTACTCAAGTCACGGCACCTTCGCTCTAGAGGTCAGTCATGTCCTAAACACGCCCATACTGGGATAATATGCCTAAACTGGGTCAACCCAGAGGTGAAACTCACTAGTGGCGAGGATTTGTCCTCTTGGAAAAAAAGCTCTGTCCTGGTCACAACCGGGAAAGGTAGCAGCCACGACCACAAAATGCTGAAGTCGGAGACACTGGACCAGTGCAGTATAGATAGGCAACCACCTCTCACCCGGTGAGGATGTATGCGTATCCTATCACGCTGAGGTTTTCCAGTGAGAAAGTCCAACTCTATGCTAGATGGGCAACTACCCCTCACCTAGCGGGGATATACTCATATCCAAAACACGCTGAGGTTTTCCGGTGAGAAAGTCCAAATCTAGATTAAACTGGTGCAACGAAAACCACAGTGTTATGCAATCCCGCTTATTAGACCCACCAAGAATACAGGGTCAAGCCCTGCGATAAATCTGAATCTCTTGTGGCCTCTCGGGGATCTCGTGTGGTCCTTTCAGGGACCACACAGGGGCCACGGGACCTATTGAGGACCACAGGAGTAAATTCAGTAGGATCACAGGGTGGTCTTGGTGGTAGAAGTGAATGAATAAGAAGAAGTATCCTTCAAGCCACCTGTGAAACCATTCCCAGAGGAGCTTATAGGGACTATAAACCATACTGGTCTAGTGAGCTGGGAAAACTCCATGATGACGTGGAAACAGCTCAAAAGCAAGCAGAAAATAGACCATGCCAAGAACACCACAATAATCACCAACATGCTACGGCCAAATTTCAGAGAGCCAAGCTGCAAACCAGACGGGAAAATTGGAGAGAGAAAACAGAGTCCCTAACTTTGAAAAAGATGGAAGAAAACTGTGAAAACTAATCAAACAGTTAAACGATGAGAGCACTGGAAGAAGTACAAAGATTACATGAATATAGAGGATGGGAAAACTCTTACAGGTAAGCAGGTAGCAGATCACTTTGCTCGCATGTTTGCAAAAGACTGCAACATTGATATCCATCAAGAGAAAGAGCAACAGTGCGCACTGACCCACAGAAAGAAGAGGAACAATACAGAAAAGTGGAGGTCATGGATGCACCAATCGCACGCAGTGAGTTAGACCTAGCAGTCAGTAAACTGAAACCAAGGAAATCACCAGGACCAGATGGAGTGTCCAATGAAATGATCAAGAACCTGGGAATGGCACCAATGGGAAAGCTGTTGGATATTTTCAATATGTGCTGGAGCACAGGTAAGTTACCTCAAATCTGGAAGGAAGCAAGCATGGTATCACTGCTAAAGCCAGGGAAAAACAGTGATACAGCCTCCAACTACAGGCCAATCAGTCTCACTAGCTGCCTATGCAAAACAATGGAACGCATCATTGACCTGAGGCTAAAATGGTACCTAGAAAGTGAAAACCTTCTCATTGAGATTGAGGATGCATTCCAAGAGAAAAACCTTGTACTAGCAGTGTGGATAGACCTGAATAAAGCCTTTGATAAAGTATGGAAAAAAGGTCTGCTGTGGAAACTAAGAAACTGCAATGTAAATGGAAGACTGTACAACTGGATAAAGTCCTATTTACACAATAGAAGAGCTAGGGTAGTAATGGATGGATACAAAAGCCAGAAAGTACTGCTGCAATACGGTGTACCACAAAGAGGAGTCCTTTCACCTACACTATTCCTGGTATTCATTAATGACCTGGTCAAGGAACTTCCCTATGGAATCAAAGTGGCACTGTATGCAGATTATCTGGTTATGTGGTGTACAGATGAATATGCGACAGTTGCTACACGGAGACTCCAAAGAGTAGCAGACATCTTGACATCATGGACAAACAAAGTGTAAGTATCAACACAGAGAAATCAAATACCACTCTGTTCACTCTCTTATCTAAATAGAAAGCAGATAAGATCTTTGTAAATGAAATTTCCTTAACCCACTTACTTAGGAGTCTTCTTCTTCTTCTTCGTTCGCACTGTCTGTCTATATCTGCAGTCCTGTCTCTTGGATAAATTTCACCGTTTTTTGTAACTCATGTATGGAACCGTAGAGCTTATCTTCTTTAGTGGTTTCACTGGGCCAGTAATTATTTCTGAGTGTCTCGTAGTTGATGCAGTTCTGGAGGATATGTTCCACGGTTTGGGGCACCTGGGCACATGTACATAGATTAGTAGTACCAATCTTAAACTTTGTATACATATGACTTCGGAGTCGGCTGTGTCCTGTTCGGAGACGGAAGATGGTGACTTGTTCCTTTCTGTTTAGCATGTGATAGTCATCATGTGGTGGTGTTTGTGGCTTCCTGTAGGTTTTTATCATGCTTTTCTTCTGATTATAGGTGACTGGTATGTCTGGTTGCTCCATTTCAGTGCCCTCTTTGGCCAGATGGTCAGCTTTCTCATTGCCTGGTATCCCACAGTGGGAGGGAATCCATTGCAAAGTGACTCCATGTTGTAAGCCATTTTTGACAAGGCATCCTTAAGGTCTGGTAGTTTGTTGCACTGAAGAGCCTCCAGTACTGATCTTGCATCTGTGAGAATTACTACAGGACATGTATCAATTCTGGAGTCTGATAGTTTTTCAACTGCAGCAATAATTGCCCTAACTTCTGCATCAAAGTTGTTGCAGTATTTACCAGTGGGTATGGAAATCTTGTCAATGGTGTTGTTTGGATATTCAATATATGCTCCTGCCCCACCATTCTTTATGGCATTATGTGCAGATCCATCTGTATACACACGTATCCAGGTGTCACATGGATATTTGTCATCTAGAACACTAAGTGTGGCTGTTGATCTTACAAGACTGCTCTGCATCTCACCATTCTGCACACCTTTCACTTCAGTCTGAATAGTTATTTGTGTATAATCTGCTTCTTTCCATGGTGTATGCTCTGGTACAGATGATAATGGAGCGACTACAGTTGGAAGGTCTGGTATCAGCTTACGCATACGCTTGGCCTGATGAATGAAGCTGCTTCTTTTAAGCCGTCCTAATGCCAAGTTATTGAATCTCTCCTTCAGGGGATGGCTTACAGAGCTAAGGAATTTTTCTCCTATGGTCATGACCTTTGTGTCTCTACGTTCCTTTAGCGGTTGAACACCAACTATTTTCTGCATTTCTACTATTGGTGTGGACCTCATGGCACCTGTGAAACAATGGGTCATCTCTTTTGGTGAAGATTTTTATGAGTGCAGCATAAAGACTCTTGTTCATCGTTGGCACAAATGCATAACGAATGGTGGCAACTTCATTCACTCATTTGCATGTCCCTTACGGAACTTTGCCTCCCAAACAGCACTCCTGTAGGCTCTCAGTTGTGAGCAAGATGGCCTGCAGCTGCTGCATCCATCTGCAGATCGTCAACAATGTCTTGCAGCCATCTTCATTTTGGTCTTCCTCTCTTTCTTTTTCCGATTATGCATCCTTCCAAGATGGTCTTCTCTAAATTATCATGATGTTTAATGTGTCCAAAATATTTAAGTTTTCTCTCTTTAATCCTCTTTACTAGCCAGCCTTCTTCAATATTAAGTTCTTGTAGTATAGATATATTTGTTCTTTTTTGTGTCCACAATATTTGGAGAACTCTTCTGTAGCATTTACATTCAAAGGCATTTATGTGTTTCTCAGCTGTTTTGTTAAGTATCCAGGTCTCACAGGCATATGCTGCGATGGAAAAGATGGATGTCCTTAAAAATCTTATTTTGTGGTTGTCTGCTCCTCTCCACCATTATTTATTTGTTTTACTTTCTGAAGAGTGATAGATGTCCTCCTTTTAATTTCCCTCATTGTATCTCCATTATTAGTTAGCAGTGATCCAATATATTCAAAACTCTCCACTTCTTCCAATTTTCCCCCATTGATACATATTTCAGCTGCTTTGTTTGTTTTGTCAGTTGTCATCAGTTTAGTTTTCTTTGTATTAAGATAGAGGTTCTGCTCTTCGCTGTTCTTACGGACTGACATAATTAGTTTTTCCATTCCTTTTTGTGTAGTGGACAGTAATACTGTGGTGGCAACTATGTGGAAAAATACTGCTTTCTAGTTGAGACACTGCTCTATCAAACAATGTTTTTGTGCTCTTTGTATCTATATGCCAAATTTTGCACAGTTTATCCTATTTACTTGGATAAAACTTAGGTCAGTGTTGAGACTCAAAATTATGACCTGTAGGGTTTGTAAGATATAAATCTATTCTTGATAAGGACATATTGATGAAGCCACTGTGACCTGATTCTGCGCAATTTACTCAGTAGTGCCAGATTTATGTTAAATACCATTCATTTACTTGCAGAAATATAAATGTAACTTATTTTATAGGCACAAACAATTCAAGTTGAATTTCTCAACTTCATAATTTCTTTGCAACAGCCTACTTCATTGAGCTTAACTTTCTTGGTTTCTATGACAAAATTTGTAAAACTTATAATTTTATATGGCATGATTGTTTCAAGGTGTCAGATGTTTATAACGCATTGCTCATTCAGAAAATAAAGATGTAATTTACTGAAAATGCATAGAAGCACAAAGATTTCAAGTGTAAGTTTGGTCATTTTTAAGTTTGTTTTCACAATATATTTGTTTGTGTAGCACAACTTTCTGAATGTCTTTGCAAACATTTTAATTTAACCATCTCTCTTTCTCTCTGAACCTTAAGTGCCCAGGGCACATGGGGCTTCTGCAAGGGTTTTCCACAAATGCCTGTCTTTCGCCTTTTTTTCTGCTCTTGCCCAGGTGAGCCCTCTATTGCTCAACATCCTTTCTGTTGTTTTTCTCCATGTCTCTTTGGTCTACCCTTACTTCTGCTCCCCTGTGGTGTCCATCTTAGTGCTATTTTTGGTAGTGAGTTGTCAGTCATTTGGAGCACATGTCCCAACCATCGCCAGCGTCTTTCCTCAATAATTATTGTCAGTGGTTTCATCTGCATTTCTGCCAATAAGATGTTATTTCTTATGGTGTTTGGCCAAAATATTTTTTAATTCTACGTAAACATTTAGTCTGGAAAGAATTCAACTTGTTTTCTATGGTTTTGGTGATTTTCCAGCATTCACTTCCATAGAGTAGTACACTTAGAACATTACTCTTAAATATCCTGATTTTCATATTTATGCCATTCCCAGGTTCTTGATCATTTCATGACACTCCATCTGGTCCTGGTGATTTCCTTGGTTTCAGTTTACTAACTGCTAGGTCTAACTCACTGCGTGTGATTGGTGCATCCATGACCTCCACTTTTCTGACTTGTTCCTCCTCTTTCTGTGGCTCGATGCGCACTGTACGCTCCTTCTCTTGATGGATATCAATGTTGCAGTCCTGTGCAAACATGCGAGCAAAGTGATCTGCTACTTGCTTACCTGTAAGAGTTTTCCCATCCTCTATTAGTGTAATCTTTGTACTTCTTCCAGTACTCTCATCATTTAACTGTTTGATTAGTTTCCACAGTTTCCTTCCATCCTTTTCAAAGTTTAGGGACTCTGTTTTCTCTCTCCAACTTTCCCATCTGGCTTGCAGCTTGGCTCTCTGAAATTTGGCCTTAGAATGTTGGTAATTATTGTGGTGTTCTTGGCATGGTCTATTTTCTGCTTGCTTTCGAGCTGCTTCCACGTCATCATGGAGTTTTCCCAGCTCACTAGACCAGTATGGTTTATAGTCCCTGAGCTCCTCTGGGAATGGTTTCACGAGCGGCCTGAAGGATACAAGCATTGAATTCCTTCACTATGCTGTTAATATCCTTACCTTCTATGGACAGCTGTCCCACCAGGATACCTGTACGATGTCTGTACATTGTCCAGTTTGCTTTTTTATAGTTCCATCTGGGGAGAGGGTTACTGGTGTTAAGGAGTTCATTTTCTATTGTCAGGAAGACTGGTCGATGGTCACTACCTCCAAGTTGTTTTCCAACTTCACGTGTAATGTTCCACTTCAGATCTGGAGAGTGGAATGCCAGATCTGGTGTTGATTTTGTATGCCAAGCCCTTGAGTAAAATGTTGGGGCATCCATTGGCTGGTTGATCAGGAGAAGTCCATTATCATCCTGCCAGCTCTCAACTTCCTCTCCTCTCTTGTCTATGTGGTCATAGCCCCAGCTCTGGGAATGACTGTTAAAATCACCACAGACCATCAGTCTCTCTTTGTGTGGGACAGTTCCTAAAGCAAGTGGGCGGTCATTAGGACAGTAATAGTTAAGGAGGTGGAAATCTGTATTACTACTTTTTAGATGGATCATCTGGTATTCGGCTCCTTCCATGTACACTCCCACCTGACATGCGCTGATGTTATTCTTAACAAGTGTGAGTACTCCTCCTTTTCTTCTGTCCTGTCGGTCTGATCTAAAACACTGGTAGCCTCTGATTTTAAAGGCGGCATCTTTGGTTAGGTGTGTCTCCTGTATGCAGCATATACTTACCTGCTCTGCAAAAAGTATGTTCTCTAGTTCAACCTTTTTGCTATAGCCATCTCTAACACTGCTGACACCCTCAGCATTCCACTGCATTATTTTAAGTTCTTGCTTTTTGGCTGTTTTTTCTGTTGTATTTTTTGGCCAGTAGCTCTACTCTCATGTCTCCTGACTCCACAAGACGAACTGAGAGGACCTCCAGTAGCATTGGGTGGACCCTTTCGAGGCAGGGGGCCCGGCACTGCACCTGCCTGGTTAGTCTTCACAGGGCGAGCACCATGTTTGAAAACTGTAGATAGACATTTCATTAGCGATAATGCGTGTTACCCTGATTTTTGCGATGCGCCTTTTGGCTGGGTAACTCCGACTTCAGCACCTTTCCTTGCTAGGGCAGACTGTGGTCTTGCTCGGACTGCCATGAAGACAGTGTGGCTGGCCTGGCCAAAACTTTGTTTTCCAGCCTCTGGTGGCTGTACTTAAGCCCTTCTCCATGTCAGATGGTTTGAGACAGTTCCACAAAGACACTCTGACTCTGAGATGAGGAATCTGATGAGTGCTTCAACGATATCCATTCCCCGCCACCTATAGTCTACTGGCTCTGTTTTGTTTACATCATTCTGATAGCCATTGTTGTAAAGACCCATAGGCTTGTCACGTCCTGGATTCATTGGTTTCACACCAGACTTCCCTCATCCCCGCCAGAGATCTCCATGTCCCCATCCGTCCACCAACCTGACATTACATTTTGCAAAAATAACAATTACAATTACAATTAGTGTTGATTGCTACAAGTTTCTGGGCTACAGAGGTAGGTCAGAGTTTTTAAGCAAACAGATCTATGTTCCCTGTCTCACAAACACTATGTTGCCAAGGTATACAAATTCGTTGACCTCCTCCACTAACTTGTTATCTACTCTGAGTACATTTCTGTTGTTCACATTTTGCTTCATTAACTTTGTCTTTCCTACGTTGATCTTTAGTCCTATGTTGTTTGCATTCTGAGTTAGCTTTCTTGGTTTCTATGACAAAATTTGTAAAACTTATAATTTTATATGGCATGATTGTTTCAAGGTGTCAGATGTTTATAACGCATTGCTCATTCAGAAAATAAAGATGTAATTTACTGAAAATGCATAGAAGCACAAAGATTTCAAGTGTAAGTTTGGTCATTTTTAAGTTTGTTTTCACAATATATTTGTTTGTGTAGCACAACTTTCTGAATGTCTTTGCAAACATTTTAATTTAACCATCTCTCTTTCTCTCTGAACCTTAAGTGCCCAGGGCACATGGGGCTTCTGCAAGGGTTTTCCACAAATGCCTGTCTTTCGCCTTTTTTTCTGCTCTTGCCTAGGTGAGCCCTCTATTGCTCAACATCCTTTCTGTTGTTTTTCTCCATGTCTCTTTTGGTCTACCCTTACTTCTGCTCCCCTGTGGTGTCCATCTTAGTGCTATTTTTGGTAGTGAGTTGTCAGTCATTTGGAGCACATGTCCCAACCATCGCCAGCGTCTTTCCTCAATAATTATTGTCAGTGGTTTCATCTGCATTTCTGCCAATAAGATGTTATTTCTTATGGTGTTTGGCCAAAATATTTTTTTAATTCTACGTAAACATTTAGTCTGGAAAGAATTCAACTTGTTTTCTATGGTTTTGGTGATTTTCCAGCATTCACTTCCATAGAGTAGTACACTTAGAACATTACTCTTAAATATCCTGATTTTCATATTTATGCTTAGTTTATTTGATTTCCATATATTCTGTAGCATTGCAAAAGCCTGGTTTGCTCTAGTAAGTCTGCTGTTGATGTCCTCTGTGCTGTCTCCATTTTCTACTACTCTGCTGCCAAGGTATACAAATTCGTTGACCTCCTCCACTAACTTGTTATCTACTCTGAGTACATTTCTGTTGTTCACATTTTGCTTCATTAACTTTGTCTTTCCTACGTTGATCTTTAGTCCTATGTTGTTTGCATTCTGAGTTAGCTTTCTTGGTTTCTATGACAAAATTTGTAAAACTTATAATTTTATATGGCATGATTGTTTCAAGGTGTCAGATGTTTATAACGCATTGCTCATTCAGAAAATAAAGATGTAATTTACTGAAAATGCATAGAAGCACAAAGATTTCAAGTGTAAGTTTGGTCATTTTTAAGTTTGTTTTCACAATATATTTGTTTGTGTAGCACAACTTTCTGAATGTCTTTGCAAACATTTTAATTTAACCATCTCTCTTTCTCTCTGAACCTTAAGTGCCCAGGGCACATGGGGCTTCTGCAAGGGTTTTCCACAAATGCCTGTCTTTCGCCTTTTTTTCTGCTCTTGCCTAGGTGAGCCCTCTATTGCTCAACATCCTTTCTGTTGTTTTTCTCCATGTCTCTTTTGGTCTACCCTTACTTCTGCTCCCCTGTGGTGTCCATCTTAGTGCTATTTTTGGTAGTGAGTTGTCAGTCATTTGGAGCACATGTCCCAACCATCGCCAGCGTCTTTCCTCAATAATTATTGTCAGTGGTTTCATCTGCATTTCTGCCAATAAGATGTTATTTCTTATGGTGTTTGGCCAAAATATTTTTTTAATTCTACGTAAACATTTAGTCTGGAAAGAATTCAACTTGTTTTCTATGGTTTTGGTGATTTTCCAGCATTCACTTCCATAGAGTAGTACACTTAGAACATTACTCTTAAATATCCTGATTTTCATATTTATGCTTAGTTTATTTGATTTCCATATATTCTGTAGCATTGCAAAAGCCTGGTTTGCTCTAGTAAGTCTGCTGTTGATGTCCTCTGTGCTGTCTCCATTTTCTACTACTCTGCTGCCAAGGTATACAAATTCGTTGACCTCCTCCACTAACTTGTTATCTACTCTGAGTACATTTCTGTTGTTCACATTTTGCTTCATTAACTTTGTCTTTCCTACGTTGATCTTTAGTCCTATGTTGTTTGCATTCTGAGTTAGCTTTCTTGGTTTCTATGA
>CM019691.1:16831018-16850431 GCA_009760885.1 Achatina immaculata
TCAGGCCCAGTCGCTTTTCCTTTCTTCATGTGTTTGATGGCATATCTGATTTCATATTCAAGTATTGGTGGTCCATCACAGTTTTCAGTATCTGGTGTTATTTCTTGTTTTCCTCCTCCATATAGCTCACCTATATACTTTGTCCACAATGTCTTCTTTTCCCATTAACATTTTACCTTCTTTTGATTTCAGACATCCTGTGGTATATTTTGTCTTCTTGTCTGAGAGTTCACTAATTCATTTGTGCATATTTTTGCTGTCTTTATTATGAGAGTCCTCTATTTGTCTGCACTGTCCATTTAACCACATTTCCTTTGCTTCTCTGCATTTGTGTCTTATTTCTTTATTTATCCTGCTATATTTTTCTTGGTTATTTTTACTCCTCCTTCTCTTGTCCATCAGTCCCAAGATGTCATCTGTCATACATTTATTCTTGGGGGCTTCTTTTTTTTGGTGGTATTATCTCCTTAACAGTTTGGTGGATAGAATCTCTTAACATTGCCCATTGTTCATCTATACTATTTATCTTTACTATTGCATTGTATCTATTTGTTATAATAACTCTGTATTGTTCTCACAGTTCTTGGTTATTTTTAAGGAGTTCTGCATTCAGTTTGATGTTTCTCACTTTTCTGCATGCTTTCTTTAGCTTTATTCTAATTTTTCCACACAGTGGGTCATGGTCACTATTGCAGTCAGCTCCTGGCATGTTTTTTGTTGTCAGTAATGCATTGCTGAAACATTTGTTGATTAATATGTAGTCTTTCTGGTTAAAAGTCTTTTTGTCTGGGCTGCACCATGTTGCCAGTCTTCAAGCCTGTTGCTTAAACCAGGTGTTTCCTACAACCATGCTATGTATTTTTGGCCAGTCAATTAATTTACTATCTCTATCGTTCCTATTCCCCCCCCCCCCCCCCCCCCCCCCCGTCCGTAATCACCAACAACGGCTGAAGTTCTTCCTTTATCAACTTTGGCATTAAAATCTCCCATCACTATAGTAACTTCATATCTAAGAAGTTCAAAATAGCAATATATATATCTCTCTCTCTGAACCTTAAGTGCCCAGGGCACATGGGGCTTCCGCAAGGGTTTTCCACAAATGCCTGTCCTTCGCCTTTTTTTCTGCTCTTGCCCAGGTGAGCCCTCTATTGCTCAACATCCTTTCTGTTGTTCTTCTCCATGTCTCTTTTGGTCTACCCTTACTTCTGCTCCCCTGTGGTGTCCATCTTAGTGCTATTTTTGGTAGTGAGTTGTCAGTCATTCGGAGCACATGTCCCAACCATCGCCAGCGTCTTTCCTCAATAATTGTTGTCAGTGGTTTCATCTGCATTTCTGCTAATAAGATGTTATTTCTTATGGTGTTTGGCCAAAATATTTTCTAATTCTTCGTAAACATTTAGTCTGGAAAGAATTCAACTTGTTTTCTATGGTTTTGGTGATTTTCCAGCATTCACTTCCATAGAGTAGTACACTTAGAACATTACTCTTAAATATCCTGATTTTCATTTATGCTTAGTTTTTTTGATTTCCATATATTCTGCAGCATTGCAAAAGCCTGGTTTGCTCTAGTAAGTCTGCTGTTGATGTCCTCTGTGCTGTCTCCATTTTCTACTACTCTGCTGCCAAGGTATACAAATTCGTTGACCTCCTCCACTAACTTGTTATCTACTCTGAGTACATTTCTGTTGTTCACATTTTGCTTCATTAACTTTGTCTTTCCTACGTTGATCTTTAGTCCTATGTTGTTTGCATTCTGAGTTAGCTTGTTTATTTTATCTTGCATATCTTTGTGACTGCTTGATAATAGACAAATGTCGTCCGCAAAGTCAAGGTCCTCCAGCACTGTGTCAAGGGTCCATTGTAATCCTCTGCGTTTGTCTGATGTTGCCTCCTTCATTAACCAGTCTACTGCCAAGATAAATAATGTTGGTGATAGTACACATCCCTGTTTCACTCCTGTTTGTACCCTAAAGCTGCTGGAGGTATGTTCTCCACAGATAACTTTGCACTGAAAACCCTCGTATAGGGCTTTGATTACATTTACTATTTTATGGGGAGGCCATGCCATCTTAGGATTTTCCACAGTGCATCTCTGTTGACACTGTCAAAGGCTTTCTCAAAATCTATGAATAATGCATATGTTGTACTATGCCACTCATTTGCCTGTTCTAATATTTGTCTAAGTACAAATATGTGGTCTATGCATGATCTTCCTTTCCTAAATCCTGCCTGCTCTTTCCGAAGTTTTTCCTCAAGTGTTGGTACAATTCTGTTGATGATTATTCTGCAAAATACTTTACTGGTGAGTGGCAGTAGGGTAATGCCTCTCCAGTTCCCGCAATCTCTGAGGTCACCCTTCTTTGGTAGTTTTACTATAAGACCAGTTTTCCACTCCTCTGGGGCTTTTTCTAAATCCCAAATTTGTTGTAATATCCGGCAAAGTTGTTTTGGTGTTTCTGTTTCTTCTGCTTTCAACATCTCAGCAGTCACTTCATCTTCACCTGGTGCCCTGTCTGATTTTAGCTTCTTTATCGCCTCCTTTACTTCATTTATTGTTATTGGTCCTGTATTGATGTTTAGTTCCGTTTTTGCTTCAGGTATGTCTATTGTTGTGCTCTCGTGTTCGTTTAGTAGGGTATTAAAGTGTTCCCTCCATCTTTCAATTTTTTTTTCTTTCTCCACTGACCAGTTGTCCATTTTGTGTTCTTACTGCACTTTCACATCTTGTGTTGAAGTTACCTGTCATCTGCTTTGTGATTTTAATATGGTTTTCATGTCATTTGTATATGCTGCTTTCTCTGCTGTTTCTGCTAAGTTGTCATAATATTGACGTTTATCTTGACGGCATGATTCCTTCACTTCTTTGTTTTTTGTGCATAATTACTTAAAACTCGTTCTTTAAGCCGTTGTGATTTGGTGTTCAGTAATTTTCCCTTGATTTCTTTTCTTTGCTCTATCTTTTCCCATGTGGTCTCGCTTATCCATTCCTCTTTTCTCCTTTTCCGATATCCCAGCACTCTTTTGCTGTTTCCTGTAGTGTTTTATTGAACTCTAATATGGACATTTCTGCTTCGTCTTGTAGGACACTGAAGCGGTTCTTAAGTACTAATGAGAATTCATTTCTTGTTTGCTGGTCTATCAGTTTTCTTGTATCAAAAGTAACTTTCTGTGTTCTCCGATTTTGGCTTTCCTTAATTTTAGTTTTATTTTTGCTACCAGAAGGTTGTGATCACTTCCTACATCTGCTCCTTTCCTTGCTCGTACATCTTGTAGTGACCGTTTCCACTGTTGTTTATTAGTAACTTGGTTATTATTTTTATTCCATCTCCTCTAGCACCTCTGTTTCTTCTATTGTTATATTATCAGGCCCAGTCGCTTTTCCTTTCTTCATGTGTTTGATGGCATATCTGATTTCATATTCAAGTATTGGTGGTCCATCACAGTTTTCAGTATCTGGTGTTATTTCTTGTTTTCCTCCTCCATATAGCTCACCTATATACTTTGTCCACAATGTCTTCTTTTCCCATTAACATTTTACCTTCTTTTGATTTCAGACATCCTGTGGTATATTTTGTCTTCTTGTCTGAGAGTTCACTAATTCATTTGTGCATATTTTTGCTGTCTTTATTATGAGAGTCCTCTGTTTGTCTGCACTGCTCATTTAACCACATTTCCTTTGCTTCTCTGCATTTGTGTCTTATTTCTTTATTTATCCTGCTATATTTTTCTTGGTTATTTTTACTCCTCCTTCTCTTATCCATCAGTCCCAAGATGTCATCTGTCATACATTTATTCTTGGGGGCTTCTTTTTTTTGGTGGTATTATCTCCTTAACAGTTTGGTGGATAGAATCTCTTAACATTGCCCATTGTTCATCTATACTATTTATCTTTACTATTGCATTGTATCTATTTGTTATAATAACTCTGTATTGTTCTCACAGTTCTTGGTTATTTTTAAGGAGTTCTGCATTCAGTTTGATGTTTCTCACTTTTCTGCATGCTTTCTTTAGCTTTATTCTAATTTTTCCACACAGTGGGTCATGGTCACTATTGCAGTCAGCTCCTGGCATGTTTTTTGTTGTCAGTAATGCATTGCTGAAACATTTGTTGATTAATATGTAGTCTTTCTGGTTAAAAGTCTTTTTGTCTGGGCTGCACCATGTTGCCAGTCTTCAAGCCTGTTGCTTAAACCAGGTGTTTCCTACAACCATGCTATGTATTTTTGGCCAGTCAATTAATTTACTATCTCTATCGTTCCTATTCCCCCCCCCCCCCACCGTCCGTAATCACCAACAACGGCTGAAGTTCTTCCTTTATCAACTTTGGCATTAAAATCTCCCATCACTATAGTAACTTCATATCTAAGAAGTTCAAAATAGCAAATATATATATATCTGAACCTTAAGTGCCCAGGGCACATGGGGCTTCCGCAAGGGTTTTCCACAAATGCCTGTCCTTTGCCTTTTTTTTTTTTTGCTCTTGCACAGGTGAACCCTCTATTGCTCAACATCCTTTCTGTTGTTCTTCTTCATGTCTCTTTTGGTCTGCCCTTACTTCTGTTCCCCTCTGGTGTCCATCTCAGCACTCATTTTGATAGTGAGTTGTCAGTCACTCGGAGCACATGTCCAAACCATCGCCAGTGTCTTTCCTCAGTAATTGCTGTCAGTGACTTCATCTGCATTTCTACCAACAAGATGTTATTTCTTATGGTGTTTGGCCAAAATATTTTGTAATTCTTCGTAAACATTTAGTCTGGAAAAAATTCAACTTGTTTTCTATTGGTGGTGGTGGGGGGTGTCTCTCTTTCTCTCTCTCTCTCTCTCTCTCTCTCTCTCAAGAATCCCCAAACAAACTATCAAATGTAACATAACAGGCCGAAGAATAAGAGGTCCACCACGTGAAACTCTAAACAGGACATTGTTAAGAGAGGCCAAATTAGTAGGCATGGTCTATTGATGAGGTTGAAAAGCTCTTCGAAAACAAGAGAACTTGGCGAACTAACATGCGAGCCCTATATGACTTAGTGGCACGGGAAGTATGTAAGATACTGAACATCAGAAATAGAGTTCTAAAATACTACATTGAGCTCATCCTACTCTATGTAGTGAATCATGGAAAAATCAACAGATCAGTGCAAAGATCGCTGGAGGCAACAGTGATGTGGTTCATTAGAATAATGTTAAGTGTACCATGGACAGTTAAGATGACAAAAAGGGAATGTCTAACATAAACAAATGTTGATACGACCATCCTTAAATCTGTAAGCAAATGACAGTTATCCGTCACAGGAGAGCTGAAAAATAACAGGGAAGATAAATAGAAAGAGATGCCGGGGAATACTAAGAGAAAAATCCTGGACAGCCTAATGCAATCGCATAAAAGAACAAAATCAGGGAGCGGGATTTGTGTAGAAGCAGGACCACCAGCGCCAACGGGCGTGTCACCTGATGATGATCAACACCAAGATTAATTTCATTCATTTGCATGTCCCTTGCGGAACTGTGCCTCCCAAACAGCACTCCTGTAGGCCTCTCGGTTGTGAGCAAGATGGCCTGCCGCTGCTGCATCCATTTGCAGTCGTCAACGATGTCTTGCAGCCATCTTCGTTTTGGTCTTCCTCTTTTTCTTTTTCCCATTATGTATCCTTCCAATATGGTCTTCTCTAAATTATCATGACGTTTAATGTGTCCAAAATATTTAAGTTTTTTCTCTTTAATCCTCTTTACTAGCCAGTCCTCTTCAATACTAAGCTCTTGCAGTATAGATATATTTGTTCTTTTTTGTGTCCACGATATTTGGAGAACTCTTCTGTAACATTTACATTCAAAGGCATTTATGTGTTTTTCAGCTGTTTTGTTAAGTGTCCAGGTCTCACAGGCATATGTTGCGATGGGAAAGACGCATGCCTTTAAAAATCTTATTTTTGTGGATCTGTCTGATCCTCTCCACAGATTCTTTATTTGTTTTACTTTCTGAAGAGCGATATATGTCCTCCTTGTATCTCCATTATTAGTTAGTAGTGATCCAAGATATTCAAAACTCTCCACTTCTTTCAGTTTTTCCTCATTGATATATATTTCAGCTGCATTAAATATAGATTAAATATAGCAAAACACGAATAATTATCGTGTAAGTATATAACTATACATGAAATCACTGCAGTAAAGCTGTGATAACAAAATGTATCTTATCCTAAATCCTTCCCGTGCCGTTAAACGTCACATAGGGATCGCAAGGTAGTTCGCCAATATTTCCTGTCTTCAGCGAGTCTTTCAACCTCATCAAGGGATTTTATGCCTGTTAATTTGGCCTCTCTTAACAATGTCCTCTTCAGAGTTTCACGCAGTCTGCCTCTTTTTCTTTGGCCTGTTGTGTTCCACTTGATAGCTTGTTTTTGGGATTCTCTGATTGTTTCTTCTCATTGCGTGACCAACATATGTCCATCTTCTTTTCCTGATCACCCCTGAGACTGGTTGTTGTTCAGCCATCTGTCTTATCTCTGCATTGTTCTTGAATTCGTTCCACTTGATGCCGAGTATTTTCCTTAGGCATTTGTTTTCAAGAGAGTATAACTTCTTGTCTATTTCTTTAGTTGTTTTCCAGCTTTCGCATGATAAATGAGGGTGATATTACATCTGAATTAAATAGTCTTAACTTCGTTTTTGTGCTTATAACTTTTGAATTCCATATGTTCTCAAGATTCTTGAAGATTGATGCTGCTTTTGTAATTCTAATTCTAACTTCCTTTCTGGTGTCACCATTCTGGTCTATGTAGCTACCAAGGTAACAAAATGTATAAACTAGGAAAAAAGGAGGAACAGCTTTATTAATTAATGTTCCCTTCCCTGTATTCTGGGAAATGAAAACGACCACCTTTCCCAAAACTATCCTCACTCTCCATGAGGGATTCACATGCAAGCCCCATAATGTGATATATGTCATTGTCTGCAAAAGATGCAGGATAACTTACATTGGTGAAAGTGGTCTCAGATTAGGGGACCACATGCAGAACCTCTGTGTGATATTACCCAGCATGCTTTGAAACCAGTCGCTAGTCATTTCAATTGCTCCAACCACAAAGGCAAATCTGATTTTCTGGTAACAGCCATCAAACGTCACACCGATGACAGAAGCTGCCTAGAGCTTGAGAACTCTACATTCAGGAATACGGGATGCTGGAACTACACAGTTTGAACTCGCTATTCAGCTACTTCTAACATTCCCTTTTCCACTATCATAATCCCTCTTCTAAGTCCCACTCCCTTCTCACTTCTAATACACAGTTCAGAACATCCTCACAGCATCAGATTACAACCCCTCTACCCCAACTATAATCACTTATTTCACCTTCTCCCGGCTAGATTACTGTTGTACCATTCATATATATATATATATATATATACAATGGGCGTTCGGAAGGTAATGCACATCTTTTTTCTCAGGAGCTGTTTATTTAAAAAGCTTGAAATTATACACAGTATACATGGATATGTCATGTAAACATCGGTATTATTCAACATAATCCCCATCAACTTGTACGGCTTTATGCCAGTGGTAAACAAGTGCATGTATTCCTAGCCCGTACCAGATTTTCTCTTGATTATGTAGCCCTGGGCACTTAAGGTTCAGAGAGAGAGAGAGAGAGAGAGAGAGAGAGAGAGAGAGAGAGAGAGAGGTTTCATCACCTGTTACGATCTTAGCCAAAAAGTTATTTCCCTCATCATTGAAACGCTCCAACAATTCAGAAGAAATTGCTTTCCTCTGCAATCGATGTTCGTTTGTGAGACTTCGAGGAACCCATCTTGTGCAAACCTTAGAAAATCCGAGAGCTTTTATAAGTGCATTTGCACTCTCATTGCTGACTGACAGCTTTAAGGCCAATTGTTGAGTAATGATACACCTATCAATAAGAATAATGCAGTCACTGCATTTCAACATTTCTTCCTTGGTGGCTGTGGCAGGGAGTCCACAGCGCGGCCGATCATGCAACTCCTTATCTCCACTTATTGATTCTTTGATTCTCTGAACCCAGCGATTGACTATACTCCTGTCAACTGCAAAACTTCCGTAAACATCACATAGACGCTTGTGAATGTTCACAACAATTTCCTTCTCTGCAACACGCTTCATTTAAACGGTCAGGACAGCCATATTCTTTGGCCGGTTGCGGTGCAATTTGGTTCACACAATCAGCACATGACATATTTAAAGTGTGGAAAATTTCACGCTTTTATATTCATTATTAGCTGAAAAAAAAAACTTTGTGGTGCATTACTTTCTGAAAGCCCCTCTTATATATATATATATATATATATATATATATATATATATATATATATATATATATATATATATATACGTCCTGTGTGTTTTTGTATGATTATAGCTCACGCCGAAACATCACAATTGTGTGCTTGTTAACTAATAACTCTGTTCCTACATTGTTTTTCTTTTTTTTTAATAATAACTTTATTTTCGTTCAACAATCAACAATTTCATACACAACTGAAATGATGTGAAGTGGGGGTGATTGCCAGTGGAGTGAAATAATGAGATGGTGGGCTTTTACAAACCATGAGGTGATAGCGTGGAGTATGATAAAGTTAATACTTTGTACATAAAATGTGAAAACAAAGGTGTACAGTAATATTATCACACATACACACCCACACACGCACACCCACTCTCTCTCTCTCTCTCTCTCTCACACACACACACACACAGTCTTGCTATAGCGTCAGGGCTTTGTTTTGTACCGTGGGTAGACGTGATAAAAAAAAGGCGTCGTGGCCTTGTTTTTATCTCTATTGTCGTGTCGCTGTCTGCGCTGTGCCTTGTTTATCTTCAAACTTGGTTGACATGTTATCTTAAACCCCCTCGAGAGTAGAGATATCTGCTGGTCAGTCTGTCGCGTCAAAAGTTAATCCTGTCTGGCGGTCATTGTCTGGTCAGTTTGTTGGTTCTAGGCTAATCCCGTCTAATAACATTTTTTGAAGAAACAGGTGTGACATTGTAAAAATATACATAGGTAATTCACAAGGAGTGTAAGGTTGTTCCAGTAACAATGGAGCAGTGAATATTTTGGATATAAATCAGTATTATTCATACGAGCATTTGCGATTCACTCTCTCTCCCTCCTTCCTCTCTCTCTCTCTCTCTCTCTCTCTCTCTCTCTCTCTCTCTCTCTCTCTCTCTCTCTCTCTCTTATGCGCTCGCTACTGTCAAAGTTTTATTTCATGTCAGTTTACAGCAAGTCATGATTTTCATTTCCCTTTGTCGAAACAGATCCCTGAAAATGTTGGGACTAAACGTGCCGAACTTAAATCTAGCTTTGTTCCTGCACGTCCACACCAAATGCCTGAACTCTGCGAGCAGGGTCAGTAACTTGGTGTGTGTGTCCAACTGAGTCGCAGGGATAATATTTAACATAATTGCTTTATATATGTCTATCTTTCGTGCTGTGTGTGCTTCTAGTGTTTTCTGTAGTGTTGCTATACTGGGTATGATTGTGCTGCATGTGTAAAATATGTGCTCTTCTGTTTCTTGTATGTTGTTGTTGCACAGTTGACATGGTACGGTCTGTTTGGATCTGTGTGCTGCTCTCTGTGTGGTGGGTGTCATGTTGTAAATAATCCTAAATGTAATTTCTCTTGCTTTCGGTGTGATGTTCTTCACGTGTAGATTCGTAAATGTTTCTTTGAAGTCAAAAATGGCATATCTCTGACTTCTCTTGATTCTGAGGTGTAGTGGAGATGCTTGATTTCTGACTAAATGTTTGTAGATGCTGTTTGTTTTATGGTGTATGAGTGTTTCGTTTCCTTGGATGGCCTGAATACAGGTTTTGTAGAATGCTGGCAGCGTGCCGAAGTGGTGTGGCTGTGAGTTGTTTGGTGGTAGTAGATTTGATATTCTGAGTCCCACATAATAGTGAGCTAGTGCGTGCTGTTTTGGATGTTTGATGATGCGGCCCACGTGACTGATCCTGAGTGCTTGGATCTTTCTTTGTATGTCTTGGAGGGCGATTCCTCCGTGCAATTTGTCTTGTATGAGAGTTGTATGTTTAATGCTGCGTATAGTGTTTGTAAATATGAAATGTCTGATCTGTTTGTTGATTTCGTGTATTATCTGTTGTGGAGGGTCTAGTACTGTGGCTATGTATATTATTTTTGGAATGATGTAAGTGTTCACTACTATGCTTCTACCGAATATCGTGGTGGTTTTATATTTGTACCTGTTCAGCATGTCTGTGATTTGTGCGACAAGTTTCTCCCACGTGTGGGTTTGTATGTTTTATTTGGGTGTGACGGGAAAGTGATGCCGTAAAGTGTTATGTTGTCCGTGTGTGTGAGGCAGGAGGGAAAATCTTTTTTATTCCGCCATTTGCCTACCCCCATTATTACTGATTTTTGTATATTTAATTTGGCTCAACTTGCTTTGCCAAACTCTGTGAATGTCTCTAGAATGTTCGCTATTGATCTGTCTGTTTTTGGAAAGAAGATAGTGTCGTCTGCATACGCAAGCAACTTCCTATCTCCCTTCCCAGGTATGAAAGTACCTTGGATTGTTTTGTCCTGTCTGATTTTCTCTAGAAGTGGTTCTAGAGTGAGTACGTACAGTAAAGGAGAGAGGGGACAGCCCTGCCTAACAGATCTAGTTAGCCTGAAAGTCTCTGTAAGCGTATGGTTTACTAAGATCTTGCTTTCAGGTTTGAAATAGAGAATGTTGATCCATTCTCTAAAGTAATTCCCTATGTTACAGTATTGATGTGACACTCTATCAAAGGCTTTCTCTTGATCTAGAGAAAGAATTGACGATTGGCAGTCTTTTATGTGCGTGTAGTGTATGAAGTCTCATATGAAATGTGTGTGTTGATGTATATTTCTGTTTTCTACACTACATTGTTGGTCTTTGTGTATGAGTTTGGCCATGAATGGTTTTAGCTTGTTGGTTAGTGCTTTTGTAAGGATCTTGTAGTCTACATTAAGTAGAGATATAGGTCGGTAATTTTTGAGTTGTGTCCTGTCTGAGTTGTCTTTTGGTATGAGTGTAACATATGATAGGTTCAGGCTGGGTGGGAGTTTTTTGCGTTCAAAAGTTTCTGTGAAAACAAGTAAGAGGAGAGGACCTAAGATAGGAAAGAAGTGTTGGTAGAACTCTGCCGTGAGACCATCTGGTCTTGGTGACTTGTCTTTGTGCAACCCTTGCACTGCGTGTGTTAAATTTTCTAATGTAAGTGGTGTATCAAGTGCCTGTCTGTCCGTGTCACAGAGTTTGTTAGTGTATTTCATGTATTTGTCTTGTGTATGAGTTTCTGTTTTTTCCTTAGTGTATAGATTTTAAAATATTCTCTGAAGGCTTGCGCTATGTTTTGTGTGTCCGTTTGTCTGTTGCCATTTAGATCTATTATCTCGCCTATTTGTCTGTTGCGTTGAATGTTTTGTTCTATCCCTAAGTACTGTTTGGTAGGTGTTTCTTGCGTGATAGTGTTGAGCCTAGTTCTCAGCAGTGCGCCTTGAAATCTGTGCTGTCTATGTCTGTCTAGTTCTTCTTGTAGTGCTAGTATATTTGGTGAGTTTTTGTCTACCTCCTTTGTTAGTCTGATTGCGTCTTCAATTATTTTCTCCTGTTGTAGTCTTTCTCTGTATATCTGGGTTGAGAGTATCTGTGCTCTTTCTCTTATTGTGATCTTAAGCATTTCCCAGTGTTGTTGAATGTCGCGTGTGGGTAAGTCGTCTGTGAAAGCGTGGATAATCTGTTATGTTGTCTATAAATTGTTGATTTTGGAGAAGTGTATTGTTAAACTTCCAGTGTGGCGATCGTTTAAAAGGTCTATTTGAGAGTGTCATGTTTACTGTTGTGACTACTGCTTTATGATCTGTGAACTGCAAGGTTTCCATGAGATGCCTGGTTCGTGTTATGTGATGTGTTGAAGGTGCATAAATTCTGTCTAGTCTATTAGATCTGTTTTGGGCGTTGTTTTTATATGTGGTGTCTCTGCCTTGGGGATGAGTGTGTCTATATGTGTCTACTAAGCTATGTGTATCTAGTATGCCTTGTAATGTTTCTAGTTGGTTTTTATCTTCTCTGCATGTTCTAGCAATCTGAGCTCTAACTTGACCTCCTATAATGTCTGCGTCTGATAGAACACAATTAAAATCTCCCCCCAATATGATGTTGTGTCCTCTATACATTCGAGTGAGTAAGGAGTCTAAATCTTCATAGAATACTGGTTGGTGAATGCGGTTGGGTGGAGCATGTATGTTGACTATAGTGTATGCTTGTGTGTTGTTCGTTACTTCAGCTATGGCTATTCTTCCTCTGCTGTCTATTTGTTCTAGTAAACTCCCATCTATCTGAAGTCTGTATGATTGCTACTCCAGACCCCGAGTTTTGTTTGGCTAGGCTAAAACATGAATGTCTAAGGCCTAACTGAGTGGTGATTTGCGATGCGTGCCAATCTGTTTGTATATTTGTTTCTTGTATAAGAATGAAATCGGGTTTGTGTGTTAGTATCAATGAGACAATTGATGTAGTTTCCTACGGATGCCTCTAATATTAACACTTAGTATTTTAATGTCCCTATCCATGTCTAAAAGGTAAAAAAAAAGGAAAATGATCTGTTTAGACAAATGAAAGAGATAAAAATTATTTACATACGTTCTGTTTGTCTTGTAGCACTGTCTTGAGATATAGTCCAGGTTGGTACTGTTTGCCATACGGTGCATTATGGTGCATCCTCACGGTACTCGACAGGGACGTCGATGAGTAGTTGTCTGTCGTCGTCCAGGTCATACTCCGCTGTCTGTAGAGCCCAAGATGGCGGGCAGTCAGCTGTCGGTTCTGAGAGTAGAGAGTTTCGTGGCTCGTCTCCATTGTTATCTCGAAGTTGTTGTTGAGGCCAGGTGACCTCTCTTGTTTTAGCTGGTTGTTTCTTTGGTGTACAGGCTGGTGTATTTTGTAGTCGCTGGTGTGGGAGGAGATCATACCGGTCGTCTCCTTTTCCTGGTATAGTCCACTAGCTGGAAGGTGTCTCCGGTGTCCTCTGAGGGTGGGTCTTGGTCACCAGAGGTTGGGACCTCAACTGTGGAAGGTCTTCCTGGCTCGGGTGGCTGAGCTGCTTGTTTACCTGCGGTTTTAGGTGCTGGTGTCTGCTTCCGTGGGCATTTGCTGGCCCATTGTGTGGTGTTCTGGATATCGGGCACGGCGGTTTTCCGCCTTGGAGTGTGATGAAGATTTTATGTTCTTCCGTTCCCTCCGTGTCTGTGATGTATGTGTAGTGTGGCACCTCCACTTTCGGGCGACGCAGAAACGACCATTTGTCGTACGCCTTCTCAGCTCGTGAGGTCTCTGCATCCTCATCGCCCGTCAAGAAGGCAATCAGTCTTTTAACCATCTCAGGTTTGGTATTTGGTGGTACCCAATGCAGGGTACCCTTGATTCTTTCTTTTTCCATGTGCTCTATCATCACATGGAGTTTCCTGTCGTCGAGGACGAAGGATTTCCCATTTAGGGACTTGTAATAGGCAACTTGTGCTGCCTGCGTCAGGGTGGCGAACCACTTGAACTTGTTTTCAAATCTGCTCAATGTTGCGATCCCATTCGACCCCACGCCGGCCGGTCCCGCCAGGATGCTATGCATGTAGCCATAGGAGACCTTACCTGCACTCGGTCCTGCAGTAGTTATGACAAGTGTCCCAGGTGGGTGAAATTGCCCTCCTTCCATATCTTCCATCTTGTTGTAAACGAACTTCTTGGTGCGTCCATGGTTGGTGTTGTAGGTTTGTGAAATCACTACAGAGCGTAGAACAACACTTTGATCTTAGCCAAAAGGCCGAGAAGCGACATTTTTTTTCTACTTCATACATTTTATTATCACAGCATTACTGCAGTGGTTTTGTGTATAGTTATATACTTATACAATAATTATTCGTCAAGATTAAATATAGATGGAATGTTAATAATTGATTTTCTGGTTGGCTGAATGTGATATGCACTTGGAAACATGAGTTCTGGTAGAAAATGTGAATATTGAAGTAATACTATAGTTGTTTTGGAATTTTGACACTGACTTTAAAATTATTTAACTGGAATGACTATATAAATTTAATTAGAAATGTGCAAGGTGGAATGTGTAGATGTTCTCCATTGCATCATTATTACCGATTTTGATTGTATCACTCACAGAGATCTAATCCATCACTGTCTTTTTCCTTTTTGCCTTCTTCAGTTTTCTTTCTGGCTACACCGTAAGCTGCTTGCTATACATATATAAGGGACCCGCAGCTCTCAGGGCCGTCTTAACAGCATCGGGGACCCTGGGAAAAGTAATGCACTGGGTCTCCACCATTCTTCATATACATTGATTTCCATGGGCCCTATGCACTTGGGCCCCTAGGTAGTGCCCAGGTGTTAAGATTGCACTAGGAGATTTCTAACGTCCCCACTATATATGAACTTTAAGTGCCCAAGGCACACGGGGCTTCCACAAGGGTTTTCCACAAAAGCCTTTCCTTTGCCTTTTTTCCGCTCTTGCCCAGGTGAGCCCTTTATTGCTCAACATCCTCTGCTGTTCTTCTTCATGTCTCCTTTGGTCTACCCTTACTTCTGTTCCCCTGTGGTATCCATCTTAGTGCTCACATATATAGAAAGAAAAAAAGGGAAAATTGACTGGCTTATCACTGAAAACTATCACAGAATTAAAAAAAAAATAATAATAATAATAACAACAGTTGTTATGAGCATCAGCAGCAGGCCATCTTACTCACAACCGAGAGGCCTACATGAGTGCTGTTTGGGACGCAAAGTTCCGCAAGGGACATGCAAATGAATGAATGAGCGACAAAGGCCATGAAACATGATCAATCGCAATATTATTCCGCGTCGGTCGAGGGTCACAAGCAATGTTATTGGCATTAAGGTCAAGGGCCGCGAGACATGCGAAGTTGCAATAGTGGCATGGCTCATATTTTGTCGCTGAGTGATCACTACCCGGTCTGCTGTACGTGGTCACATAAGGGGTATAAAATACCGAAACACAAACATACCAGCATCAAATATAGAAACTTCAAAAACTTTAACTTTGAGTTATTTTTAACTGATCTAAAAGCTTCGCCTCTTACGTACGTTTTCCAGTTAACAAATCCAGATGAGGCTATCGAATACTAGATCAAGATATTTCGAAATATTTTTGACAAGCATGTCCCCATCAAAGAAATGAGAGTAAAGCACGTAACAAAATCCCCGTGAATAACTCCTGATATATTGCAACTCACGAGGAAACGGGATGAAGCTCACAAAAGCAGAAATTTCAGTAGCTATCGTTCACTTAGGAATAAGGTGCAGTATTTAATTAGGCAGGAAAAGAAAAATTACTTCAGAAATTTAGTGAAAGACAAAACTGATAGTAAATCAATCTGGAAAGCGATTAATACTCTTGTAAATAAAAGGAAGCAAACTGACCCACAAACACTTAATGGTGAACATACTTGCACTAACTTCAGTGAACATTTTAGGGAAGAAATTAGTATTTTAAAATCTTCATTACTGACCCTTAATTGCGACCTGAGCGTGTTGAAAACTTTCTGCGACAGTAAATGTGTAAAGCTAAAACAAATTAATATTCCTTTCCTCACAGTCGGTGAGGTTTATAACTACATCCGGTCCTTAATGAACACTAACTCAGTAGGATGTGATGACATTAGTAACAAGATACTACGCTACGCTGCACCAGTTATCACAGACACACTAACATACATATACAACTTGTGCATTGACAAACAATATTTCCCTGACGCTTTTAAAGTCGCCAAAACTTTTCCTCTTTTTAAATCTGGACAGACTAGTGACCTCTCAAACTATAGACCTATATCCATTCTGTCATCACTATCTAAACCTCTTGAAAAGCATATACAAAAGTTAACACTGCTCCACATGCAAGGAAACAATCTACTAATAGACAGTCAGTCAGTTTTTAGACCAAATTACTCCTGCCACACAGCATTAACTAAAATGACAGAAAGCTGGCTGTCTAATATAAATGATGACAAATTGTGTGGTGCTGTCTTTCTTGATTTCAAGGAAGCCTTCGATATGATTGATCATGAAATTATTGCAAAAAAGCTGGAAGGCTATAGATTACACCCTGACCTAACAAAATGTATTACATCTTTTCTCTCAGGTAGAAAACAAGTAGTTTACTTTAGAAACAAAATATCTGGCTCGTCTGTGGTTGATACCGGTATTCCTCAAGGCTCCATTCTTGGTCCTCTTCTCTTTGCTATCTATATTAACGACCTACCACTACATTTAAAGCACTTTTCATGTGATCTTTTTGCTGACGACTGTACTGTTTACAATAGTGACTATGATATCAATAAACTACAGACAACGCTACAAAATGATATAAACAGTTTGATTAAATGGAGTAATAAAAATGGTTGTTGATAAACACCAACAAAACAAAATCCATGCTCATCACTACAAGACAGAAACTGCAGAATGCAACAAAAACTTCACTACAGCTTTGTGCTGGGACTAAAGCGATAGAAAATGTTCATGAACATAAAACCCTAGGACTCATCATTGATCAGCATTTAACTTGGAATTCTCGCGTACATAACCTAACAAACTTGATTGCACAGAAAGTTTACCAATTAGCCAAAATTAAACACTTTATCGACAAAGACACAAGAAAAATATACTACATATCACACATACAAACACACTTAGATTACTGTTCCACAATCTGGGATGGATGCTCAGTCTCAAACACAAAAAGGCTCCACTCACTTCACAAGCGAGCATTAAATCTTATTTGTGACAAACACCCAGTACAGACTGTAGATCAACACAAACAACTCAAAATTCTACCCCTCAAAAATATAATCATTTTTAACAAAGTTAAGTTTGTTCACAGAATTCTGTCGCACAATGCTCCACCTTACTTGTGGTCAATGTTTGCGTATAACACTAGACATAGCCAGCGATTAAAAAACTGTCTTCTTCCTAAACCTAGGATTGATCTGTACAAGAAAAGCCTTGCACACGCTGCAGTACAGCATTTAAAATCCATTGGTAATACTTCATTCTTTAACTCAAACCTGTTTCATTATTTACTTGCTTGTAATTATATGCTTCCATAAAATAATTAGCACTCTCTCAACACGTGGCTCGTCAACCATCAAGTACTAAAATGACATAGTTAGAAAAGCAACTTGTTAGATATTGTTAGAAATTATTTTAATGTTTGTTTAAAAACATATGTTAGAAGATCTGTATTTACAATGTATTTTTGTTTATATATATATATGTCTGCGTGTGTATGTGTGCGTGAGTGCTATTTTATTAGGTTAATTACTTCTTCTCTTTTACTTTGAATGTAGTAGTTGATTCTTACACTCTTTTGATATGTTTTTTTAAAAAATTTAACTTGTATATTTGTACTAAATCAAGTATGTGGGAAGAATGAAAGATGAAGTGATGAAGGGCAGAATGTAAGACTGGCCTGCGTGCCCAATCCTTTACCCTTTAAAAATAAAGATTATTCATTCATTCATTCCCCTCATTTTATACTTTTACTATTCTCGTTTAAAACTGGTAATAAACCTAATTCTTATCATCGGTGCTTTTGTTTTATCTGTGCCAACTTTCATCATACAATCAATGAATGTTTATTATTTAATGTTCACGGCTGTGTAGTTTCTCTTTTCACTTGAGATTCAGTCTGGGCTTATTTTTGCCAACTGGGAACGGATATTTCCGAAGTGACTCTATGCTTTTGTTTTTATATCTTACTTATTGTGAAACGGCTGATTACATAATTAACAAGTGTTTATTTGCTCAAATAGTTGTAAGAAAACTGAATTTTCTGATTATGAGATTTTTTTTAAAACGTCGCGTCACGTGATTGCGGGAAAAATATTTGTAGCTGTACTTTGAGCTTTAATAGAAAATCGAGTTCACTTTCATTTCAGTTTCTAAATCTCCTTATGTACCAGACAATGGTAAAAGATCAAGAATCAAATTTTAGCCTATGACTATCACATAAAAGTGTAGACAAGTAATATACAACGAAATTAACCAGCAATATCATGGCCCAAATATTGGTAAGTTTGTTTACTTTTGCATTCAGACTGAATATACAGTACAGAGAATTTTTTTTTTAAACGGTACTGTCATGTTCTGAGTAAAGCTGGGGCGACCATTCCCAACTCAGCGCGTCACAGGTGGCGGATGGTGAAAGTCCTCCAGATATGGAAGATCCCTGTGAATAAGGATTTACCCAAATAAGCAGGCGCGGACCAATAGGCGGTAGACTCAGAGAGCGAAGTGGGGTGGTAGGTGGCACTACTACTCCTATAAAGTGCCTCAGGTGCTCAGTGAAGGGAATACCAGGTGGGTAAGAGGCGCCGTAAAACCTCTCGCTCTAGCTGCCTTGCGGGTAGGGCAGGGAGTCCAAAGCTAGTGGAGAGTCCGTACACAAACCGACAGAGGGCAACGGGAAACCACTGTTGTAGCTCACAAGAACAATTATGCTTATTCAGAGTAACAGATTTGTCATGAACGACGTTAATGGATGTTCCTCTGGAACAGCCTCGTCCGGTAGGGCAGCTCACGAGCCACAGGTGAGGCCAGATCGTCATCAAGCTACTGGTGGCAAAACTAACAAGTTCAAAATAGCAACATGGATTGATATAACTCTATTCCAGGCTGGAAAATTAGAAAATGTAAAGAGGGAAATGGAAAGGATGAAGATCAACATATTAGGAATGAGTGAAAATAGATGGACAAGTGCAGGGAAGATAAACTCAGATAAATATACAATAATATATTCAGGAAGTGAGAAATATAAACGAGGAGTAGGAATAATATTTGACTAACAAATAGCAAGGACAATTGTAGGATATTTGAACATCTCGGACTGAGTCCTGCTAGCCCAACTGAAAGGACAACCAATAAACATAAATATCATACAAGTGTACGCTCCAACATCTGAAAGTTCTGAAGAAGATGTACAGCTATTTTATAATAACATAGAGACAGCCCTAAAACACACAAAGTCCTCATGAAGTTACTATAGTGATGGGAGATTTTAATGCCAAAGTTGGTAAAGGAAGAACTTCAGACATCGTTGGTGACTATGGACTAGGGGAGAGGAATGACTGAGGTAGTAAATTAATTGAATAGGCAAGAATACATAGCATGGTTGTGGGAAACACTTGGTTTAAACAACATCCCCGATGACTGGCAACATGGTGCAACACAGACAAAAAGACTTTTAACCAGATAGACTATGTATTAATCAACAAACAATTCTGGAATACATTACTGACAACAAAAACTATGCCAAGAGCTGACTGCAATATTGACCACTACCCACTGTGTGGAAAAATTAGAATAAAGCTGAAGAAAGC
>CM019691.1:16850531-16965593 GCA_009760885.1 Achatina immaculata
CTCATTTGTGCACGTACAGAGCTCTTGTTTTCATGTTTTATCCTCATTTACTTTTCAAATGACAGTGCCCTTATGCAAGGAAAAAAATCTCTCATGGATGACAGGCAGATGTCATTCTGTATTCCTTATCCTTCATTCTAGTGGTTCACCATATGATATTTTCTTGTAGATACACTTGTTATCAATTCTTGTGACATGACTGTTAAATATAAAATAATAATAAATAATATTCTCCTGTTAAATGTTTCCAAGATAATGAAAGTCTGGCATGTGGCAGCAGCATCTTAGAGTCGCTTACTTTCCCCTGCCACTTCTGGGCAAAGAGTCTCTTTAACAGTAGATGAAAACTGATGATTTTTTTTTTAAAGTGATAAGCATTTTAGGTGCCAGGAAATGTTAATAAAAATTAACCTCACAGTTTTGCCACAGCCATTCATGATTAAGAGCCAGTCTTTAGACAAATCAAGGACCCTTAGATGTGACTGAATGGATGAGATAAAAGTTATGGAAAATACCACAAGTCACATCCAGTGGTTTCAACAAGTTTTGCTAATGAATTATAGATGGACATTTTAGAATAGAGATATTACTATTGAAAGCATTTGCTTTGTATTATAAATATGTTGAAAACATTTTTTGCTATGCCATTATGAAATATCAGCATTTATCCAACTTAACAAAATATGGTCATCTGAGAACATCAAAACAAGAACCAAACGTAGACTTTTCAATACAAACGTAAAGACTGTCCTGCTGTATGGTTTGGAGACATGGGTTATGACCAAGACAGTACAACAGGGGATACAAACATTTATGAACTACTGCTTGAGGAGGATTTTAAACATTAAATAACAGGACATGATCAGGAATGAGGAGGTCTAGGAAAGAGCAGGACAAGAACCTATGAACCTACAAATCGTGTCTAGGAAATGAAGATGGATTGGCCACACTATGAGAAAACCTGACACCAGCATAGCATGACAGGCACTGACATGTGGAATCCTCAAGGAAATAGAAAATGAGGAAAACCTAGACTTACTTGGAGAAGAGAAATTATGACAGTGCTCAGAGACAAAGGATACACATAGAAGGAAGCAGATAATAATTCCAAGAACAGAGATAACTGGAGAGACTTTACCATGGCCTATGCTCTCAAGGGAGTGAAAGTCGATGATGGTGATGATTATGAAATATGTTTTTAAAAAAATTGCAGTTAATTTTGTGCATATACTTTTTGTGACAGTCTTGAGGCTGTCTCAATTATTTCAAGAGTAGAAAATGTCTGAATTCCATCTGTACAAAGAGAAAACTGTAGACGAATGAAAAAAGCTGAACTGTGGGAAAATACATGTTCGATCAATATGAACTCTTGCAAAACTTGGTATAATGTGATTTCCAATTGGGGAGAATAAATTCAGTTTCAGCCAGACTGCTGGTCTGAGAGCATCTCAGCTGGGCACAGGCCCAATTCAAATGGCCTAGATTAGCCCAGCTGCCAGGTTAGAAGCCAGTCTCCACTTGGAGACTCTTACTTACTCACATAAGTGAGCATTTTATCTGTAATATTTGTATTCACCTTGTGTATTTAGAATATTTTGAAGTGAATATGCTAGATGTTTTGTCCTATTTTAATGGAAGTTCAAGATTTGTGGTAGAAATAGTTTCTCAGTATTAGCTGAAGTAAGATATGTCACGTGTAGGCTGCAATAATTGACTTTTTGTAAAGTTTTAGTACTATATTTCCTATTTAATTCTACATTAGATATTATCTAGTTATTTAAAGGAGTTTGTAGAACCCAAAATGTGTATCCCCGTTCTTTTCATCTAGTCACTTATTACTTGATATTTTCCCTCATACATACTTCTTACATTCCATGTTCCTACTCTTATTTTTCTTTTTAAATCTGTGGAGACGAGCAGACAGAACTACAAAAATAAGATTTTTAAGGGCATGCATCTATCCCATCACAACATATGCCTGTGAGACCTGGACACTTAACAAAACAGCTGAGAAACACATAAATGTCTTTGAATGTAAATGCTACAGAAGAGTTCTCCAAATATTGTGGACACAAAAAAGAACAAATATATCTATACTACAAGAGCTTAATATCGAGGAAGGCTGGCTAGTAAAGAGGATTAAAGAGAGAAAACTTAAATATTTTGGACACGTTAAACGTCATGATAATTTAGAGAAGACCATATTGGAAGGATACATAATGGGAAAAAGAAAAAGAAGAAGACCAAAATGAAGATGGCTGCAAGAAATCGTTGATGATCTGCAAATGGACGCAGCAGCAGCAGGCCATCTTGCTCACAACCGAGAGGCCTACAGGAGTGCTGTTTGGGAGGCAAAGTTCCACAAGGGACATGCAAATGAATGAATGTAGAACCCAATATTTTGATACTTTTGTTTATCAAATATGGAGAAATAGATTTTCTTACATTGATTTTTCTACCACATGATATCAAAATTAGGTGATTTTCTGATATGCTTCAGGCATTTGCTGCTTTTAACTAAATTTATCAGATGTAAACTCTTGCTAGTTTAGGAGAGTAATAATGTATTGAATTGTAAGATTTACTGGAGGTAAGCTAAGGTAGTTGTTTATTTGTTTCCAACTTTTAGGACATAACCTGCAAAATGTAACCAGTAGATTGGCTGTGTCCTGGGTGTTAAGTCTGAGAAAACTATGTTAAGCTTCAGTAGAAGATCATCATGTTTAGTTTCATGGGGAGCTATGTTTAGTTAAAAGGAGAAGATACCCTGTTTGAGAGGAGATAATGTTTGGCTTTATGAGGATCGATCATCATTTAAAAATGATTCAGAGTTATGAACAGTTATTGTTTCATTAAGAGTTTGGACTAAATAGGGTGCAGGTCTGTGTTAAACCACAATAAACCCTGTTGCCCCTGGCAGCGATCCATTCACTTTCTCTACAGTTTTTGTGTTATTATTTTTGTGGTAGTAGTGGAGCGCTTGGAGAGTATGAGATCGCTTAGGCTGTGACATGAGTAGGAACAAATAAGTTACACAACTGAGTTCCCTTGGTTAGGGTCAGGCAACAGACTTGACTTAATGGGTCAAACCCCCACACCCCCCCTCCCCAACTTCTAGTAGAAGTCACAAGACATCAGTCTTTGCCCTGCTATCCATCTTGTCTACAAAGCTTCTTCAGCCATTGGCCACTTGTTGCCTGCATGACGAATACAACCACATGCTGTGTGGCAGCACATAATCATCTGAGTCTCTCAATATTAGATTATCATCATTCATTTCTCTCCCTTTTCATGCAATCATCCATTCCATGCCACCACATTTATTTTGCATAGATGTTAATTTGAGGACATGCTAGTTTTGATAATGTCAGCATGTTAAATTCTGTTACACAATGGCTTTGTGTGCATGTTTACACTAGTTTTATTAGCCAAGTCAACCAACCAGTGAAGTTTCTAACAATTAAGATGTACATGGTTCGCAAGGAATACATTTTAAGCTCTGGAGATAGAAATATTTTGCTTTACTTAGAGTTTCCTGTTTGGCATTTCTACTCCTAATCATGGTAATTTGTTTTCTTTGTTGTATTTTTTTTTGAGATAAAGCTTGCTGTACATATGAACATATACTGTTTTTTTTTAAATTTATTCGCAAGTGAAATGTTTATCTTATCATTTTGTGACTGATTGCAACCAGTAAATTATATTATAATTACAACTGTATTCAAGATAATGCTTTTCAGTAAACTGATAATACCATGACATTTATCATAGATGTGATCTGTAATATAAAAGCAGCTGAATGCAACATTTTTTTGTTTTTGCTATGTAGGCATGGGTACTTCAGTGGACTCACAGATGAAATGTAAAATCTGTCTTGATGAGGATAAACATTGTTATCCAACATCATGTTGCAAAAATATGATTTGTTTGGAATGTGAAACTAGACTGTCATCCTGTCCGTTTTGTCGTAAATTCTGGCAAATACTAAAAGGAAACCAGCCAGATGGCACAATGTCAGCTAAACTGATCAGTGACTCTGCTGATGGCTATGAAAACTTTGGCACGTGGAAAATTGACTATTATTTTCCTTTTGGGAAACAGAAGGTATGTAGTAATTAATTAAATGCAAACTTTTCAAACTGAATAATTGAGTACCAGTAATATTGAGCACAACACTCAGTGAACAGCTCTGTTAAAGTGTTAATAGAATTTTTAAAAATGAATACATTTCACAGAATAAATATAGTTGGTTGCATGTGGTGTGTGGTTGCATATATGCCATTAGAAATTAAAGCATTTTTCCTCATGAGTATTTAAACATTATATACAAGAACAGAATGTTTATTTAGTAATAAAAGGTGCTTATATAGTAATAAAACACTTAATATGAGGTTACTGTATCAGTTCTGTCACAGAATAGTTTTAGCAAATTGTTTTCATTTTTTTTAAGTAACAAGAGTATGTTATAATGTTTGTTATTAAGTAGATCAGTTCCTGCCATTTTTTTGTAAATTAAAACATGAAATATGTTTTCTTGACTGAAAACTGGTAAAGTAAGGTAAATCCCCATTTCCATGCCATTAAGGCATATTGGAGATTTAGTGTTAGGCCTGTATTTCCAAGACCATCAGCACATGAAAAAGTGTGATGTGGTCAGTATCATGCCTGGCTGCATTTACCTTCCCAGATTTTTCTGGTACCCATTTTTAGAGACTGGGTGAACCCAGGGCCTTTTTGATGTACCAGAAAAAATCCCGCTGTTGGGACTTGAATCCAGTACCACCGAATTAGTAAACCAAGCACCTAACTACTCAGCTAACCAGAAAGCCACTACCTTTATATTTAAAATAATGAATTTTTGCTTCTGTAATCATTTTTATATCAGATACTAACATTTCATACTTAAGGTCTACACCTTATACTACTATCTTATCTTATCTTATATCTTATATCCTTCCTGTGCTGTTACACGTTACATAGGGCTCGCAAAGTAGTTCGCCAATTTTTCCTGTCTTCGGCGAGTCTTTCAACCTCATCAAAGGATTTTATGCCTGTTAATTTGGCCTCTCTTAACAATGTCCTCTTTAGAGTTTCCCGTGGTCTGCCTCTTTTTCTTCGGCCTGTTGTGTTCCACTTGATAGCTTGTTTTGGGATTCTCTGATCATTTCTTCTCATCAAGTGACCAACATATGTCCATCTTCTTTTCCTGATCACCCATGAGACTGGTTGTTGTTCAGTCATCTGTCTTATCTCTGCATTGTTCTTGAATTCATTCCACTTGATGCCGAGTATTTTCCTTGGGCATTTGTTTTCAAAAGAGTCTAATTTCTTTTCTATTTCTTTAGTTGTTTTCCAGCTTTCGCATGCATAAATGAGGGTGGATATTACATTTGAATTGAATAGTCTTAACCTGGTTCTTGTGCTTATAACTTTTGAATTCCATATGTTCTCAAGATTCTTGAAGATTGATGCTGCTTTTGCAATTCTGATCCTAACTTCTTTTCTAGTGTCACCATCCTGGTCTATGTAGCTGCCAAGTTATGCAAATTGATTGACTTCTTCAATATGTGTTCCTTCTATGTGTATTTTTCCATTTTGATTGAGAGGAATTTTCATTATTTTTGTTTTGTCCTTGTTAATTTCAAGTCCTATTTTACTAGCCAGTGAAGACAGGCTATGTGTTTTTTCTTACATGGAATTCACATTATTGCTGATAAGAGTTATGTCATCAGCAAAATCAAGATCTTCTAGTTGGGTCCCATGTACCCAGTCAGTACCTGTGTTACCTGTGCAGCATTTTTTCGTTATGAAGTCTATTGTAATCCCAAAAAGTAAAGGAGACAGTATACATCCTTGTTTCACGCCTGTTTCAATCTGGAACCATTCGTTCATCCCTTCTTCTATTTTGACTGCATAAAGATATCCATTGTAGAGGTCCTTAATGATGTTGACAGTTTTAGATGGTATTCCATATAGACTTAAAATTCTCCACATTGAATCTCTGTGTATGTTATCAAATGCGTTTTTAAAGTTTATGAAGTAAAGATCTGGTCGAGACAGCTTCTCCCTTTTCGAAATCCTGCTTGTTCTTCTCTCATTGCGGTATCCACTATATCTTTAAGTCTGTGATGTACAATAAATATAGTAAAAATCCAAGATACATTATCTGCCCACATAGAAAGACACTGACAAGTATGTAAATTCAGTTGCTTCATAATGCATGGAAAATGCACAACTGCAGACAAGCCATGAATAGGAAAGATATGAGAGATGATTGATAAGTTCATCGATCCTCCATTATCATGTCATGGATTCTACCGGTCATTTCATCAGTGGTTACTATTCTTGGTCTTCCTGGATGAGGATTATCTTCCAGATTCTCCCTTCCATGTCTGAATTGAGCTGCCCATTTCTTCACTGCTCTCTCCTAGAGTCTCTACCATATCATCATGGATATCCTTCGATGATAAGCCCTTGATGCAGAGGTAGCAAATGACTGCTCGATGAGAAATGTTATCTATTTTCTCAATTTCTGCCACCCTTTACCGCTTCAGTCATTCATTCATTTGCATGTCCCTTGCGGAACTTTGCCTCCCAAACAGCATTCCTGTAGGCCTCTTGGTTGTGAGCAAGATGGCCTGTCTCTGCTGCATCCATTTGCAGATCGTCAACGATTTCTTGCAGCCATCTTCGTTTTGGTCTTCCTCTCTTTCTTTTTCCCATTATATATCCTTCCAATACTGTCTTCTCTAAATTATCATGACGTTTAATGTGTCCACTTCAGTAGCCTGTAAAAAAAAAAAAATTGGTTGCAGTTAATTTCTTGAAACTTGGTGTTTAATCATTAACCTGATCAAATTAACAAATTCACCTAATATCAACTGTGTATTTCAAGTATTTATACCTTAGGCCATGAATTTAACAGTCAACCCTCGTAATTTTAATAAACTATGAAATTGAGGTACTAATGAAATATAAAATGTCCTTAGACATAAAAAAAGAGTTTTAAATGCTATACAGAACTAACATTAATTTGTATCCATGAGGCTTGGACAATAAAAAGGCAGATGAAAAGAAGTGTGGTTTTTTTATAACTATTCAACATATATGGCTGATGCAGTCAGAAAAACAAATGAAGTTCTCATAAAAATTGCAAAATCTTGAAAACAAATTGAAACCAGAAGTAAAAGACAGTCAAAATTTTTGAACATGCCATAAGAAAATGGAAGTTGGAGAATATGATAGTCTTTATAAATGTGAGAGGAAAGAGAATGAAGGAGACCAAAAGAAAAGCATCTTAAAAGGCTGATGAAATGGCATGATAGAATTGGACATATGCACACGATATAAAAAGGAAAAAGCCATGATCACCAGTACCTGCCAGTGTGATATATTAATGAATGAAGGGCTGTAGAATGAGAGTCATAAAAACTAACTACAAAGCCATCAGTGACTGACATTCTTGCTCTTGTTAAAAAGGTTTGGTAGGTAATCCATGTTTTGAACTAATGAGCTTTGCTATATTACTGTGATGAATATGCAAAAGAGTGTAAATGCATTGATAAATAATTGGTTTATTTTTAAGGATCATCATCCAAATCCAGTAAAGCCCTACAGATATTTGATGCGCACAGCTTATATTCCTGACAGTGATGATGGTTTTCAGTTGCTGATGCTTCTAAGGCTCGCGTTTGTTCGAAGACTGACCTTTACAATTGGCCATTCACATACAAAAAATGTAGATGATGTAATTACTTGGAACGACATTCATCACAAAACAAGCCTTCATGGTGGGAGGTGAGTATCTTATCAGAAAGATTATAATTTTAAAAATATTTAGTTAATATGTGATATTAATTTAACTTTCCTGAACTGACAAGTCTGTCTAGATTGGCAAAGAGATTTTCATTGGAAGAGAAAATGATTTTAAAAGATATCAACAACTGTAGATATAAGCAGGGAAGAAAGCTTACTTCTAGGGACTAGACCAGGCCATAATGACCTGAAGGATTATAATGTTTAAATTATTCAATTAATATTCAATTAATTTATCTTGTCTGAACTGACAAGTCTGCCTAGATTAACAAAGAGATTTTCATTTGAAGAGAAGATGATAGTGAAAGATTCCAGTAAGTAAAAAGCATACTTTAGCTATTATTATTTACGTGTGATATTTTCAGCTTTGGCTATCCGGATCCAGCATACATACTGCGTGCCATGACTGAGCTGGCAGACAGAGGGGTGACATTTGATACCATGACAGAAGAGGAAAAGTATGACTTGGATAAATTTCATTACCGTTGTAAAAATTTCAGATTTTTTTACAACTGAAGAATAGTGTATCCTTAACACTCAGAACTACAAGAACTGTACACCCATATATTTGTCAGTTTGAATGATGTGACACAATTCTCTCCCCTTACTCATTTTAACTTCTTTCTTACTTTTATTTTGCTATGCTTCTTATCTTGTGCAGTGCCCCCTCGTTTGTTATGTCATTCATATTTTAATCACTTGCACTCTTCTCTATATCTCCATTTTTATTCCTGTTTCTTTTATTTCAGTTAATGCTAATAACAGTCATTTTCTAATTCTCTCCCTTATTCTCAAGTAACTGTTTTTGTGTAGTTTGTGTGACATGATGTTGTTCTAATCTTTACTCTCATTTCATTGTTTATATTAGCCAAATTACTTAGTGCTTTGATTAGTTCATTCTTATTTTTCAACGTATCTCAAACATAGTGTGATGATATTTTCATTTGTGATGTTGCATTGCTTTAAAATTCTTTTGAAATTCATTCTGTTTTATTCAAGATTGTATCCATGGATATATATATACATATATATATATATATATATATGGAGTGCAGTCAGATGTGTTGGGTGATGCAGAAACTGTTATAGAGAATAAAATAACACGATTTGCTAGATTGTCAGAAGGAGGTATTCCACATTAATTTCTTTAAATTCCTGACACTGGAAGAAAAGGGGGGGGGGGGGTAGGGAAGAGAAGAGAAGGCTTTCTTTAATTGTGACTTTCAGAATTCTATGAGTTGTTGAATTGCTCCCACTATCCCACCCACCCCCACCCCCAAACTTCCTTTCCCCTCCTGGAAATGAACCACCATCTCTGGTGTGACACTAATATCTTGAAATGCTTCTTAGCTGTTCTATTACACAGTTCTAATATGTAACCAACAATCATGTTTCAGTTGTTCTAAAGAACATTTTTGATATTGCATAATCTGATTCCTGAAACATTTAATGTGTGTTTCATATGAAAACTTTCAGCATCATTATAAATTAAAATAATCTTTAAGAAATTTAAAATAGATTTACTGGTGCTGCTTCAGTCTCATATATGATGCTAAGTTCAGAAGTATTATCAAATGCTTTCTCTTATAGTTAATTTTTTTTGTGTGACTAGTTTGTATGGTCTAGCTTGCCAGTTCAAGTTTGAGATTATTAAAGATCTTTCCTCATTTGTAGCTGTAATGTTTCATCCATTACAAAATTTAACACCAGATGTATGTTAATATTTCAGGGTTCATTTTTCTGAAGCTGATCATATCAACATTTTTGGTCCTTTGAATTTCTTAGATTAGCTATAAAATCTATTTATATCTGGTTCTGTTGGTACCAATTCAACTTTTCTTGTTTGCCTTTCTGTCAGCACTCAATAAAATTGATATTGTCAAATTCTTTTCACTTGACATCTCTCAGCCTTCTGAGCCATTTCGATATTCATAAATCTATTAGCTGAAAAAAATATTATTTATCACTGTGTTCTAGATAATGTTAGAGTTAATTCTGTCACATGTTTCATCTTTGATGCCCATCAAAGTACATGGAAGCTTTTCTTTACATTTGTCTTCCGTCACTCCACCTTTTGTGGTAATTTTTTTTTTAGTTTTAATGTTCTAGATGTTTTGCATTGTGGTAGTTCATAAATGTTAAGTTACATTACTTTGTATTTTTATGTAAAAATATATTGCTAACAGTTGTAAAGGGTTATTATGTTCATACAAAAGCTGCATAAACTGGCAATATGGCTTCACTATATTTTGTATTGTTTGTGTGTGAATGTATTCAAATAAATTCATCTACTTTTGAAAATGTGTATTGCAATTTGTTTTTTATGTATGAAAATGTATTGAAGTAAAAATTACAATAATTTCTTGTTTCATTTACTTATCTAAAATATTAATAGATTACACAGATGTACAGTGTAGTCTTAATATGATGTCCTTTTATTTATCGTGTTAAAAAAAAGTAATTTTCTAATAATTTTTTATGGTGGATCAGGATAAGGTATTGTCTTCAAGGCCTTCTGTTTCTTCAGTGGCGTTTTCATTTGGTTTTTTTTTCTTTAGCTTCATTTCTTAATATCCAGACTGCACATGGAAGTTTTAGTACTTCCTGACATTATAGAAATTCATTGAGTAAAAATAAAACTCTTGTGATTCTATAAGGTCTCTATGACTGTTTTGATCCTGATTTTATAAATGCCTCTTTCATAGTTTATGTTTATAAAATGCACTACTTTACTTTATTTCAGTTTTTTTTTTAATTAATGCATGTCTTTCCCTTACATTTGGTAGCTGTGTATAATAGAGTAAAAAATTATTGTTGGATAATTGCTTCTTAGATTAATAGAAATGTTCAGTTTCAGAAAATATCCAGCATCCATTTAAAGAATTTTTTTTTAATTTACAAAGTTTGCCTTATTTTGTGAAGTTTTTAAAAAAAATTTCCCTGTTAATGTTTCTTGTGCAAAAAGTATAAGTAGATATGTCCCTAAATATAGTGAATTTTTCACATGTGTACTGTTGTCATCAGTTGTTGCCTGTGTCTTAATGGTTTTTATTTATTTATTTATTTTTTGTTGAAGTATGCTGAAACTGGATGTTGAAATGCAAAAAACTAGTACAAATTTTTAAAAAATTACTTTGTGTAACCTATTCTTCTTATAAGCAGAGTGGAATCTTGTTATTATGCCTGTATGTGAATGGAGATAACAAGAACAAACAAAAAAATGAAGAAAGTTTTAGAAAGTTTGACTGTGTGAAGAAAATGTGTTTAGATTTTTTTTACACATTTTAAAATGGAGGGGGGAGGGGGGAATTTCTGCATTTTTTTTTGTTCTTACTATTTAAGCATATTATTTTGTTTCTTGCATTACGTTGGAATGACCTCATATTTTGGTGCCATAAAGTGTCTCTCTATGATATTTCTAGCTAAAAAGAAGTGGACTATCATATAATGCATATATGGTAAAGGTTATCAGTAACAAACATGTCTGATATATTTGAACAGAACAGCCTAGGAAATATCTTCAGATCTGCAGTAATCTGTTCCTGTTGTGAAGATTATTTTCAGCAAAAATTTAATTAGGGATGACTCTAGTTGTTTTAATATCATTTTCAGTTGTCTGTATAAGTTGGATTCTTTAGTCTTACGCATGGCAGAGTAAACGTGGGAATGTTTTCTGTGTGAATATTCTATTTTTCCTGTAATTTACTAACAACTTTCTTCATTGTCCTAAGTTGTGTCTCACCTTACAGACACATATTCTTTCATTTCAGAGACAGTTCTAAGTACCCATTTTTATAACGGTTGACTTAAGACATGCTAGAGCAGTATTAGAACATACACTTTTAATTTTCTAATACTAGCTAACGATCACTATTTTGCTCCTGCCTTTATGCTGAATAAGTAATTAATTTTTGTTTGTTTAAATTTATATCAATCATATGATGTGCTTAGATTGATATATTTATGTAATTTTTGTATTCTTTAATGACCCTTCACCATTTCAAACATTTCCTCCTCACTGACAATAAAAGACTGGATGATAACATGTTAGGAAGTTTTTAAAAAAGTAGAGTTGAACCAGTATTGTTTAATTACATTATCATGAGTTAAATACGTTTTAGATAATGGATGCACAAACACACCAGAAGTTAACAAGAATATGAGATTTTGTTAGCTGTGATAAGACCACGAGAAAATGTAAAACAATAGCATTTGAAAGTCATACTTGAAATTTTTCCATCTATCATATTTAATAGCTCTTATAATATCTTTGATATGGCATTTGTAATAAAAGTAGTAACTTCCTTCAGTAAATTCTGACAGTCAATTGATGTTCCCTCAAAAGATATTGTAATCTTTCCTGTTTTTTTGTGTACGTGGAATTGCTTTTATTTTTTCTGCTGCACTGGATAAAGGCATTTATCTTCAACAGTAACTCAGAATTGATACACACGACTTTTCCTTTACAACGTTCCATGTTAATTTAAAAATGTCTGCTCTTTATTTATACAATTGATTAATCAGGTGATTCCAGTTTTTTTTTTCTCTTTAAGATATTATGATTTTTGGACTATATTCAAACTCCATTGTGAATTAATTAAACACATTTTTTGAAAATAATTTATACAGTTGACCACATGTGTTTTTTTTTTCTCAGATTCATCTTACAAAAAATCTGAAAAGTGCTTTACTGTTTGCAAACCAAATGTGACTTCCCAGATTAGTCATTGCTTGAGTTAACTGAAAATGAATTATTACTGTCAATAGTTACTAGCTTTCAAATTGTACACTTTTTTTTAAAGTACACAGTTTAAAATAATTGCATCCAGAATACATTGATTCATACATGGTGAGACCTATCTGATGATTAATCTGTTTAAGTCTTGATAAGATTATATTACATAACCTTCATGTTGTATCTAATTTTTAAACAAATTAAGTTAGTCTTTTTTAAAAAACTTAGAATTTTTATTTATCATGTACAAATATTACAGAAAGTGTATTTCTTCATGTACTCAAGGTTTTTTTTATTCTAGTTCCAAAATATAAGTTACAAACTGTCAGTTCATTGCAAGCTTAGGGACTCCTGAGACATAACGTAGCCAAATTATGAAAACCAACTGAAACAATTTTTCATTCCAAGAATGTTGTCATTATTCTTGACACAGAGTTACATTATGTTTATTCTGTTTAATAGAAATTAAGAAAATAAAGTTACAGTTCAACAGGTTTCAGCATATGGCTGTTTCTTATTCATTCAGATTTATGTAATCTTTTCATTTATGAAGTAAAAAAAAATTTACTGAATGAAGAAACTACAAATTTTGTTACAATTTACTGTTGTGTTGCTTTTCATGGTGGAGGTGAAATAAACAAATTTCATTCCTGATGTTCATGTTCCTACACTGCATTAGAATAGTTGTTCATGTTATACATGTAGATATTTGTGTGAGTGATATATATATATATACACACACATACATCATCAGCTGCTGTGCCGACTGGCATTGGCTATTATGCTTCTCCAGAGTATACGATCCTTCATGCATTCCATTAGTGATCTCCTCTCACACCATCTTGTCAGACTGTCCAGTATCATTTCTCTTGGTCTTTCCCTGGCTCTTCTTCCCTAAATTTTTCCTGTTGTTATAATATTTTCAGTGCCCCATCTTCTCGAAAGAACATTGTCTCTCTCTTATTTTTTTTTACAAGATTTTTTTCTGCCTCCAACTCTTCTCATACATTCTCCATTAGTTATTTTTGCTGTTCAGGGAGTTCACAACATTCTTCTAATAAACCACATTTCTGCTGCTTCCAATGACTTTTGTGGAGACCTGCCTATTGTCAATGATTCACTTCCATATAACAAGACAGGTTCAATATACCATTTTAGGACTTGTTTTCTAATATTCATTGATAAGGCTTTGTTGCATAATATGTTTCTCATTCTCTGAAATGCAATCTTTGCTTGGCCTATTTTGTTCTTAGTTTTTGTTCTGCATTTCCCATCTGTAGTTATTACTGCTCCAAGGTATTTGAATTTCTGCACCTGTTTTAGAATAGTTCCATTTAACTTTATACTGCATTTTGGTGGATCCTGTTTCTTAGATATAACCATAGTCTCTGTCTTTTTGATGTTCAAAGTAAGGCCTTTCTATTCACTTTCTTTGGTGACTTTATCCAAGAGATTTTGCAGGTCTTGTTAGTTCTCAGCTATCAGAACTGTGTCGTCAGCATACCAAAGGTTGTTAATATTGTATCCTCCAACTTTTATGCCTGGTTCTGTGATAATCATTCTTAGAATATTCTCACTGTGCAGAGAAAATAGGTCTGGAGATGGTATACATCCTTGTCGCACCCATTGTTTTATAGGTTGATATTTTCCATTTTTATTTTCAACTCGAATTGCTGTTTCTTGCTGCCAGTATAGATGTTTTACTATCCTCAGGTCTTTGCTGTCTGTATTGATGTCTTCAAGCATTTTAATAATCTCATCATGTTTCACCTTATCGAATGCCTTGGTGTAATCAATGAAACATAAGTACTTTCTGTACTTCTAAAGCTCTTTCTGTTAGTGTTCGTAAAGCATAAATGGCTTTGTGTGTTCACTTTCCTTCGACAAATTCAAACCGTTCATCAGCCATTTCCATTTTTTATCTTTTTCCTTGTTCTTCTCATAATAATTCTCAGAAGTAGCTTCGTTATGTGACATGAGAGGCTGATAGTCCGGTGGTCATCACATTCCTTTGCACCTGATTTCTTTAGTAGTGCTATAAACGTGAATTTAACCAGGTCACTATGCATTTAACCACTGTTGTAAATGTCATTCAGTAACTTGGTTATTATTTTTATTTCATCTCCTCTAGCACCTCTATTCCTTCTATTCTTATATTATCAGGCACATTAACTTTTCCTTTCTTCATGTGTTTGATGGCATCTATGATTTCATCTTTAAGTATTGGTGGTCCATCACAGTTTTCAGTATCTGGTGTTATTTCTTGTCTTCCTCCTCCATATAGCTCACCGATGTACTTTGTCCACAGTGTCTTCTTTTCCCATTAGCATTTTACCTTCTTTTGATTTCAGACATCCTGTGGTATATTTTGTCTTCTTGCCTGAGAGTTCACTAATTCATTTGTGCATGTTTTTGCTGTCTTTATTATGAGAGTCCACTATTTGCCTGCACTGTTCATTTAACCACACTTCCTTTGCTTCTCTGCATTTGTGTCTTATTTCTTTATTTATCCTGCTATATTTTTCTTGGTTATTTTTTAATTCTCCTTCTCTTGTCCATCAGTCCCAAAATGTCATCTGTCATACATTTATTCTTGGGGGGCTTCTCTTTTTTTTGGTGGTATTATCTCCTTAACAGTTTGGTGGATAGAATCTCTTAACATTGCCCATTGTTCATCTATACTATTTATCTTTACTATTGCATTGTATCTATTTGTTATAATAACTTTGTATTGTTCTCACAGTTCTTGGTCATTTTTAAGGAGTTCTGCATTCAGTTTGATGTTTCTCACTTTTCTGCTTGGTTTCTTTAGATTTATTCTAATTTTTCCACACGTGGGTCATGGTCACTATTGCAGTCAGCTCCTGGCATGTTTTTTTGTTGTCAGTAATGCATTGCGGAATTGTTTGTTGATTAGTCTATCTGGTTAAAAGTCTTTTTGTCTGGGCTGCACCATGTTGCCAGTCTTCAAGCCTGTTGCTTAAACCAGGTGTTTCCTACAACTATGCTATGTATTTTTGGCCAGTCAATTAATTTACTATCTCTATCATTCCTATCCTCCCGTCCGTAATCACCAACAACGGCTGAAGTTCTTCCTTTATCAACTTTGGCATTAAAATCTCCCATCACTATAGTAACTTCATATCTAAGAAGTTCAAAATAGCAAATATATATATCTGAACCTTAAGTGCCCAGGGTACATGGGGCTTCCGCAAGGGTTTTCCACAAATCCCTGTCCTTTGCCTTTTTTTCTTCTGCTCTTGCACAGGTGAACCCTCTATTGCTCAGCATCCTTTATGTTGTTCTTCTCCGTGTCTCTTTTGGTTTACCCTTACTTTTGTTCCTCTCTGGTGTCCATCTTAGTGCTATTTTTGGTAGTGAGTTGTCAGTCATTCGGAGCACATGTCCCAACCATCGCCAGTGTCTTTCCTCAGTAATTGATGTCAGTGGCTTCATCTGCATTTCTGCCAACAAGATGTTATTTCTTATGGTGTTTGGCCAAAATATTTGTCTAATTCTTCGTAAACATTTAGTCTGGAAAAAATTCAACTTGTTTTCTATTTGCTTGTGAGTGAGTGAGTGACTGAGTGAGTGACTGAGTGAGTGAGTGAGAAAAAGAGGTCCACTTCGTGAAACTCTAAACAGGACATTGTTAAGAGAGGCCAAATTAGTAGGCACAAAGTCTCTTGATGAGGTTGAAAAGGTCTCAGAAAACAGGAGAACTTTGCGAACTACCATGCGAGCCGAATATGACTTAACGGCACGGGAAGTATGTAAGATACTGAACATCAAAAAGAGAGTTCTAAAATACTATATTGAGCTCATCCTACTCTATGTAGTGAATCATGGAAAAATCAACAGATCAGTGCAAAGATCAATAGAGGCAACAGTGATGTGGTTCATTAGAAGAATGTTAAGTGTACTATGGACAGTTAAGATGACAAAAAGGGAATGTCTAACATAAGCGAATGTTGATACGACCCTCAATAAATCTGTAAGCAAATGACAGTTATCAATCACAGAAGGGGTTGAAAAATAACAACAGGGAAGATAAATAGAAAGAGATGCCGGAGAATACTAAGAGAAAAATCCTAGACAGCCTAATGCAAAAAAAAAAAAATCAAGGAGCGAGATTTGTGTAGAAGAAGGACCACCAGCGCCTATGGGCGTGGCACCTGATGATGATCAACCCCAAGATTAAATATAGTAAAAACATGAATAATTATTGTGTAAGTATATAACTATACATGAAATCACTGCAGTAAAGCTGTGATAACAAAATGTATCTTATCTTAAATCCTTCCCGTGCCATTAAACGTCACATAGGGCTCGCAAGGTAGTTCGCCAACTTTTCCTGTCTTCAGCGAGTCTTTCAACCTCATCAAGGGATTCTATGCCTGTTAATTTGGCCTCTCTTAACAATGTCCTATTCAGAGTTTCACGTGGTCTGCCTCTTTATCTTTGGCCTGTTGTGTTCCACTTGATAGCTTGTTTTGGGATTCTCTGATTGTTTCTTCTCATCGCGTGACCAACATATGTCCATCTCCTTTTCCTGATCACCCATGAGACTGGTTGTTGTTCACTCATCTGTCTTATCTCTGCATTATTCTTGAATTCGTTCCACTTGATGCCAAGTATTTTCCTTAGGCATTTGTTTTCAAAAGAGTCTAATTTCTTTTCTATTTCTTTAGTTGTTTTCCTGCTTTCGCATGCATAAATGAGGGTGGGTAGTACATTTGAACTGAAGAGTCTTAATTTGCATTTTGTGCTTATAACTTTTGAATTCCATATGTTAACAAGATTCTTGAAGATTGATGCTGCTTTAGCAATTCTAATTCTAACTTCCTTTCTGGTGTCACCATTCTGGTCCATGTAGCTGCCAAGATAACAAAACGCATGAACTAGGAAAAAAGTAGAAACAGCTTTATTAATTAATGTTCCCTTCCCTGTAGTTTGGGAAATGAAAACGATCACCTTTCCCAAAACTATCCTCACTCTCCATGAGGAATTCACATGCAAGTCCCATAATGTGATATATGTCATTGTATGCAAAAGATGCAGGATAACTTACATTGGTGAAACTGGTCTCAGATTAGGGGACCATATGCAGAAACCTTTGTGCGATATTACCCAGCATGCTTTGAAATCAGTCGCTAGTCATTTCAATTGTCCCAACCACAAAGGCAAATCTGATTTTCTGGTAACAGCCATCAAACGTCACACCAATGACAAACTGCCTAGAGCTTGAGAACCTCTACATTCAGTAATACGGGGTGCTGGAACTACACGGTTTGAACTCGCTATTCAGCTACACCTATCATTCCCTCTTCCACTATCATAATCCCTCTGTTAAGTCCCACTCTCTTCTCACTTGTAATACACAGTTCAGAACATTCTCACAGCATCACATTACAACCCCTCTACCCCAACTATAATCACTTATTTCACCTTCTCCTGGCTAGATTACTGTTGTATCACTCACTCTCTCCACAGTCCCCCCTTATTTAGAAACCACCAACCACACACCACAAGTCTCCATTTAAACATCCTCCACACTTCACCATGTGCATTTCTGAACACAGCCTCATACAAGCCACAGCTAAGTGCTCCATTCATTTTATTCTATTTTTTCCATTCATATATATATATATATATGTATAGTGCAGTAAGAACACAAAAAACACAAAATGGACAACTGGTCAGTGGAGAAAGAGAAAAAATTGAAAGATGGAGGGAACACTTTAACACCCTACTAAACAGAACACAAGCAGCACAAACAATAGACATACCTGAAGCAAAAACGGAACTAAACATCAATACAGGACCAATAACAATAAATGAAGTAAAGGAGGCGATAAAGAAACTAAAATCAGACAGGGCACCAGGTGAAGATGAAGTGACTGCTGAGATGTTGAAAGCAGAAGAAACAGAAACACCAAAACAACTGCCGGATATTACAACAAATTTGGGATCTAGAAAAAGCCCCAGATGAGTGGAAAACTGGGCTTATAGTAAAACTACCAAAGAAGGGTGACCTCAGAGATTGCGGGAACTGGAGAGGCATTACCCTACTGCCACTCACCAGTAAAGTATTTTGCAGAATAATCATCAACAGAATTGTACCAACACTTGAGGAAAAACTTCGGAAAGAGCAGGCAGGATTTAGGAAAGGAAGATCATGCATGGACCACATATTTGTACTTAGACAAATATTAGAACAGGCAAATGAGTGGCATAGCACAACATATGCATTATTCATAGATTTTGAGAAAGCCTTTGACAGTGTCAACAGAGATGCACTGTGGAAAATCCTAAATGGCATGGCCTCCCCCATAAAATAGTTAATGTAATCAAAGCCCTATACGAGGGTTTTCAGTGCAAAGTTATCTGTGGAGAACATACCTCCAGCAGCTTTAGGGTACAAACAGGAGTGAAACAGGGATGTGTACTATCACCAACATTATTTATCTTGGCAGTAGACTGGTTAATGAAGGAGGCAACATCAGACAAACGCAGAGGATTACAATGGACCCTTAACACAGTGCTGGAGGACCTTGACTTTGCGGACGACATTTGTCTGTTATCAAGCAGTCACAAAGATATGCAAGATAAAATAAACAAGCTAACTCAGAATGCAAACAACATAGGACTAAAGATCAACGTAGGAAAGACAAAGTTAATGAAACAAAATGTGAACAACAGAAATGTACTCAGAGTAGATAACAAGTTAGTGGAGGAGGTCAACGAATTTGTATACCTTGGCAGCAGAGTAGTAGAAAATGGAGACAGCACAGAGGACATCAACAGCAGGCTTACTAGAGCAAACCAGGCTTTTGCAATGCTGCAGACTATATGGAAATCAAAAAAACTAAGCATAAATATGAAAATCAGGATATTTAAGAGTAATGTTCTAAGTGTACTACTCTATGGAAGTGAATGCTGGAAAATCACCAAAACCATAGAAAACAAGTTGAATTCTTTCCAGAGTAAATGTTTACGAAGAATTAGACAAATATTTTGGCCAAACACCATAAGAAATAACATCTTATTAGCAGAAATGCAGATGAAACCACTGACAACAATTATTGAGGAAAGACGCTGGCGATGGTTGGGACATGTGCTCCGAATGACTGACAACTCACTACCAAAAATAGCACTAAGATGGACACCACAGGGGAACAGAAGTAAAGGTAGACCAAAAGAGACATGGAGAAGAACAACAGAAAGGATGTTGAGCAGTAGAGGGCTCACCTGGGCAAGAGCAGAAAAAAAGGCGAAGGACAGGCATTTGTAGAAAACCCTTGCAGAAGCCCCATGTGCCCTGGGCACTTAAGGTTCAGATATATATATATATATATATATATATATATGTTCGGAAGGTAATGCACATCTTTTTTCTCAGGAGCTGTTTATTTTAAAAAAGCATGAAATTTATACACAGTAATCATGGATATGTTATGTAAACATTGGTATTATTCAACATAATCCCCATCAACTTGTACGGCTTTACGCCAGTGCTAAACAAGTGAATGTATTCCTAACCCGTACCAGATTTTCTCTTGATTATGTAGCCCTGGGCACTTAAGGTTCAGAGAGAGAGAGAGAGAGAGAGAGAGAGAGAGAATACATACGCCTATCAGTAAGAAAAATGCCCTCAGTGCATTTCAACATTTTTGCCTTGGTGGCTGTGGCAGGGCGTTCACAGCGCGGCCGATCATGCAACTCCTTATCTCCACTTATTGATTCTTTGATTCTCTTAACCCAGCGATTGCCTGTACTCCTGTCGACTGCAAAACTTCCGTACACATCACATAGACGCTTGTGAATGTTCACAATAGTTTCCTTCTCTGCAACGAGAAATTCTATCACAATTCGCTGCTTGTACCGCAAGTTGCTAACAAGCTCCATTTCAACGATTAGGACAGCCTTATTCTTTGGCCGGTCGCAGTGACATTTGGTTCACACAATCAGCACATGACATATTTAAAATGTGCAAAATTTCACGCTTTTATATTCATTATTAGCTGGAAAAAAAACGATGTGGTGCATTACTTTCTGAAAGCCCCTCTGATATATTATATATATATACATACAATTCATGGGAATTTATACTTTATATCTTTATATTCTCTTTCTATTTCTTCGTCCTGTGTGTTTTTGTATGATTACGGCTCACGCCGAAACATCACAATTGTGTGCTCGTTAACTAATAACTCTGTTATTACATTTTTTTTCTGCTTCATACATTTTATTATCACAGCATAAATGCAGTGGTTATGTGTATAGTTATATACTTATACAATAATTATTCGTCAAGATTAAATATAGATGGAATGTAAATAATTGATTTTCTGGTTGGTTGAATGTGGTGATAGGCACTTGGAAACATGAGTTCTGGTAGAAAATGTGAATATGGAAGTAATACTATAGCTGTTATTGGAATTTAGACACTGACTTTAAAATTATTTAACTGGAATGACCATGTAAATTTAATTGGAGATGTGCAAGGTGGAATGTGTAGGTGTTCTCCGTTGCATCATTATTACTGATTTTGATTGTATCACTCACAGAGAACTAATCCATCATTGTCTTTTTCTTTTTGCCTTCTTCAGTTTTTTTTCTGGCTACACCGTAAGCTGCTTGCTATACATATATAAGGGGCCCGCAGCTCTCAGGGCCGTCTTAACAGCATCGGGGGCCCTGGGAAAAGTAATGCACTGGGTCTCCACCATTCTTCATATACACTGATTTCCATAGGCCCTATGCACTTGGGGCCCCTGGCACTAGGAGTTTTCTAACGTCCCCACTATATATGAACCGTGCCCAAGGCACACGGGGTTTCCGCAAGGGTTTTCCACAAACGCCTTTCCTTTGCCTTTTTTCCGCTCTTGCCCAGGTGAGCCCTTTATTGCTCAACATCCTCTGTTGTTCTTCTCCATGTGTCTCCTTTGGTCTAACCTTACTTCTGTTCCTCTGTGGTGTCCATCTTAGTGCTCACATATATAGAAAGAAAAAAAGGGGAAATTGACTGGCTTTTCACTGAAAACTATCACAGAATTTAAAAAAAAAACAGTTGTTATGGGCGACAAAGGCCATGAAACATGATCAATCGCAATATTATTCCGTAGAGTGTCTTTAGGGCAAGGACGGTACACCTGGCGGCACAACAGAGTGTTGCAGGAACTAGTAGCCATCGTAGACAGGGCAAACGATAAAGCAAATAACAGCAAAAGAGTTGAGGTCCCACCTAAATACTTCATAGGTGCTGGTACGACATCAAATATTGAAATCAGGGACATTCCCTTACCATCACTGCTAGATGGTACAAATGACTGGGAAGTGACAGCGGACCTTCCAGAAAGAAGAGAATACCCGACTGCCATCAAGAACACAGGAATGTGACCGGACATTGTAGTGTACTCCACAGGAAAACAGGAATTAATAATGATCGAGCTTACGGTCCCATACGAAACTAGAATAGAGGAACAGCATTTATTCAAATTGGAGAAGTACAATGATCTGGTCAAGCAACTGAGGCAGGGGGCAGGAATCAGGGCAAAAGTGATAGCTGTAGAAGTGGGAGCAAGGGGATTCGTAGCAACATCAACATATGACCTATGTAAGCAACTGGGCATAAAGGGACAAGCAAGAGCAATGGCATTGAGAAGCCTTTCTGAAACAGCAGAAAAGGCATCAAGCTGGCTGTGGAGTATGCGAAACAAGCATTGGGAACATAAGTAATTTCATGCCACAACCAATACCTGTCCTCCGTAGCTAAATCGCTAAAGACGCACTTCATAAAATTGCAGTGGCAACTGGAAGATCATGGGTTCGATCCCGGGACCGGGGAAAAAAAAGCAACAACTCACAAGGCCTCTGGGAGTCATGACCCAGAGGGGCCCACCCCCCTTAGAGTGTCAGGAATTTAAAGGGCCGAAACACTTGTCTGAGGAGGAGGGGGGTACTTCCTCTGATGATCTGAAGGAGTTGTGTTGTTGTTCCGCTCTCTACGGTAGAGAGTTTCCTGTATAAAGAGCATGGTGATGCCAACTGACAATCGGGAAAGACCGATGGAAAGACCGACAGACACTGGGAAAGACCAGAATCCTCACTGGGAAAGCGTCCCTGAACTGGGCTGTCCGGGCCAGCAACCCTGTCAGCCGACTATTGCTACAAAGTCCGACTATTGCTACAAAGTCCAGAAAGAAGAAATGCCCCCAGGATTCACCGAAAGAGGGGGGTGGGGAGAGAATGATGGATCCACTTGTGACTATACGGAAACGACCATGCCCGCCCCAATTAATTCGAGTTCAAACAGCGGATGGAGTATCCATGCATGGCAGGAAATTTAACACTCAACGTCCAGCGGATGGAGTATCCATGCATGGCAGGAAATTTAACACTCAACGTGGCATGAAGATAAACAGAACGAAGAAGGGATGTGGTGGTTCGAAGAAGGGATGTGGTGGTTCCTTGCTGCCCAATACTTAACAGTGCACTGTGACGCCAGTCTCAGATAAGACATTAGAAGATCTCTGTCAGGATATAATCCACCACAGTACAGAGAATATTCAGGTTGAGTCAGGCAGCGGGGAGGCAATGCAGCCCTCCGACGAGACCAGAGACAAGGTTAACTTTCCACCAGCAAGTGCAAAAAGCATATGGGAAAACCTAGAAGCAGGATTATGCAAAGAACTGGACAAACAGCTAAGAGGAAAAAACCTGGAGCAAAAGCTGGAAGCATTTGGTAACATCATATATCTTCACTGCCACAAAGAGTTTGGAACCAAACAGGCAAAAAGAGAAAAAGTGACACCAAGAAAGTCCAGAAGACAGTGGAAAATAGAAGCAATAAAACAACAGAAGAACCATGCCCGGAAAATGTTCAAGAAGGCACATGAATCAGAAAAAGAAGGACTAAGACAGGTTTGGCATATCTAAAATCCCAGCACAATGCCCTTTGCAGAGCTGAAAGACTATGTAAAAGGAAGAGGGAAACCAGATACGCAAGAGAGAAGTTCTACAGAGATCCCTTTGGATTTTTGCCAAGCAGTTATTTGAACAGCCAAAATCAGGTAAGCCCAAAATCAGGTAAGCTGAAAGCAGGTAAGGAGGTGCTCGAGGAACATCTGAGCAAGACATACTCTGATAAAAATCAGCATACACCTCTCGAGCAGATGAAAGGTCTAGTGTGGCCCTGTGCACCAGGCAGCAAATTCAAATGCAGCCCACCAACCTTACAAGAAGTAAAGAGCGTTGTAAGAAAAGCTAAAGGCAAGTCAGCACCAGACCCAAATGGCGTTCCTTACATACTATACAAAAGATGCCCTGAAGTACTAAAGAAGCTTCATAAACTCCTACGAACAGCATGGACCAAAGGAGTCATATGTAAGGAATGGAAAAAGGCTAACGGAGTATACATCCCCAAGGAGCAGAATTCCACTGAAATCAACCAGTTCAGGCCGATCTCACTTATGAATGTGGAAGGAAAGATATTCTTCTCTGTGATGGCAAAAAGACTAACAACATACCTCCTAGACAATGGTTACGTTGATACATCCGTGCAGAAGGGAGGAATTCCAGGTTTCCCAGGATGTCTCGAGCATGCGTCAATGATTTGGGAAGCTATTCAGCAGGCAAAATCTGGAAAGCAAGATCTACAGGTAATATGGCTTGACCTAGCCAATGCGTATGGCTCAGTACCGCACCAGATGATATGGCTAGCACTAGACATGTATCATGTGCCAAAAGAAATCACAAATATGCTGAAAAGGTACTTCACAGGGTTCCTCATGAGGTGTGGAACATTAGGATATACTACAAGATTGATCGAGCTCCAGGTAGGAATTGCAATGAGTTGTACAATATCTCCCATATTGTTCGTACTAGCCATGCAAGTAATCCTGAGAGCAGCAGAAGGAGCAGCAGAAGGCCCAAGATTCAGAAATGGATGTCAAATGCCACCACTAAAAGCATTCATGGATGACACAACAGTAATAACAACCAGTGAAGCACAGGCACGAAAGATGTTAGAGCGTTTGGACAGCCTTATCAAATAGTGCTGCATGAGCCTTATCAAATGGTGCTGCATGAGCTTCAAGCCAAAGAAGTCAAGAAGCCTGTCACGCATGAAAGGGAAAGTGATAGAAAGATCGTACACAGTGGCAAATCAAATAATCCCAACTGTAGGGGAAGAGCCAGTGAAGAGCCTTGGCAGAGTATATGATGCATCCATGAAGGACTCAAGTGCTGTGAAGCAGGTTATAGAAATGGCGCAGAATGGACTGAGCATCATAGACAAAAGCAGGCTACTGGGTAAGTTCAAAATATGGTGCTTCCAGTTCATGCTGATTCCAAAACTCATGTGGCCACTACTCATTTACGAAGTAAGTACCAGCACAGTAGAGGCAGTTGAAAGAAAGATAAATAAAGCCATAAGAAAGTGGTTGGGCGTACCACCAGGATTAACTGATGTAGCGCTGTACTGCAAGAAGAGCAAACTGCAGCTGCCATTCAAATCTGTGGTTGAAGAATACAAGGTAGGAAAAACAAGACTTGCAATGATGCTACAAGAATCTACAGATCCGGTGGTACGAGAAGTGCAGCCAACACTTAAAACTGGACGAAAATGGAAAGTAGGTGAGGAAATGACCACAGCCAGGGAAACGCAGGAGCTGAAAGAAGTGATAGGGTACACCCAGACCAACAGAAGGGGATTTGGTCATGGCGAAATCAAATGGTGGTCAAAGGCCTCCCAAGGAAAGAAGGGATATGATCATCAGCGAAGTAAGGAATTCAGAGGATGACAAGCGGGTCCAGAAGGCAGTCCAACAATCACAACAAGGGCAATGGACAACATGGGAGGAAGTCCTGCAGAGATCACTAACATGGAATGATATCTGGAAAATGGCGCTCAGCTTCATCATCAGAGCTACTTATGACCTTCTGCCTACAGGGTCCAACCTATACAAATGGGGTGTATCAGAAAATACAAAGTGCCCTCTCTGCAAGGAAAGGCAAACATTGGAACATGTGCTGTCAGCATGTAGAGTGTCTTTAGGGCGAGGACTTTACACCTGGCGGCACAACAGAGTGTTGCAGGAACTAGCAGCCATCGTAGACAGGGCAAACGATAAAGCAAATAACAGCAAAAGAGTTGACGTCCCACCTAAATACTTCATAGGTGCTGGTAAGACATCAAATATTGAAATCAGGGACATGTACTTCCTCTGATGATCTGAAGGAGTTGTTGTTCCGCTCGCTACGGTACAGTTTCCTGCATATGCATATTCCACGTCGGTCGAGGGTCACAAGCAATGTTTTTGGCATTAAGCCGAGACATGCGCAGTTGCAATAGTGGCATGGCTCATATTTTGTCTCCTCATTTTATGCTTTTGCTATTCTCGTTTAAAACTGGTATTAAACCTAATTCTTATCGTCGGTGCTTTTGTTTTATCGGCGCCAACTTTCATCATACAATCAATGAATGTTTATTATTTTGATGTTCACGGCAGTGTAGTTTTTGTTTTCACTTGAGATTCAGTCTGGGCTTATAAAAATAAGCCAACTGGGAACGGATATTTCCGAAGTGACTGCTTTTGTTTTTATATCTTACATATTGTGAAACGGCTGACTACTAAATTAACAAGTGTTTGTTTGCTCCAACAGTTGTAGTAAAACTGAATTTTCTGATTATGAGATTTTTTTTTAAGTCACGTCACGTGATTGCGGGAAAAATATTTGTAGCTTTACTTTGAGATTTCCTAGAAAATCGAGTTCGCTTTCAGTTTCTAAATCTTCTTATGTATCAGACAATGGTAAAAGATCAAGAATCAAATTTTAGCCTATGACTATCACATAAAAGTGTAGACAAGTAATATACAACGAAATTAACCAGCAATATCATGGCCGAAATATTGGTAAGTTTGTTTACTTTTGAATTCAGATTGAATATACAGTACATAGACTTTTTTTGTAAACGTTACTGTCATATTCTGAGTAAAGCTGGGGCGACCATCCCCAACTCAGCGCGTCACAGGTGGCGGATGGTGAAAGTCCTCCAGATATTGAGGAGCCCTGTGAATAAGGATTTACCCAAATAAGCAGGCGCGGACCAACTGGCGGTAGTCTCAGAGAGCGAGGTGGGGGGTAGTAGGTGGCACTACTACTCCTGTAAGGTGCCTCATGTGTTCATTGAAGGGAATACCAGACAGGTAAGAGGCGCCGTAAATCCTTTCGCTCCCGCTGCCTTGCGGGTAGGGCAGGGAGTCCAAAGGCTAGCGGAAAGTCCGTACACAAACCGACAGAGGGCAACGGGAAACCACTGTTGTAGCTCCCAAGATCAATTATGCTTATTCAGAGTAATAGATTTGCCATGAACAACGTTAATGGATGTTCCTCTGGAACAGCCTCGTCCGGTGGCCAGCTCACGGGCCACAGGTGAGGTCAGATCGTCATCAAGCTACTGGTGGCAAAACTAACAAGTTTAAAATAGCAACATGGAATGTTAGAACTCTATTCCAGGCTGGAAAATCAGAAAATGTAAAGAGGGAAATGGAAAGGATGAAGATCAACATATTAGGAATGAATGAAATTAGATGGACAGGTGCAGGGAAGATAAACTCTGATAAATATACAATACTATAAACTCTGATAAATATACAATACTATATTCAGGAAATGAGAAACATGAACGAGGAGTAGGAATTATGTTTGATGAAAAAACGGCAAGGACAATTGTAGGATATTTGAACATCTCGGACCAAGTCCTGCTAGCCCAACTGAAAGGACGACCAATAAACATAAATATTATACAAGTGTACGCTCCAACATCTGAAAGTTCTGAAGATGTACAGCTATTTTATAATGACATGGAGACAGCACTAAACACACACAAAGTCACATGAAGTTACTATAGTGATGGGAGATTTTAATGCCAAAGTTGGTAAAGGAAGAACTTCAGACATCATTGGTGACTATGGACTGGGGGAGAGGAATGACAGAGGTAGTAAATTAATTGAATGGGCAAGAATACATAGCATGGTTGTAAGAAACAACTGGTTTAAACAACATCCCCGAAGACTGGCAATGTGGTGCAACCCAGACAAAAAGACTTTTAACCAGATAGACTACGTATTAATCAACAAACAATTCCGGAATACATTACTGACAACAAAAACTATGCCAGGAGCTGACTGCAATAGTGACCACGATCCACAGTGTGGAAAAAATAGAATAAAGCTAAAGATAGCATGCAGAAAAGTGAGAAACATCAAACTGAATGCAGAACTCCTTAAAAATTACCAAGAACTGCGAGAACAATACAGAGTTATTATAACAAATAGATACAATGCAACAGCAAAGATAAATAGTATAGATGAACAATGGGCAATGTTAAGAGACTATATCCACCAAACTGTTAAGGAGATAATACCACAGAAAAAAGAAGCCCCCAAGAATAAATGTATGACAGATGACATCTTGAGACTGATGGACAAGAGAAGGAGGAGTAAAAATAACCAAGAATAATATAGCAGGATAAATAAAGAAATAAGACACAAATGCAGAGAAGCAAAGGAAATGTGGTTAAATGAACAGTGCAGACAAATAGAGGACTCCCATAATAAAGACAGCAAAAACATGCACAAATGAATTAGTGAACTCACAGGTAGGAAGACAAAATATACCACAGGATACCTGAAATCAAAAGAGGGTAAAATGTTAATGGGAAAAAAGAAGACATTGTGGACAGGTGAGCAAAGTACATCAGTGAGCTATATGGAGAAGAAAGACCAGAAATAACACCAGATACTGAAAACTGTGATGGACCACCAATACTTGAATATGAAATCATAGATGCCATCAAACACATGAAGAAAGGAAAAGCAACTGGGCCTGATAATATAACAACAGAAGAAATAGAGGCGCTAGAGGTGTTAGGAATAAAAATAATAACCAAGGTGCAAAGGAATGTGATGACCACCGGACTATCAGCCTCTCATGCCACATAACAAAGCTACTTCTGAGAATTATTATGGCATTGTGAGAGGAGATCACAAACTGAGCTGATGGCCAGCATGAAGGATCATGTATTCTGGAGAAGCATAATTGCAATGCCAGTCAGCACGGCACCTGATGATGATGATGATGACTGTCATATTATGTCATTGATTCGAAATGACTTTGTTGCGGTCTCTGTCATTTATGCCCAAGTCACATGAAAAGGAGATACTAAACATCAAGTAATGAGGCTATGCTGGAACCTGCAAGAAAAGGAAAAAGTGCATGTAATGATTTTCCTTTCATGTCATTGTCTCACCAGTCAATTTATACCTGACTGAAGTTGTTTTCTGCATTTATATTTATTATGGTATCATACTGATGAGAATATGAGATTGTGATATGGTGGCTCTGTTTTTGAGTATTTTAATGGCAAAAAGATATAACATGAATGAACATATTGACAGTTATGTTAAAGTTGGAAGTTTTATTAACAGTAAGAGAATGAGATAAAAAGTTCTATATAGATCAAGTATTACTTTATGATTGTGAGAAATGAAAAATTAACAGATGAAACAGACATGAGAAACAACAGAAATTAAGTTCTGGACAGTTGTGCAACATATACTCTTTATTATGAGGGGAAAAGAAACTGAAGTTCTCAGAGAAGTTGCTGAATATTGAAAACTAGTTAAAACTACAGGCCAAAGACAATGGCATACATATGCCAGTCTCTAGATATGATATGAGAAGACAGACAGTCACTATAACACTAAAGAAAAAGTAAAAAACTGAAAGACTAAGAGAAAAGTCTCTGAAAATGCAAACCAAATGGCACAAGGAAAGAAAAGCAATCTGATTATAATACAAAGGACCACATAAAATGGAGAACTATAATCAGTGCACAGAAGCACAGCACCTAATAAGTGAATGAATGTTTTTAAGTTTTCTTCTGTATTCAGATTCAGTTTCATACAAACAAATGATTAACAGCTCACCAATCCCTTCTAACACTACTGTGTAGAGCTGTAATTTTTGCAGCCTGTGCCATTTTTTTTTAAAAGTAGAAGCAGTCTCAAATAGATGATGCTAAAAATTGCTGTAGATCACAAAGCTACAAGAAACAGTTTTGTATTTGTTTTTTTTTTAACTTCTTGTGAAATCAGTATGTAGTTTCAACATCACAAGACACACTCATACATGGCAGATATGAACTAGAAAAGGAGTGCAGGGGATGCTTTAAACACATAAATTCATATTTGTGGTTATAAAATGAATATACCTCAGCTTGAAATGCTGTTTTTGTTTGTTTGTTTTTCAACGCCGCATTTGAAGATGGACAAAAACATTAAAATATCATGGTAAATGTTTCATAGTGATTGCTATGTCATTAAAATTTATTTATTTTTTAACTTCAGTTCGACCACTGCCAGCTCAAAATCAGCGAGAAAGTACTTGTCCAGTATGAGAAACTGTATGAATTTATCACTAGTACTCTTCAGTTTCAAATATCCACATACAAGCCTTTGATCATTGAAAAATACCATGTAACGCAACAAGACATGTTAAACATTATGGAGACTTTGAAGGCCTGTATTGCTTGTGAATATAAAACAGACTTTGTAATTATTCCTGATTCTCAAAAGCATAGTGACCAAATAGAAAACACCGATCTGAAATGCAGTTCAAATGCAGTCCATGACATAGAAAGAACACCAGTGATAAACTCAGGCCCCAGCAAAGTTGTCTCTCATGAAGAGGGCATCAGCGAGGATGATGCAGAAGAAAATATGACCAGCTGCAAGAAAATTGTTTCAAAGAGCAAAATGGAAGTGAATGCTATGAACTTTGAGCAGACTTTAAGAAAAACAGACCCTGAAGAAATGAGTTGCATATCTGGTTGTAAAGATATGAACAATTCTGAGTCTGGTTGTAAAGGTATGAACAATTCTGAGTCTGGCTGTAAAGGTATGAACAATTCTGAGGCTAAAGGTGTAACCACAAATAAATTAGAAGCTCAGAATGCTAGTGATATTCATCAGGTGCAAGGCAAAAGTGACAAAAATCAATCTGAATTCACATTTAGCTGGCCTGAAGACTGGCAGTTTGAATGTGCAGAATGGTACATGGACACTAAGTTTAGTAGATCATTTTTTAATGCTGCTGTAAGAAAAGATACACAGGTTTCGTTCAGGCTGAGTAACAGCAATCCACAGGTTAAATTATTTATCAGACTTTTACAGCAACTGAAATTTGAGAAGATTATATTTAATGATGGAAACAAACAGCAGGCACAGAGATTTGCAGAACAAGTAATGTGTAAAACCAGTGCTAAAGTAAAAGTATCAGCTGGGCATTTTATGATTGTTGGTTTGAAAAAGGAAGTCTCAGAAGCAAAAAGGATGATCTCTAAAAATCTTCAGAGCCAAGATGAAGAAGAGTTTAGATTATCAGAAAATATGCATATGCAAGAAGAAAATAATATGGGAAGGTCAAGACAGACACTTAATGATGGACCTAATAAAGTCAGCAGGTATGAATTTGAGCATATGCATGTAAAGAGTTCTGGATTTCACGATGAACACTTAAAGACAGCTAATTTATCTACTTCAGAACTGCCCAAAAATCAGTTTCCTTCAAGCCAACGATCACGTGAACAAGATTCTTACCAAAGAGGTCACATGTTTCAAACTGAGAAGAGCAAATTGACAGTTCAAATTCAGAATGCAGATATCACAACATTTAAAGCAGACTGTATTGTTAATGCAACAAACAGAAGGCTACAACATCGTGGAGGTGTAGCGAAAGCTATTGCAGTGGCTGCTGGCTGGGAATTAATGAAAGATTGTGAAGATTATATAAAAACAGGCAAAACTGTGGATGTGACTGACATTTTTGTGTCCAGGGGTGGGAGGCTGCCAGCAAAATTTGTGTTCCATGCTGTAGGCCCAATGTGGGAGGCTTATGATGACAAGAAACAGTGCCTTAATGATTTGCAGTGCACAGTTCTGCGTTGTCTGGTTGAGGCTGCCAGGCGAGGAATGTCTTCTATAGCTCTGCCTTCCATTAGTGCAGGTAAGGCATGATTTGTCACTGGTTTATGAAAAATAAATTCACAGATTATGCTGGTTATCATTATGATTTTATGTATGACAATATTATATAGTGTATGTTCATAAATATGAAGCTGTAACTAATTGAAACCATTACATTGTTTTGTAATCGATCTTCATCTTAAATGTACAGCTATTTTGCAGTAACAATTAAGATGCAACTGGCTCCAGATTATTTTTGCCAGTTATTTTGTTTCATATGTTATAAGAAGAGCAAGACTTAATTTTTGTTGTCATTATAACAGAAATATAGATACTTAATATATACTTTCACCACAGTTGCTGACTCTGAGTTTTTTCTTTTGTTTTTTAAGCAATCTTCAAGGTACCAAAAGAACTCTGTGCCAGGTGCTACATGGAAGCAGTGAAGCATTTTGACATATTCAATGCTAGAGAGGGAAGTGGTCTGCAGGAGATTTATTTTATTGATGTGGATGACATTATGGTTAACTACATTAAAGAATGTTTTCTAGACAACTGGGAAAAACCATCTGATCGGGAAATGCTACACAAGGACTTAGCATTTGCTGAAAATCATATTCGTTCTACATTCAAGAAGATGAGCAGTGATTACACCAAGCCAAAATCATCAATTTTACCAGAACCATCAGGAGCAAATGAAACAGCATCTTCTACTGGAGCAGTAAGGAAATCTGACATTAGTAAAAGTTATCATTTTGGAAAAGTTACTTTACATTTAAAGTGTGGACATGCTTTTGATTATTCAGCAAGTATCACAATCACAGTTGGAAAACCTTTTGACAAGCTAAGTGGTCTTCCTGATTTTCAGATAAAACAGAATTTAAAGCGAGATGACAATATGCCCTACAGAAAAAATAAGTATGAATTTTTTAATGTGTCAAAGCCATATGGGAAGATGTCTCGTTTGTTGCTTACAACATATCCTGAACTGGATAAAGCAGAAACAATTGAGGAGAGCTTTCAGAATTTAGAGATGGCCATTCAAAACTGTGATGCTCTTGAGGTCCAAGGAAAAATCCTGCAGGGACTGATTATAACCAGTAGTTTGTTTTATGCTGGTAAGTTGATACTGATCTGTACAGGTTACTTCTAAATAATGCATTACTAGTGCAGACATCTGTAATTTATAGGCCATAGACTGTATCTGTCCCATCACACAGAATCATCCAGTCCACACACACCCATCCAACCTTTTCCCTTTCCTACCTTCCACACCCCCCCCCCCAAAAAAAAATAGAAGCATGTGTGCACACACATGAATGGAAAAAAAAACACAATGCACAAACATAAACAAAATAATTAGAAAAAGATCTGCATTTGATACTGCTGTTTCCATAATAATTCTAACATTTAACTGGACAAGATATATAACAGTTGCATCAGTTTTTTTTCTAATTAAGATATTTTTATAAGATAAATAATGAAGAAAAGTTTAAACTGCAAAAATCAACAATAAGAGTAAACAGTGACATAGATGAGTGTCAGGATATAACATGAGCATAAAGCAAGGGTTTGCATTGTCACCTGATCTGTTCTCATTGTGGAGTGAAAACATGAGGAGCATTATAAATATTAAAGGACTTAAACTAGGGGACCATAATATCAGTAACCTGAGATAGACTCAACAAGGCAGAAAACAATGGTAATGTCAAAAAGAATAAATATACCAAAAAAGCAACATCTTTTCATACAGGAAGACACAAACTTCCATAAACTCCAGGTGACCAAGCCAACAGACATAAACATATTTTTTATTGTGATATGAAACTTAAAAACTCAGTTCTCTTCCAATTTTGTTGACATTCAATCACAGGCAGGGAATTTCAAGGTATGTGCCACTTTGTTGTGTATGTAGGTATATGCAAGGCTAGAAAATCCTTGAATTATCTCTTTGAATCTGAAATATATTAACATAGCTGATCATGCAAAAAAAATGACATTGATATTTAATGTGTGTAAGCAATTTTTGTAACAAATGAAACAAACATAGAGCCAGTTAAGAACTCAAATTACTGGTGAAGTTTAGATGGCATCCTGTGTCCTGTCTCATAGCCTATTATCAAACGCACAATAATTAGTGTATAAGCATATACACAGAGACACAGCAGTAAAGATGTGATACTAAAATGTATCATCATCATGTGCCGTGCCAACTGGCGTTGGCTATTATGCTTCTCCAGAGTATCCGATCCTTCATGCAGGCCATCAGCTCAGTTGGTGATCTCCTCTCACACCATCCCGTCAGACTGTCCAGTATCATTTCTCTTGGTCTTCCTCTTGATCTTCTTCCTTCTATTTTTCCTGTTGTTATAATATTTTCAATGCCCCCTCTTCTCATTGCATGTCCTATGAAAGTACATTGTCTTTCTCTTATCTTTTTGACAAGGTTTTTTGTCTCTCCAGCTCTTCTCATACATTCTTCATTAGTTATTTTTGCTGTCCAGGGGATTCGCAACATTCTTCTAATAAACCACATTTCTGCTGCTTCCAATGATTTTTGTGCAGACTTGCCTATTGTCCATGATTCACTTCCATATAACAAGACAGGTTCAATATACCATTTTAGGACTCGTTTTCTAACATTCATTGATAAGGATGTGTTGGTTAATATGTTTCTCATTCTCTGAAATGCAGTCTTTGCTTGGCCTATTCTGTTCCTAATTTCTGTTCTGCATTTCCCATCTGAAGTTATTACTGCTCCAAGGTATTTGAATTTCTGCACCTGCTTTAGAATAGTTCCATTTAATTTTATTCTGCATGCTGGTGGATTCTGTTTCTTAGATATAACCATAGTCTCTGTCTTTTTGATGTTCAAAGTAAAGCCTTTCTGTTCACTTTCTTTGGTGACTTTATCCAAGAGATTTTGCAGGTCTTGTTGGTTCTCAGCTATCAGTACTGTGTCGTCAGCATACCGAAGGTTGTTAATATTGTATCCTCCAATTTTTATGCCTGGTTCTGTGATGATTGTTCTTAGAATATTCTCGCTATACAGAGAAAAAAGGTCTGGAGATAGTATACATCCTTGTCGCACCCCTTGTTTTATAGGTTGATATTTTCCAATTCTATTTTCAACTCGAACTGCTGCTTTTTGCTGCCAGTATAGATGTTTTACAATCCTCAGGTCTTTGCCGTCTATATTGATGTCTTCAAGCATTTTAATAATTTCATTATGTTTCACCTTGTCAAATGCCTTGGTGTAATCAATGAAGCATAAGTAGAGATCTTTCTGTACTTCTAAAGCTCTTTCTGTTAGTGTTCGTAAAGCATAAATGTATAAAATGTATAAAATAGGAAAAAAGTAGGAACAGCTTTATTACTTAACGAGTACACAGTTGTGACGTATCAGTGTGAGCCTTAATCATAGAGAAACATACAGGATGAAGAAATAGAGAGAGAGGAGATAAAGTATAAATTCATATGAATGCTATGTTAAAAAAAATGAATAGAGCACTTAGCTGTAACTTGTAAGAAACTGTGGCTTGTCCAACACTGTGTTCAGAAATGCCTATTGTCTAATGCTGAAAGTTTTTAAAAAAGCAGGCAGCATAAAGTCTCACAGTAATTGTGGTGTCCATATGGCATAATATTACATGAATTGGATAAATAGTATTGAAATAAATCCTTTATTAATCATGAAGATGAATGTAGCCCACTTACCACTCCCAAACAGGACATTTAGCCTTTATATTGCCAGAAATTTACTGAGCCCTGTCTGGTTTTGTAATATGACTTAAAATTATTTCTTTCAAGTAGATAGATTTTAGTTCAATTCAAGTGCCATGACGTAGGCAATCATTTCTCTGCACAATTCCCTGCCTTTAGTCCTGATTATGAGATCCGCCGGTGACTTTCTTCCTAGCCACACTGACAACCCATCCAGTAACTTCTCTCTCTGTCTTCCTCTGTCTTTTCTTCTTTTAATTTTTCCACTTGCCACATGTGTTCTAATTTTCCTCTTCTCAGGAAATGTCCTATAAATCTCGCTTGTCTGCCTCTGATCTTTGCTATAATTTGATTTCTAACTCCAGCCTCTCTTAAGACTTCTTCATTGGTTTCCTTGGCTGTCCATGGTACTTTCAACATCCTTCTTATAAACCACATCTCCATGACCTCCATTTCTCGCTGTACTCTCTTATTCATAGACCATGCTTCTCACCCATAAAACAAAATTGGCTTGATGTAGCATTTAAGTACTTGGAATCTTGTTTCCATTGATATGGGTCTGCTGCACAAGATGTTTCTCATTTTCTGGAATGCTGACTTGGTCTGAGCACATCTGCTTCTTATTTCATTGTGACATTTCCCATCAGCTGTTATAATTGTTCCTAAGTACTTGAATCTATCAACTTGTTTCAGATTTGTGCCATTGATGGTAATGCTACATTTTGGTGGTATTCTTTTCTTTGAGATAACCATCACATCAGTCTTCTTTTTGTTCAGGCTGAGACCTTTATTTTTACTTTAACGAACGACAATGTCCAGATGAGGCTGTAGCTCCCCTTCACTTTTAGCAGTCAGGACTGTGTCGTCTGCATAACTTAAGTTGTTAAGGTTGTACCCACCAAATGATATTCCTAACATGTTTCTATATTTCTCATTATGTTTTCGCTGTACAAGGAGAAGAGGTCAGGAGATAAAATACATCCTTGTCTTACCACCAACTGTATGTCTTGGAATGCTGCTGTTTGGTTCTCAACCCTCATTGCTGCTGTTTGGTTCTCAACCCTCATTGCTGCTGATTGCTGCCAATATATGTTTTTGATAAGTTTCAGATCTTTCCCATCTGTGTTGATGTCATCTTCTTCTTCATTCACTTCTACCACCAAGACCACCCCGTGATCCTCCTGGATTTACTCCTGTGGTCCTCAATAGGTCCCATGGTCTCTGAAAGGACCACACGAGATCCCCGAGAGGACCACAAGAGGTTCAGAGTATCGCAAAGCATGAGCCTATATTCTTGGTGGGTCTCAGAAGCGGGAATGAGTGACACCTTGGTTTTCATTGCACCAGTTTAATCTAGAATTGGACTTTCTCACTGGAAAACCTCAACGTGTTGTGGATATCAGTATATCCCCTCTGGGTGAGAGGTGGTTGCCCATCCAGTCTAGACTTGGACTTTTTCACCGGAAAACCTCAGCGTGATTAGGATACGCATACATTCCTGCCGGGTGAGAGGTGGTTGCCTATCTAGACTGCACTGGTCCAGTGTCTCCGACTTCAGCATTTTGTGGTCGTGGCCGCTACCCTTCCTAGTTGTGACCAGGACAGAGCTTTTGTCCAGGAGGATGAATCCTAACCACTAGTAAGTTTCACCCCTGGGTTGAACTGGTTTAGGCATATTATTCCAGTATGGGTGTGTTTAGGACGTGAACACCCTCTAGAGCGGAGGTACCTTTACATGAGTAGCCATCAAGTTTCACCCCTGGTTTAAGCCGGTTTAGACATATTTCACCAGTATGGGTGTATATCGGACGTGGCTGACCTCTAGAGCAGAAGTGCCATGGTATGAGTGGCTCTCGCCGCAAGACCACTGGACACACCGACTAATCTTCACTTTATCCTTTCCATCACCTTTTCACATCGGCACCGCATGGCAACCCTAATTTATTTTTCGCATTTTCTTCATTGGCCAGGAGGAGTTTCACTCCATGCGCGGCATCTGAAGAATCTCACCAGCAGTGTCTTAACCTCTGGGTTAAACTGGTTCAGGCATTTTGCCCGATGTTAGTGCATTTAGGACGTGGCCAACCTCCAGACCAGAGGTGCCGTGATTTGACTTCTGTTTGTTTCGCTTAATCCTTTCTTTTACCTTTTCCACAGTGGTGCCGCGCGGCAACCCCATTCGCATCATTAATCACTGGCTGGAAGGAGCCCCACTCCACGCACGGCAGCTGAAGAATCTCACCAGCAGCGGTAGATGAGCTACCAGACATGACTCTCATCTACCCAAAACGTCTGGTTTTCAGGTGCCAGATATTCTCCTTCACCCCTTCTCCTATCAATTTGAATAGTTCTGCCACGAGAAGGCCAGGAGCTGGGCTTGACTGTCAGAGGCTATTTGAGATGCACACCACTGGAGTGGAGAGCGTATCTCCAGCTATAACAGTCCTTAGAACCAGCATTCTTATAATTTCTGTGTGTTTCACTTTATCAGATGCTTTACAGTAATCTATGAAGCATAAGTATAGGTCCGTCTTTACTTCTATTGATCTCTCCATTGATGTTCTTATTATATATATGGCGTTACTTGTACCTTTTCCTTTGACAAAGCTGCACTGTTCTTCAGCGATTTCTGGTTTTATTTTGCTCCTGACTCTTCTTATAACAATATGAAGCAGGATTTTGGTAACGTGGCTCATAAGACTAATGGTTCGATGGTCTTTACATTCAACTGCACCTTGCTTCTTTTGTAGGGCAATGAAAATTGATTGCAAAAGGTCTGATGGGATATAGTTACTGTTATAGATGTCATTCAACAATCTGGTAATTATTTCTAATTCCAAGCTCTCCTTGTGCTTCCAATTCTTCCTTGGTGATTTTATCTGTCCTGGTGCTTTGTTGTTTTTCATGTGTTTGATGGCTTCTTCCACTTCTGCTTTTAATATGTGGGGCCCTTCATTATTATTTCGTATATCTATTTCACTTCTATTGTCCTCATATAGTTCTCTAATGTATTCGCTTCATCTTGCCATTATTTCATCTCTGCCCATTATTGTATGCCCCTCCTTTGACTTCAGGCAACTATTCTTGTGGTCTGTCCTTTTGTTTGTTAACTCCTTTATCTATTTGTATATATCTCTTGTGTTTCCATGATGGTGTGTCTCTATTTCACTACATTTCTTATTTAGCCACTCCTCCTTAGCTTTATTGCATTTGTGTCTTATTTCTTTATTTATTTTGTCATATTATCTTCTTTAAGACTTCTTCTACAATCCATTAGTTGCAAAATTTCTTCTGTCATCCATCCCTGTTTAGTGTGTCTTTTATTTGGAAGTAGGATTTCAATAGATGTTTGCTGAATAGAGTCTTTGAGCATATTCCATTGTTCATCAATCATTTCAGTCTTCTCTATAGCATTATATCCATTATGTACTATGGTCCTATATTGTTCTTGTATTGCTTTATCTTTTTATATTTGATTTTAGTAGCATAAATTAAATTTTGGGCATATTTTTCATATTATTTTGTTCATATTTTAAATAATAGGTATAACTGAATAAAGGCTACCAAAAGTGCTCATTCCCTTTTCTCAACAGAACCAGAAAACCAAAAGGAGAAAGGAAGTAAGAAAAGCTATGATTCAAAAAAGATGGGAAAATTTGCAAACCTTTTGCATAAATATCTGGTTAAGGTATCAAGAGAAAGCCAGACAAGTGTCTCAGTCACTGTTGTAGGAAGTGAAGATGCTTTGCCCATCATTGACAAGGTGATGGATTCACGTATCACACAATCAGCTCCTGGCGGTGAGTGATATACTACTTTACATATCTGTTCAGTATTGTATTCAAGATATTTGTGATATGTCTGTGATTTTCTGAGAATTTTCAGGTTACTGAGAATTAGCAAAATGTATTATATTTTTTTTTAATAAGAGAACATACGTGAAACCAGAAAGGAAGTTAGAATTAGAACTGCAAAAGTGGCATTGTTCTTCAAAAATCTTGAGAACATATGGAATTCAAAAGTTTGAAGCACAAAAATCAAGTTAAGATTATTCAATTCAAATGTGATATCCACCCTCATTTATGCATTCAAAAGCTGGAAATCAATTAAAGAAGTAAACAAGAAATGAGACTCTTTTGAAAAGAAATTCCTCAGGAAAATACTCGGTATAAAGTGGAATGTATTTAAGAACAACACAGATATAAGACAGCAAACAACAACCAGTCTCGTGGGTGATCAGAAAAAGAAGATGGACATATGTAGGCCATGTGATGAGAAGAAACAATCAGAGATTACCAAAACAAGCTATCAAGTGGAGCACAACAAGGCAAAGAAAACGAGGTCGACCATATGAAACTCCAAAGAGGACATTGTTAAGAGAAGCCAGTTTAGTGGGCATAATATCCCTTGATGAAGTTGAAAAACTCGCAGAAAACAGGAAAACTTTTCAAACAACTTTGCAAGTCCTATGTGACATTTAATGGCACGGGAAGGATGTAAGATGTAAGTAAGGATTTTAATTTAGAAACTGACAACAGAAATAATTGGTTATTGGTGTTTAATTAATTATTTGGGGAGATTGTAGTTCTTTTGAAAAACTTATTGAAAAAAAATATAATCTTCAAAATATTATTATAGAATCATAATGCTTCATGACATTTCCAATCCATTCATAAATATTTCTTACTTATATGAGGTAGAAAAAAAAAGTAAAGGTAATTTTAAGCTTACATGGTAATCACAGTTAGTAGAAGTTAATGCAATACAACATATTTGCGATGAGTGATGGGTAATATGAACATGCATGAATGATTTATTAACATTTGGTATCTGATAACTTGTATTCTGTATTAGACAAATCTATTTTTTTTAAAAGTTGTTTGTTTAGATGTCAATAGTGTACTAAAATATTTGTGTTCAGTCTTTTAATTATTTGTGTTTGCAGCTTACCCCAGTACAAATATGGGAGGTCAAAGCATGGCTAGATCTGAAAAGTCAGGTCCTTGCAGTCAACCTCAAGGAGAAAGATCAACACTGTCACAATGTGATCAGACTCAAGGAGAGAGATCTGGATCTGGACGATTTCAGTATGGCCAGAATCAAGGAGATAGGTACAGACAACCTCAGTATGACCAGTCTCAAGAAGAGAGATCTGGATCTGGAAAATTTCAGTATGGCCAGAATCAAGGAGAAAGGTACAGACAACCTCAGTATGACCAGTCTCAGGAAGAGAGATCTGGATCTGGACGATTTCAGTATGGCCAGAACCAAGGAGAAACACTTAGACATGGACAGAATGGTCAGACTCAAGGAGGGAATCATGACCAAAACCCACCAGGTAAGTCACTAATTATTTGCAGATTCAGACTGAATGAGAGATGTCTGAAAAGTTTTATCATAATCAGTTTTGAAGAAACCAAAATAATCTTTCTGTAAGCATACATACATTTGAATCTGTTGAGGCAAAGATAATGCTGGTCTACTTTTAGATAACTGCTGTCAGTTGAAATGGCCTTGAGCAGTGAAAATACGCTCTGATGTTTAATTATATTTGTGTACAGATAATGTTCTTTGTTCTTAAAATCTGTAATACTTTTCAGCAAATAGAACTGAAAATTAAGCATGGATATTATTTTATTTTAAAAATATGAGCTCATTTAAAGAACAATGAAAATGTTAGATTACTATGTTCACAAGAAAAATGTACATACACAGTGTGTAATACAGTGTCAGTGGAAAGTATAATTATGCTATAAGTATGACAAACAAAAATTTGCCTGTACATTTCTTAATTAGTGTGCAAAACTATCAGGATTCTCAGTATATGGAGGAGTCAGAATAAACAGAACCTGAAGGCCTTTCACACATTTATTTACCAAATTCTACATGTTTTTCAATGGACTCACAACATTTTGCACAGAGTTCTTTATTGGTCTTAAAATAAAATAAAAAATAGCATTGCTTCTAACTTTTTTTTTTTTTCAACAAGACCACATTGTTCTTTTGTAGTTTCTGTCTTTATTCTTTTCTAGCGCAATCCTGTCCATAGTGCAGCTTGCCACAATTTATGTTAACAATCTCTAAAAAATTTGTGATGTGTCTAATAGAGCTCATTGCCTTGTATTAGGAGGAAAGTAGGAACAGCTTTATTATTTAATAGTAACAAATTTGTAACATTTCAGCGCGAGCCTTTATCAAACAGAAACAAACTGGATGAAAAATTAGAGAGAAGAGACAAAGTATGAATTACATGAAACTAATGTAAGCGAAATAACAAAAAATGAAAAAATCAATGAAAAAATGAATGAAAAATAGTAACGGAATGAAAACTTATCTCAATTCTTGCAAAGGCACAAAAAAGGTGTATCCATTGAATGGATGTACACAAGCTTTTTTTGATAGATCTGCTGTGTCATAGATTGTATGTAGAAGACTTTGAACTTTTTTAGTGTCAGAATCATCAGAAGCCATGATCATCTTCCTTGTGATATTGTCTTCTTCCTCATGCTTTGTTTAATCTCATCCATTTAAATGCATTTCTGTCTTCATTTTCTAATATTAGTGTCATCAGTTTTGGCATTATTTCTTTCTTTCTATTGTCGCCATACAGATCTCTTATGTGCTCAGATCATCTGTCTTTGATTTCTTAATTTTTTGCATCATAACTTTGATCTCTTTGTTTTCAGGAAACTGTTGGTTTTCTTTTTCCTTTCTGATGTTACTTTTTTATCTTTTCTTTTTTCTTTAATGGAAGTCATTGCCACCATGAAACTGATTTTTCAACATCATCACATTCTTCAAACAACTGCCTTATACTTATCTGCACCCTTTTCAAATTTATTTGCTAATACCTTCATAAACTGTTTGGTTATTTTTGCTTTCTTTTCTCTTTTTCATCAACTGCTTGATAGTTTCTATCATCCTCTTTTTTCTTTGGTAACTAAAGCCTGTGAGATCTGGACACTTAACAAAACAGCTGAGAAACACATAAATGCCTTCGAATGTAAATGCTATAGAAGGGTTCTCCAAATATCGTGGACACAAAAAAAGAACAAATATATCTATACTCATTTCATTCCTTTGCATGTCCCTTGCGGAACTTTGCCTCCCAAACAGCACTCCTGTAGGCCTCTCGGTTGTGAGCAAGATGGCCTGCTGCTGCTGCATCCATTTCCAGATCATCAACGATGTCTTGCAGCCATCTTCGTTTCAGTCTTCCTCTTTTTCTTTTTCCCACTATGTATCCTTCCAATACGGTCTTCTCTAAATTATCATGACGTTTAATGTGGCCAAAATATTTAAGTTTTCTCTCTTTAATCCTCTTTACTAGCCAGCCTTCTTCAATATTAAGCTCTTGTAGTATAGATATATTTGTTCTTTTTTGTGTCCACGATATTTGGAGAACTCTTCTATAGCATTTACATTCAAAGGCATTTATGTGCTTCTCAGCTGTTTTGTTAAGTGTCCAGGTCTCACAGGCATATGTTGCGATAGGAAAGATGCATGCCCTTAAAAATCTTATTTTTGTGGTTCTGTCTGCTCCTCTCCACAGATTCTTTATTTGTTTTACTTTCTGAAGAGCAATAGATGTCCTCCTCTATACTACAAGAGCTTAATATTGAAGAAGGCTGGCTAGTAAAGAGGATTAAAGAGAGAAAACTTAAATATTTTGGACACATTAAATGTCATGATAATTTAGAGAAGACCATACTGGAAGGATACATAATGGGAAAAAGAAAGAGAGGAAGACCAAAATGAAGATGGCTGCAAGACATCGTTGATAATCTGTAAATGGATGCAGCAGCGGCAGGCCATCTTGCTCACAACCAAGAGGCCTACAAGAGTGCTGTTTGGGAGGCAAAGTTCTGCAAGGGACATGGAAATGAATGAATGAATGAATGAACTGAAGCCTTTGATTCATGGTTGCATGTTTCTTTAAAGTTTCCCAATTATCCTTTATATTATGAAATAATTATTAAAAGACTGATGATGGAGCATATGTGTTTATTTGCTTCTATTTAAAAGTTTTCTTTATTTTTTTACCCACTAAATTGCCCTGATTGCTTTGATGGCCTTGATCTGTTTGTTGTAAATATTGCCTGAGAAATGCTTTTCCTATCTGTTCATTTGAACAGAGTTTATTACCTCCTTACTCCTTAATGTTAGCCCTCACTCTCATCCTTGCTATGGTCTTCATTCTCGGATACATTCACCAGAACTGATACAGCACCTTGTCAGTGGACACTTCATGTGCAAATGTCTGTCAGCATCACCATAGAGATTTAGTTGCAAGAGATACAGATTTGCTTGTTGCTTTCTTCATATCCCTTTCCAGTGCAAACCTGTTCATAGTACAGGTTGCAACAAATTCGTCCTCTTATTCACCCATTCCAGTTTGGGATATACTGTCCAATATTCTCCAACACATGGAATTCGAGGAGGCTATAACTATAGAAGAGGTAAGAAGAATCATTGGCAAAGCCAAATTGATTGCACCAGATCCAAATGGCATTACCTACAGTCATATGAAGCATGCCAGTGGCAGTATAGTGGAGAGGATAATGACAGAATGTAATCATATCTTACATAGAGGAGAGATACCAGCAGGGTGGGTGCATAGCTGTCTGATGATAAAAAAAAACCCGATAAGGATCTCTCCAAACTGAGCAGTTACTGAATAATTACAATGCAGAATAAACTACTGGAGACGCTTGACAGATATTGCCTTGGCATAGACACTGTGAGCAATAGAGGGATGTTGAGCAATAGAGGGCTCACCTGGGCAAGAGCAGAAAAAAAGGCGAAGGACAGGCATTTGTGGAAAACCCTTGCGGAAGCCCCATGTGCCCTGGGCACTTAAGGTTCAGAGAGAAAGACACTGTGACTGATGCTTCAGTTCTTGGATATGATATTTATGAGGGTTTTCAAAGAAAGGATGAGATGTTAGGGGGCCATTGACTTAGAGGATACCTATATTTGGGAATTATACAACAGACTAACCCACATCATAGAGATGGACATAAATCCTTGGTTGACTTGCTGGATTGTTGCCATGTTGGTATCCCATTCAGTCGCATTATGGTTTGCTTTTTGGATCTCAGAGCTGATAGAAATAGCACTGGATCTTCCACAAGTATCTTCACTATTCTGTTTAATATCTTATCCAAAACCCAGATTGATAGATTGGATAGAATTCAAAATGAAACTGTGTGGACTGTCCTGGGTTGCACAAAGGATACTCTGACTGTGACCATGTGTTATCTGCTGGTCCTGTCTGTCATGGGGATCAGACACAACGTTGCATAGTTCAAGTCTTATCTCACTGTGGTCAGCAACACCACTCATTCCCTGTTTAAATCACTGGCAGTAATGAAAGGTTGTCATATTAAATGTGGTAGTTCATGGATGCCTGAGGCTGAAACATCCACTAGTGCTTTGTTGGATATTGCAAAAGGAGCACAGTGGATAGAAGTGAGAGATGATACCAACAGGCTCACCTGAGTGGTCATTGCCATGCTTGGCAGGGAATATAGACAATGGATGGGAGGCAGGACTGAGTTTGCAGTTCAGGAGATCATTTACGCTAATGGTCAACCATGTGACCCGGTCATCGTACTGATTGGCTCAGTGCTGTTGGGAAAAGAGAGTAGATAGGGCTTTGGGCTTCATTGTATATAGGTGAGAGAGATTGGTGGCACAGAAAACAGGGGCTTCTTTTATGATAACATTAGGCATGCAGATGGAAATTGAGACAGTGACCAAGGCTCTGTCCTGGCTAGTTTGGCAGTATGATACCCAGGATGTGGTGATCTTCTTTAGTTTTCCGAGCCATTAAGGCTCATTGCTGCAGATAAAGTTTGCCTCCATTCCTCTCTATTCCTAATCTTCTCTCTCCAGTTGGTGACACCAGTTTCTTTTATATCCTCTTCTATGTTCTTCCTTCGCTTCTACCACCAACACTGCCCTGTGATCCTGCTGAATTTACACCTGTGGTCCTCTATAGGTCCCGTAGTCTCCCGTGTGGTCCCCAAAAGGACCACACAAGATCCCCAAGAGGACCAAAAGAGGTTCAGAGTATCACATAGCTTGAGCCTATATTCTTGGTGGGTCTCAGAAGCAGGATTGCGTGACATCGTGGTTTTCGTTGCACCAGTTTGATCTAGAGTTGGACTTTCTCACGGGAAAACCTCGGCATGTTTTGAATATCAGTATATCCCCACTGGGTGAGAGGTGGCAGCCCATCCGGGCTAGAGTTGGACTTTCTCACCGGAAAAAACGTGTTTTGAGATACCCATGTATCACCGCTGGGTGAGAGGTGGATGCCTTTCCATTCTGGCGTTGGACTTTCTCACCGGAAAACCTCCGCATGATTAGGAAACGCATGCATCCCTGCCAGGTGAGAGGTGGTTGTCTATCTAGACTGCCCTGGTCCAGTGTCTCCGACTTCAGCATTTTGTGGTCATGGCCGCTACCCTTCCTAGTTGTGACCACGATGAAGTTTTTGTCCAGGAGTATGAATCCTCGCCAATAGTGACTTCCATCCCTGGATTTAGCCAGTTTAGGCATATTATCCCAGTATGGGGGTGTTTAGGACATGACCGACCTCTAGAACAGAGGTACCGTGACATGTGTAGCCATCAAGTTTCACCCCTGGTGTAAACCGGTTTAGGCATATTTCACCAGTATAGGTGTATTTCAGACGTGCCAGACCTCTAGAGCAGAGGCACCGTGGTATGAGTAGCTTTCGCTGCGATATTACTGGACATACCGATTAAGCTTCACTTTATCCTTTCCGTCACCTTTTCACATCAGTGCCACACAGCAACCCTGATTGCTTTTCTGCATTTTCTTCCTTGACTGGGATGAGCTTCACTCCATGCACAGCATCCGAAGAATCTTGCCAGCAGTGTCTTAACCTGGCAGTTCAGGCATTTCACCCCGATATGAGTGCACTTAGATTTGACTACTGTTTACTTCGCTTATTCCTTTCTTTCACTTTTTCCACAGTGGTGCCGCATGGCAACCCCATTTGCACCTTTCTTCATTGGCTGGGAGGAACCCCACTCCACGCACAGCAGCTGAAGAATCTCACCAGCAGTGATAGATGAGCTACCAGACATGACTCTCATCTACCCAAAACATCTGGTTTTCAGGTGGTGGATATGTGCCTTCGCCCCTTCTCCTGTCAGTTTAAACAGTTCTGCCACGAGAAGGCCAGGAGCTGGACTTGACTGTCCAAGGTTATTTCAGACATTAATTTAGCGAGAATGCAACATAGAATCAAAATACGAGATCGACAAGTAGATCTACACATCTCAGATGGTAAGTAGTGGTAAGTAGTGTAGATCTAGACGTAGCCGATGGTGAGCTGGCCACAATCAGTGTCTAAAAACATCACAAAACTCTGCATTTATGAAATTTTCATTCATTTAGCTATACTTTGAAACATATTAAGTATACGGAAATACATGGAAATACTGTTTTCCATTCCATTTTACAACTAGACCCCCTTACAGACCACGACCCGCGTTTTTAGTCCCGTTCGCAACCATACGTCCGCGTTTCTTCCTCCGGCACGGGAAGAGCCAAGGTGTGGTGGTGATCTTCTTTAGTTTTCTGAGCCATTAAGGCTTATTGCTGCAGATAAAGTTTGCCTCCATTCCTCTCTATTCCTAATCTTCTATCTTCAGTTAGTAACACCAGTTTCTTTTATATCCTCTTCTGTGTTCTTCCTCTTCATTCGCTTCTACCACCAACACTGCCCTGTGATCCTACTGAAGGACCTGTGGTCCTCTATAGGTCCCATAGTTCCCCGTGTCACACAAGATCTCCAAGAGGACCACAAGAGGTTAAGAGTATCACACAGCTTGAGCCTATATTCTTGGTGGGTCTCAGAAGCAGGATTGCATGACACCGTGGTTTTTGTTACACCAGTTTGATCTAGAGTTGGACTTTCTCACCGGAAAACCTCGACGTGTTTTGGATATCATTATATCCCTGCTGGGTGAGAGGTGGTAGCCCATCCGGGCTAAAGTTGGACTTTCTCACCGGAAAACCTCCGCATGATTAGGATACACATGCATCCCTGCCAGGTGAGAGGTGGTTGCCTATCTAGACTGCACTGTTCCAGTGTCTCCGACTTCAGCATTTTGTGGTCATGGCCGCTACCCTCCCTAGTTGTGACCAGGATGAAGCTTTTGTCCAGGAGGATGAATCCTCGCCACTAGTGACTTCCACCCCTAGGTTAAGCCAGTTTAGGCATATTATCCCAGTATTGGCATGTTTAGGACATGACCGACCTCTAGAACAGAGCCATCAAGTTTCACCCCTGGTGTAAGCTGGTTTAGGCATATTTCACCAGTATGGGTGTATTTCGAACGTGCCAGACCTCTAAAGCAGAGGTGCTGTGGTATGAGTAGCTCTTGCCGCGATACTACTGGACATACCGATTAAGCTTCACTTTATCCTTTCCGTCACCTTTTCACATCGGTGCCACACAGCAACCCTGATTGCTTTTCTGCATTTTCTTCCTTGGCCGGGAGAAGCTTCACTCCACACGTGGCATCCGAAGAATCTCGCCAGCAGTGTCTTAACCTGGCAGTTCAGGCATTTTGCCCCGATATGAGTGCACTTAGGACGTGGCTGACCCCCAGTCCAGAGGTGCCGAAATTTGACTACTGTTTACTTCGCTTGTTCCTTTCTTTCACTTTTTCCACAGTGGTGCCGCACTGCAACCCCATTTGCACCTTTCTTCATTGGCCGGGAGGAGCCCCACTCCACGCGCGGCAGCTGAAGAATCTCGCCATTAGTGATAGATGAGCTACCAAACATGACTCTCATCTACCCAAAACATCTGGTTTTCAGGCACCGGATATATGCCTTCGCCCCTTCTCCTGTCAGTTTAAACAGTTCTGCCACGAGAAGGCCAGGAGCTGGACTTGACTGTCAGAGGCTATTTGAGACGCATGCCATTGGAGTGGAGAGCATATCCTCCACCCCACCTCTGGCAATAACAGTCCTTAGAACCCTCTTCTATGTTGTCCTTCCATCTCTGTCTTGGTCTACCCCTTGGTCTTGTTTCCCCTCATCTTTTGTACATACATCATTTTCATTTATCTGTTCTCTTCCATTCTTTCTACATGGCCCAGCCAGTGTAATCTGTTCAGTTTCAAGACATTTATAATTCGTTGGGATTTAAAAAAGCTTTTCAGTTCAGTGTTCTTTCTAGCTCTCCATTCTCCACTGTTCATATCTTTTATGGGCCCAAAGATTCTTCTTAGGATCTTGTTCTCAAAGATCTGCAATTGTTGTTCATCTTTCTTTGATGTACTCCATGTTTCTGATCCATACATGATGACTGGTCTTCTTATAGTTTTGTAGATTGTTATTTTGGTGTTTTGGGACAGTATTTTGGATTTTAACAGCTGTTGCAAGGCAAAGTATATTTTATTCCCTATCTGTACTATGCTTTAATTTACTAGCTTACTATGTTGCTTCTGTTGAAGGTTGTGCCTAGATATTTGTATGTTTCTGCTTTCCTAATAATCATATCTCCAACATTTATATAATCTGGATCATTCTGCCTCCAGTCTCTTGATATCTTCATATACTGTGTCTTTTCTTGGTCAAGTCCACTTTTAGTGCCACATCTCTCAGATGTATGCAGGTATTGATGACTTCTTGCATAGTTTCTCCCACCAGGTCAATGTCATCAGCATATCCTAGTATTTTAGCTTGTTCTTCTGTACTGCTTTCTTCTTTCAGTTTTCTGATTACCTTTTCTAGTACTAGGTTGAATAGTAATGGAGATAATGTATCACTTTGTTTTAAGCCACTTCTTAAATAGAAGGGTTCTGACTTTCTTCCTTTATATATTACTTTATTTTGTGCATCCTCCATACATATTCTGGTAAAATTGATTAATTTATTAGGTATCGCAAATTCTTTCATAATTTTCCATAAGCTGCTCCTGTTTATGATGTCATAAGCTTTCTTGAAGTCAATGAAGACATGTATTTCTTTTCTATATTCCCAGTACTTTTCTACTTTTTGATGTAGATAAAATATTTGGTCTATGGTTGATCTATTCTTCCTAAAACCTGCTTGATAGTCTCCCAGTATGTTCTTGCTGTGTGGTTTTTATTTTTATAATCTATTAAAGTATAGTAGATAGTATTTTGTAGCTTGTTTGTAGTAAGGATATTCCTTTGTAGTTTTCACATTTGCTCTTATCACCTTTTTTGAATACTGGGATCAGTAATGATTCTCTCCATTCATTAGGGAGTTTTCTCCTCTCCATATTTGTTGTATTAGTGCACATATCTGTTCATGTAAATTTAGACCTCCTTCCTTGATCAGTTATGCAGCAATTCCATCTGAACCAGTTGCTTTGTTGTTTCATAGAAACGTGATGCTGTAGATGACTTCTTCTAAGTCTGGTTCCTCTATTTCAGGTTCACAAGTCTTATTTCTTTGTATGGTAATGTGCTTATAGGCTCTTCACAGTTTAGTAGTTTTTCAAAATATTCTTTCCACCTGATACAGATTTTCTCTTCATTATTTATCATGTTTCCATTACTATCCTTCAATCTCTGCAGAGGTTGTGTATATCCTTGCTTTAGTATTTGCAGTTCTTTATAGAATTCCCTGCTTATTTTGATGGCATGTCTGCATCTCGCTTACCATGTCTTTCATATTTTGTCATTTTTGTTGGTGAATAACTTTTTGAGTTTCTTTACATTGTGTTTGGCACTTCTCCTCATTTGTTTTGTTGTTCATGTCATTCAGCCGTATCTGTCTTGCTATTCTTTTCTTTATGACTGCCTCCCTGCAGACTTCATCGAACCAGTTCTTTTGTTTATTTATAGTCTTAACTACTAGACATTCTTCCGCTGTGTTCTTCATAATGGTTTTTTATATCTTCCTATCTGTCATCAATGCTTTTATTTTCTTCATTCCCTCTTGTGTTTATCTTATGGTTTAGCTCTTTTCTGAATTTTTCTTTAGTGTCTTCTCTTTTCAAGACATCTCCATTTATTACTGAGCTTTTATTTATTTTACTATAACAAATTTTTCTTCAGTCTGAATTTTAATTAAATTCCAACAAGATAGTGGTCAGTGCTGCATTCAGTCCCTCTGTAACTTCTGATCTGAAGTATGTTTGTTGTGTCCTTGATATCAGTTAAAACATGGTCTATTTGGTTGCATGTTAGATTATTGGGAATTTTCATGTTTGTTTATGGATGTTCTTATTTTGAAAATTTGTGCTGCTTATTCTCATTCCATAAGCTTCTGCCATATTTATTAGTCTCCATTCACTATCATTAGATGTTTCATGCAGACTTTATTTTCTGTGATTTTCTGTGTGACTCCTCCTTTCCTATCTTTGCATTGAAATCTCCTAGTATTATCAGTATATCATATTTCTGGGTCTTCTCTATTACTCTCTCTGATGTGTTGTAAAATTCTTCTTTGACTTCATCCTCTGTATCTTCTTTTGGTGCATGCACATTAATCATTGTCATATTTTTCTTTGTTCCCTTGAAGCATGGGTATCTGAGTGGTGAAATGGTTAGTGCACTGGTTTCTCATGGCGAAGGTCAGGGGTTTGAATCCGGCTGGAGGCACCCCAGTCACCCAGCTGTAGAAATGGGTACCAGACTTCTTCTGGAGTTGGGGAAGTTTCACCCCTGGGTTGAGCCAGTTTAGGCATATTATCCCAGCATTGGCATGTTTAGGATGTGACCGACCTCTAGAGCGGAGGTACCGTGTCATGAGTAATCATCAAGTTTCACCCCTGGGTTAAGCCGGTTTAGGCATATTTCACCAGTATGGGTGTATATCGGACGTGGCTGACCTCTAGAGCAGAGGTGCCATGGTATGGACATACTGATTAAGCTTCACTTTATCCTTTCCATCACCTTTTCACAGCCGCCCGCCACCTGGCAACCCTAATCACATTTTTGCATTTTCTTCTTTGGCCGGGAGGAGTTTTGCGCCATGCATGGCAGCCGAAGAATCTCACCAACAGTGTCTTAGTTTAACCCCTGGGTTAAGCTGGCTTAGGCATTCTGCCTTAGTATGGGTGTGTATAGTACGTGGCCGGCCTCTAGAGCAGAGGTGCCGTGATTGGAGTAGTCCTGACCTCGAGACTACTGGTCACTTCACTTAATCCTTCATCTTTTCCACGACGGTGCTGCACAGCAACCCTAATAGCATTTTTCTTCATTGACCAGGAGGAGTTTCACCCCACGCATGGCAGCTGAAGAATCTTGCCAGCAGCGGATAAATTTTATATCTTATATCCTTCCTGTGCTGTTAGACTTCACATAGGGCTTGCCAATTTTTCCTGTTTTCTGCAAATTTTTCAGCCTCATCAAGGGATTTTATGCCTATTGATTTGGCCTCTCTTAACAGTGTCCTCTTTAGAGTTTCACGTGGTCTGCCGCTTTTACTTCAGCCTGTTGTGTTCCACTTGATGGCTTGTTTTGGGATTTTCTGATCGTTTCTTCTCATCACGTAACCGACATATGTCTATCTCCTTTACCTAATCACCCATGACACTGTTGTTCACTCATTTGCTTTATCTCGACATTGTTCTTGAATTTGTTCCACTTGATGCCAAGTATTTTCCTTAGGCATTTGTTTTCAAAAGAGTCTACTTTCTTGTCTATTTCTTTACTTGTTTTCCAGCTATCACATGTAGTGCAGATATTACATTTGAATTGAAGAATCTTAACTTGGTTTTTGTGCTTGTAACTTTTGAATGTCATATGTTCTCAAGATTCTTGAAGACTGATGCTGCTTTTGCAATTCTAATTCTAACTTCCTTTCTGTTGTCACCATCCTGATCTATGTAGCTGCTAAGGTATGCAAATTGATTGTCTTCTTCAACAGCTATCCCTTCTACATGTATTTTTCCATTTTGATTAATGAGAAGTTTCATTATTTTTGTTTTGTCCCTGCTAATTTCAAGTCCTATTTTCCTAGCCAGTGAAGACAGGATATCTGTTTTTTCTTGCAGGAAATTCACATTGTTACTGATAAGAGTAATGTCATCAGCAAAATCAAGATCTTCTATCTGGGTCCCATGTAAACAATCAATACCTGTGTTACCTGTGCAACATTTTTTAATTATGAAGTCTAGTGCAGTTCCAGGGGCCGGCTAGCGTAGTGGTTAGAGCACTCGTCTAGCAACCAAATGGTCGAGGGTTCGAATCCCCAGCTGAGCGGGATTTTTTTTCCAACCAATACGGCCCTGAGGTCGACCCAGCCTCGTAAAATGGGTACCAGAGAAAATCTGGGAAGTAAAGGCAGCGAGGAAAGGAACTGGTCACCCTACCTCATACGCTGATGACCCAGCATAATGAGGTCTCTAACGCTTCACCCCCTACGGATTTTGCTATGGGACTATCTTTACTTTACTTTTTAGTGCAGTTCCAGAAAGCAAAGGAGATAGTTTACACCTGTTTCAGTCTGGAACCATTTGCTCATCCCTTCTTTTGTTTTGATTGCACAAACATATCCATTGTAGAAATCCTTAATGATGTTGACCTTTTTAGATGGTATTCCATATAAACATAAAATTCTCCACAATTAATCTCTATGTATGCTTATCAAATGCCTTTTTAAAGTCTATGAAGTTCAATATTAATGGTTTCTGCTTTTCAATATGTTCTTCAAGTATTATTCTTAGAGTAAAGATCTGGTTGAGACAGCTTCTCCCTTTTTCGAAATCCTGCTTGTTCTTCTCTCATTGTGGCATCCACTGTATCTTTAAGCCTATTCAAAATGACCTTGCAAAATATTTTTGACACAGCTGATACTAAGGTTACTCCTCTCCAATTGTTAGAGTCACTAAGGTTGCCTTTTTTATAGTATTTTAACAGTGATTCCTTTTTTCCATCTAGAAGGGACCTTTTTTTCTTTCCAAATCTTATTACACATTCTCTGTAGTTGTCTCATGTTGTCACTATTGATAGGTTTTAACATTTCGACCGTTATTTCATCTTCACCTGCAGCTTTCTTCTTAGCCATTAAATTCACTGCTGTTTCATTTTCATGCAATGTAATTTCATCTAGGTTGACATTTAGTTGTGTGGTTTGGCAAGTCGGTTTCAAGGTTTATCAGTTCTTTTGGGTGTAGTCGATTAAGTATTTCTTGGAAGTGTTCAGCCCATCTTTCTTCTTCTTCTTCTTCGTTCACTTCTACCACCAAAAACCGCACTGTGAACCTACTGAATTCACGCCTGTGGTCCTCGTTAGGTCCCGTGTTCCCCTGTGTGGTCCAAAATAGACCACGCAAGATTCACGAAAGGACCACAAGGGGTTCAGAGTATCACAGTGCTTTAGCCTGTATTCTTGGTGGGTCTCGGAAGCGGGATTGCATGACACCGTGGTTTTCATTGCACCAGTTTAGTCTAGGGTTGGACTTTCTCACCGGAAGTCCTTGACGTGTTTAGGATATCAGTGCATCCCCGCTGGGTGAGAGGCGGTAGCCCACCCAGGCCAGAGTTGGACTTTCTCACCGGAAAACCTCGACGTGTTTTGAGATACCCGTGTATCACTGCGGGGTGAGAGGTGGTTGCTCATCCAGTCCAGGGTTGGACTTTCTCACCAGAAAACCTCAGTGTGATTAGGATACGCAAACATCCCCACCGGGTGAGAGGTGGTTGCCTATCTAGACTTCCCTGGTCCAGTGTCTCCGACTTCAGCATTTTGCGGTCGTGGCCGCTACCCTTCCTAGTTGTGACCAGGATGGAGCTTTTGTCCAGGAGGACAAATCCTCGCCACTAGTGACTTCTACCCCTGGGTTGAGCCGGTTTAGGCATTTCCCAGTATGGGCATGTTTGGGACGTGACCGACCTCTAGGGCAGAGGTACTGTGACATGCATAGCCTTCAAGATTCACCCCTGGTATGAGCCGGTTTAGGCAAAATTCACCAGTATGGGTGTTTATCAGGCGTTACCGACCTCTAGAGCGGAGGTGGCATGACATGTCTAGCCATCAAGTTCCACCCCTGGTGTGTGCTGGTTTAGGCATATTTCACCAGTGTAGGTGTATTTCGGACGTGGCCGGCCTCTAGAGCAGAGGTGCCGTGGTATAGCTCTCGTAGCGATACTACTGGACATACCGGTTAAACTTCACTTTCCACCACCTTTTCCCATCGGCGCCGCACAGCAACCTTTATTTCTTTTCCGCATTTACTTCCTTAACCGGGAGGAGCTTCACTCCACGCGCGGCATTTGAAGAGTCTCGCCAGCAGTGTCTTAACCTCTGGGACAAGCCGGTTCATGCATTTCACCCGATATGACTGCACTCAGGACGTGGCCGACCTCCAGACCAGAGGTGCCGTGATTTGACTGTTTGCTTCGCTTTATCCTTTCTACCACCTTTTCCACAGTGATGCTGCGCAGCAACCTCATTTGCAAATTTCTTCATTGGCCGGGAGGAGCACCGCTCCACGCACGGCAGCTGAAGATCTCGCCAACAGCGAGCCCATCTTTGCTTTTGGTCTTTACTTGATGTTAATATGGTTCCAGTTTTGCTAAGGATTGGTCTTTCTTTAGATATAATAGTTCCTGTTAGCCTCTTTTGTATGTTATATAAAGTTTTGGTGTCTCCTGTTTTTGCTGGTTTCTCTGTCTCTTTCACCATATTGTCCATGTATTCACTTTTATCCCTTCTAGCTGAACTTTTTACTCTATACTCAATTTCTTTGTGTGTTCCTTTCGCCAGATCTTTTCCAAGATCTATCTTTACATTCAACATGGCTAATTTGGCTGCTCGTCTTTTTTTATATGTACTTCCATGTGTTTTCTGATATCCATGCATTTCTGTATGATTTTTTCAGTCCATCGCTTGCTTTTGCTGCTATGATTATGGCTGTGCTGTAAGAGTTCCATAATTCATCTATACCTTTCTTCTCTATTTCACTGAGTGTTGTGGAATGATTGGCAAGTTCCTGATGGAAATTACTGTTAATATTTTCTTCTTGTAGGCTGTGGCTGTTTATCTTTCTCTGTACTGATTTCATGTGTTGGCTTTTCAGTTTTAGTCTTATTTTCCCTATACACAGATTGTAATCACTGTGGACATCTACACTCCTACATGGCCTTACATCTATCATAGATGTTCTGTATTGCTTTCTAATACAAAAATGATCTCTCTGGTTTCTAGTTCTATCATCTGGAGATATCCACGTTGTTTTATATATCTCTTTGTGTGGAAATATTGTGCCTCCAATGACCATGCCATCTGTCAGACATAATCTTTCTTTGTTCTGATTTACTGTGTCAATTCCTTCTTTCCCCATTACTTTTTCGATATTGGTGTTATCTGTCCCTACCTTAGAATTGAAGTCACCAGTAGTTGCAGCAATTTATGTCAAAGTCTTTGTGCTGATTTTGAGATTAATGTTAACCCATTCTGCTATGCTTCAGGGTCAAAAGAAAGAATGATAAACTAATTTAGAACAGACAGTTAAAAAAATAACAGTCATTACATTATTTTACAGTTATGATCATTTTTCTTTTAAGGTTTAACATTTTTGTGATAATTGGTGATTTCAAAATTTTTATTAAATCACTTTCAATTTCTTTTAATAGACCGCCCTCAGTCTCGGCCAAGAGCTAACAGCAGTGCAGTATCTTCAGATGATATGCCTGGGCAGTACTACAACAATGGCTCTCAGAGAAATTCTGCAAACTCTTCCATGAACACACAGAATCTAGAACATTCAAGTAGTTACCTAGATAAGTTTATTAATATGCTTCATTTTGAGTAACAGTAAATGCGAACGAAGAAGAAGAAAAGAAGAGTAACAGTAAGATTTTGAAGTATTTTCAAAGCCATATTAATATAATGCAGTGAAGTTCATTTTTATTTTTGATGTTTTTATATCACAACTTTTTTTATTTATTAATCCTTGTAGGTTGGTTAAAAAAAATTATCATTACTGTAATAGGTTGTAGCACATAAAGCTGGAAGTAAAACAAAATGATGTGTTTATATTAAAAAATTTTTTTGGAAAATGTAATCACTTGTGAAAAAACACCCAAATGTATTACAGTAAATGTGCTGAAACGGTCAATATTTTAATTAAAGGTAATAAATGTTGAATTTGTATAAAATGTCTTGAAATTAACTTCAGTTTACATGCTGTATGGTTGCAAAATGTAAGGGTATAATATCATATTTAGAGTACCTGTTCACAACCTTGTTTCCTTGGTTTCCAAACCAATTATCAGGTACCAGAAGTGGATTATCCATTAGGTTGAACAGGCTTAAGATTAGGGGCTTGAAGAGGAGGGCTGCTGTAAAAAAAAAACCACAAAAAAAACTCAGATTAAATGCAGATTATTGTTTTATGAAAAAAATAAACTGTGTCTGGGGGAAGGAGCATGGAAGCATCTACTAAGTTTAGCTTAAGGGCCAAAGTGGTGGTTAATTTACCATTGTCAAATAACTGTTTTCATGTGGGTTAACCAGAAAGTGCAAAACAGTTACAAAAACCCCCCTTATTTGATCCTGGCAACTACACACAAACCTGTTACTGCTGCTAATTACTCCTTTCCATGCCAGAATAGAATAAGTGGTTTATTTTATTAGCTAGAATATGGTAGTGAGAGGAAATGTTCATTACACATAAATAACATTACATAAATATGCTCTGTCAAGATTTTGATGTTCAGTAGCCTGCAGCTGCAGAAATAAATTAGTCTTGGTATTAGTCATTATCATTTAAGTTAGTATTTTACCTTTCGGCAAACCAGCTTTAAATATCATCATCATCATCGTGCCTTTCACTCCCTTGAAAGGATAGGCCACAGATAAAAGCTCTCCAGTCATCCCTGTTCTTGGAATTATTCTCTGCTTCCTTCCATGTGCATCCCTTGTCTCTGAGCACTGTCATAATTTCTATTTTCCAAGTAAGTTTAGGTCTTCCTCATTTTCTATTTCCTTGAGGATTCTATGTCAGTGCCTGTCCTAACATGCTGGTGTTGGGTTTCCTCAAAGTGTGGCCAATCCACCTCCATTTCCTAGACATGATTTGTATGTTCATAAATTCTTGTCCTGGCTTTTCCCAGACCTTGTTCCTGATCTTGTCCTGCCATTTAATGTTTAAAATCCTCTTCAAGCAGCAGTTCATAAATGTTTGTATCCTCTGTTGTATTGTCTTCGTCATAACCCATGTCTCCAAACCATATGGCACAAAAGTCTTTACATTTGTACTGAAAAGCCTAAGTTTGGTTCTTGTTTTGATGTTCTTAGATGACCATGTTTTGTTAAGTTGGATGAATGCTGTCCTGACCTTGGTTATTCTAGTTTTAACATCCTTTTCTGTTCCCCCATATTTATCCACTGTACTTCCTAAATATGTGAAATAGTCTGTTTCCTCAACTGGCACACCCTCGATTACTATGAGGCTGTTGCTTGCAGTATTACTTTTCATTATCTTTGTTTTTTTGTCTGTTAATATATTCATTCATTCATTTGCATGTCCCTTGTGGAACTTTGCCTCCCAAACAGCACTCCTGTAGGCCTCTTGGTTGTGAACAAGATGGCCTGCTGCTGATGCATCCATTTGCAGATCATCAACGATGCCTTGCAGCCATCTTCGCCTTGGTCTTCCTCTCTTTCTTTTTCCCATTATGTACCCTTCCAAGATGGGCTTCTCTAGATTATCATGACGTTTAATGTGTCCAAAATATTTAAGTTTTCTCTGTTTAATCCTCTTTACTAGCCAGCCTTCTTCAATATTAAGTTCTTATAGTATAGATATATTTGTTCTTTTTTTGTGTCATGATATTTGAAGAACTCTTCTGTAGCATTTACATTCAAAGGCATTTATGCGTTTCTCAGCTGTTTTGTTAAGTGTCCAGGTTTCACAGGCATATGCTGTGATGGGAAAGATGCATGCCCTTAAAAATCTTATTTTTGTGGTTCTGTCTGCTCCTCTCCACAGATTCTTTATTTGTTTTACTTTCTGAAGAGCAATAGATGTCCTTTTAATTTCCCTCATTGTATCTCCATTACTAGTTAGTAGTGATCCAAGTTAATATATAGGGAAAAAAAATAGCACTAAGATGGACACCACAGGGGAACAGAAGTAAGGGTAGACCAAAAGAGACATGGAGAAGAACAACAGAGAGGATGTTGAACAATAGAGGGCTCACATAGGCAAGAGCGGAAAAAAAGGCAAAGGACAGGCATTTGTGGAAAAACCTTGTGGAAGCCCCATGTGCCCTGGGCACTTAAGGTTCAGAGAGAGAGAGAGAATATATAGTGGGTGTCTGAGTGGCGAAGTGGTTAGTGCACTGGTCTCTCGTGGTGAAGGTCGGGGGTTTGAATCTGGCCGGAGACACCCCAGTCACCCAGCTGTAGAAATGGGTACCTGACTTCTTCTGAAGTTGGGGAAGGAAAGGCGGCCAGGCGTGATACTGACCATATCACCTTTTAGTGTGCTGACAGGTCAAGGAAAATATGCGCAATAACACCATATCCCTATGTGCCTCTAAGGCATGACAGGATTACGTTTACATTTTTTTTAATATATAGTCCCATTTTAGCTGAATTCTTGCTTAAGATCTGAATTTTCTCTTGCATTTGTGTGTGGCTGTGTGCCATAAGTGCCACGTCATCTGTGAAGTCAAGATCTTCCATTTAGTTCCACATTGTCCATTGTATCACATTTCTTTTCCCTTGTGTGGTAGTTTTCATGATCCAGTCAATTGCTAGAAGAAAAAGGAATGGTGACAACAAATATCCCTGCTGCTCACCTGTTTTCACTTTAAAACTTTCTGTGAGAGTTCCTCCATGCACGATTATAGATGTTGTTCCTTCGTATACAGTCTTTATAAGCTTGGTTATCTTGTCTGGGATACCAAAGTGTTCCAGTAGTTTCCATAGCATTCTCTGATCTAAACTATTGAATGGCTTCTCATAATCAATGAATGTAACTAACAGTGAATAATTCTACTCCACTGACTGTTCTACTATTGTTTGTATTATAGCAATGTGGCCAAATAGTTGAAGAAAAAGTGAAATGGAAAATGGCAGTCATATGAGATTTTGAAGTTTTGGTTAATGAATTGTAAAGATCATACTTAAGGTGGAGTTAAAAGCATATTTCCTATGATACACATTTGCATGAAGAGAAAATTGCATGGCACAGACATTTTTTATACATATGTTTGGTTTTTTTTTTAGTACAGATATTAATTTTCAGTACATGCTTATTTTGATGGTATTGTTGACTATGAGTAAATATACTATAGTTGTATTAAAATTTAAAATGTGTATTTAAGTGATAAGATGCCACTGTCTTGTTAGTGCACTCACAAGCTGACCAGAAGGTGTTGAGTTTGATTTCCCATTAAGGGAGAATTCTTTGTGACTAACAGCACCTGGGTCAACATAGCCTGATGAAATGAGTACCCCACGTTTCCCTTGGAAAACATGCAGTGAGGACAGGTTCTAGGCTCACTACATCACAATGCTGTGGCCTAGAAATGTAAAGGCATTATCACTTCATGCCTCTAAGGCAGTGAGAATGCTCAGAACCAAACAAACACTGATAATGACTATATGTTAATACAATGAATAGGTACTGCTACATATTTGCAGCTGAGTTTCAATTTTTTTTTTGTGATATAGATATTGGTACATCTGTTGACCAAGAGAAAGTATGTGGAGTGTGTCTTGAAGAAAAAAAATCTTGCCAGCCTACATCATGCTGCGGGGTGCTTCTCTGCTCAGAATGTGAGAGAAAAGTGTTGATATGCCCATTTTGTCGTAAACATTGGCAAATAATAACAGGAGATCAACCAGATGGCACCATGACAGTATTTCTAATTAATGACTCTGCTGATGGCTATGAAGGCATTAGGACTTGGGAAATAACATATCATTTTCTTTCAAGTATACAAAAGGTTTGTTGAAATAAATACAGATCTTATCACAGGAAAATTTAATCTGCTTAGGTAAAACATGAACACCATAAATTAATTTATTTATTTTCAGTCCTAATATCATTTAAGAACTCATGTTTCTCTCCCCTCCCCCTTTCCCAGTGTGCATGAGTATGTGAGTGGTGGAGTGAGTGATGGAGGGAGGGAGTTAGTGTATGCATTCCCATGTATACATAAAAGAGAGAGAAAGTATGTGTGTGTGAGTGTTAAAATGTTACAATCCCATTCATGAAAGAAAGAGAGAGAGATAAAATTTACCACCTTGTGGTAACAAAAGCAGAAGAAAATACCAGTATATTGGCTTTAATTTTGATAATGTGGCTTCACTGTTTTACTTTGAATAGATCATCTCTTCTAAAATAGATCTCAAGAAACTGTGGGGTTCCTGTTAGAGCTGGATTGTGAAACTGTAGGAGAGTGGTCTCACTCAGGGCCATTTTATTTTTCCCAGAAATTAAAAAGGTTGGAAATGGCACAGATCATTAACAGAATAGCAAAGAGATATCTCAGTTGCTGAGATGACTAGATGGCCTTTGCTTCAAATAAGGCTACAAATAAAACCACCCAGAACATGATGAATGCAAGAATAAATACTAAAGTAAGATAAAAATAACCCTATCATGCCATAATGGCACCAATTGGATATGATGTTAGTGCCTATATTTTTCCTGTCATGTGGGCACACTTAAGGGTAATATGGTCAGCATCATTTCTCACTTACTTAGGAGTGACTCTTGACTCAAAACTGACGTGGAAGCAACACATCAACAGTGCAGAAGCAAAAGCCAGAAGAAAACTAGCCATATTAAGAAAATTGAGTGGAACCACATGGGGAGCTAGTGAAAGAATCCTCAAGAATGTATATCAGCAAAGTATTCTACCACATTTAGAATATGGCTCAACATCTTGGTGCACAGCATCAAACACTACGCTGCATAATCTAGACAAGATTCAAAATCAGTCACTACGGATTATCACAGGTGCCATGAGGTCCACACCAATAGTAGAAATGCAGAAAATAGTTGGTGTTCAAGCGCTAAAGGAACGTAGAGACACAAAGGTCATGACCATGGGAGAAAAATTCCTTAGCTTTGTAAGCCATCCCCTGAAGGAGAGATTCAATAACTTGGCATTAGGACGGCTTAAAAGAAGCAGCTTCATTCATCAGGCCAAGCGTATGCGTAAGCTGATACCTGACCTTCCAACTGTAGTCGCTCCATTATCATCTGTACCAGAGCATACACCATGGAAAGAAGCAGATTATACACAGATATCTATTCAGACTGAAGTGAAAGGTGTGCAGAATGGTGAGATGCAGAGCAGTCTTGTAAGATCAACAGCCACACTTAGTGTTCTAGATGACAAATATCCATGTGACACCTGGATACGTGTGTATACAGATGGATCTGCACATAATGCCATAAAGAATGGAGGGGCAGGAGCATATATTGAATATGCAAACAACACGATTGACAAGATTTCCATACCCACTGGTAAATACTGCAACAACTTTGATGCAGAAGTTAGGGCAATTATTGCTGCAGTTGAAAAACTATCAGACTCCAGAATTGATACATGTCCTGTAGTAATTCTCACAGATGCAAGATCAGTACTGGAGGCTCTTCAGTGCAACAAACTACCAGACCTTAAGGATGCCTTGTCAAAAATTGGCTTACAACATGGAGTCACTTTGCAATGGATTCCCTCCCACTGTGGGATACCAGGCAATGAGAAAGCTGACTAACTGGCCAAAGAGGGCACTGAAATGGAGCAACCAGACATACCAATCACTTATAATCAGAAGAAAAGCATGATAAAAACCTACAGGAAGCCACAAACACCACCACATGATGACTATCACATGCTAAACAGAAAGGAACAAGTCACCATCTTCCGTCTCCGAACAGGACACAGCCGACTCCGAAGTCATATGTATACAAAGTTTAAGGTTGGTACTACTAATCTGTGTACATGTGCCCAGGTGCCCCAAACTGTGGAACATATCCTCCAGAACTGCATCAACTACGAGACACTGAGAAATAATTACTGGCCCAGTGAAACCACTAAAGAAGATAAGCTCTATGGTTCCATACATGAATTACAAAAAACAGTGAAATTTATCCAAGAGACAGGACTGCAGATATAGACAGACAGTGCGAACGAAGAAGAAGAAGAAGAAGCATCATTTCTGGCCACTTTTGTTCCCTATTTCTACACCTGGGTGACTAGGGTGCCTCTGATTGGATTTAGACTACTGACCTCACTATGAGAAAACCAGAATGTATAAAATTGGAAAAAAGGAGATGACATATATCACATTTCGGGACTCGAAATGTGATATATGTGATATATGTCATCGTGTGCAAAAGATGCAGGATAACATATATCGGTGAGACTGGCCTCAGATTAGGGGACCGCATGCAAAAACATCTATACGACATCACCCAGCATGCTTCGAAACCAGTCCCAAATCATTTCAATGGCCCCAACCACAGAGGCAAATCTGATTTTCTGGTAACAGCCATTAAACAATGTCACGCAGATGACACAAGCCGCCTGGCACTTGAGAACCGGTGCATTCAAAATTATGGGACGCTGGAACCACATGGGTTAAACTCGCTGTTTAGTTACACGTAACATCATCTTCTTCAATCATTATAGTACCTCTCCACTAAATCCACCCCTTTTTACTTTTCAAACTTCCTCACAGCATCACTCTGCAACCCCGCTATTTTCTCAGCAACCCCTCTTCTCTGCAACATCTCTTCCCCAATCACCTGTTTCAAATTCTCCTAGCTAGGCCAGTAGTGCGTCACTCTCTCTCCCCTCCCCGGTTCCCCATCCACCACTCCCAGTTACAACCCACTGACCACATGTCACAGGTCTCTATTTAAACAATTTCCACGTCCTACCAGATCCATTCCTGACACACACCGCCAGACAAGCCACACCTTATTTACAGCTAAGTACCTTTTTTTTTTTTTTTACAGTATTCATGTAAATCTATACTTTATCTCCTCTCCCTATTTCTTCGTCCTGTATGTTTTTGTATGATTAAGGCTCATGCCGAAACGTCACAACTTTGTAATCGTTAAGTAATAAAGCTGCTCCTACTTTTTTCCAATTTTATACATTCTAGTATCACAGCTTTACTGCAGTGTTTAGTGTATAGTTGTATACTTATACACCAATTATTGTGTTTATGAGAAAACCAGTGCAGTTGTAAATAACTAAATATCATAGCTTAACATTTATCTGGATATTAGAATTAACCATTGGAAACATTCAGCCATTAATGTCACATTATTTTAATGTCATTGGTACAGACATTGTGCCAGATAAAATTTTTAAGTTCCATGAATTAAACATTTTGCCTCACATAACATTTTTGCAAAGACATCCAGAAAGTTGTGCTACACAAACAAATATATTGTGAAAACAAACCTAAAAATTACCAAACTTACACTTGAAATCTTTGTGCTTCTGTGCGTTTTCAGTAAATTACATCTTTATTTTCTGAATGAGCAATGTGTTATAAATTTATAAAATTGGCGAACTACTTTGCGAACCCTATGTGACGTTTAACGACACGGGAAGGATATAAGATAAGATAAGAATGTGTTATAAACATCTGACACCTTGAAACAATCATGCCATATAAAATTGTAAGTTTGACAAATTTTGGCATAGAAACCAAGAAAGTTAAGCTCAATGAAGTAGGCTGTTGCAAAGAAATTATGAAGTTGAGAAATTCCACTTGAATTGTTTGTGCCTGTAAAATAAATAACATTTATATTTCTATGAGTAAATGAATGGTATTTAACTCTTTCCGTGCCTCAGGAAGAAATGCGGACATTCAGTTGGGGTGCCGGAGTAAAAGCGCAGGTCTTGATACGTATAGTGGGTATAGTTGTAAAATTGAATGAAAAACTGTATTTCAATGTACTTCTGTGTATTTGTTATGTTTCAAAATATAACTAAATGTATGCAGATTTCATAAACACAGAGGTTTTTAGAAAAAAGGAAATAATATCATGTTTTTAGACAATGATTGTGTCCAACTTACCATCGGAAAGGCCTAGAGGTACAATAGGTACCATCTGAGATGCGTAGATATACTGTTGACGTCGTATTGTGATTCAATGTTGCATTATTGGTAGAATAATGTCTGAAATAACCTTCTGACTACTTCTATGGTTGTCTAATATGTCTAGCTCTACTTGGGATACATTCAAGAGCAGTGGCCTGGTTACAGGCCATGTCCATACCCCTGTCTACATCATCAAAAATTGAAATTTCTCTTCGTTTTTCTTGCTCGACATTGCTTGTAACTAAGTACATTTTCGCCCTTTTGAAAAGTGTCACTGGACACGCGCACGAAATGTGTACAATCTAAACGTTACACTGGTTTTTTTTAATGAAACAAACCAAACGTCAGATTTTTTACATCTGGCATCCACGTGAGAAACCGGAAGCGTAAGATATTTGACAACGGGCACAGAAAGTGTTAACACAAATCTGGCACTACTGAGTAAATTGCACAGAATCAGGTCCAGTGGCTTCCACAATATGTCCTTATCAAGAATAGATTTATATTGTACAAACCCTACAAGTCATAATTTTGAGTCTCAACGCTGACTTAAGCTTTATCCAAGTAAATAGGATAAACTGTGCAAAATTTGGGGTATATATCTATGTGTGTGTGTGTGTTTGCACATGTTTGTATACATGTGTGTACTTATGTCTCAGTATAATGCAGTTTTTGGCATCAGAACATTTTGTGTTGTACTTAAGGCTGCATTGTAAAGAGGAACCCGTTCTTCTAAGTGTATGAACAACTCGTATCATATTGTGGTCATTGTTTGTTAGCTGGTTGCTCACCCTACCCTTAGCTGCTTCAATCCATGCACACATGACTCCTTTAAAGTTAGCTACAGTGCACACTGTTGGATTATGAGATAATAATCGTTGTATTCAAGTTCTTTAAAGCAAATCTGTAGTCCTTGTAAGCAACTTCAGGTCTCAAGTCTGTAGATCAGAATGTTAAAATAATGACTGTTAGTTGCAATTTGAAGTTCATTAGTAACCAAAACTGATTTACTGCAGCATTCACATAAATTTGTGAATAGTGACAATGAAGAAAACAAAGTAACTAAAAAAACAGCAATATATACTTTATTCACCAATTTGTCAAGTATCTTAGCATTTAACCAATTTATTTTTATACACTAGTGAAGCCTATTAGGAACTATTAGCCTGGTATACTACCAGGATCTATTAGACATAATTTTTTAGTTTCTCAGCATCTGTTTAGAATAGTTTGTACTTTTTAAAAGGGTTGAGATTCGTATCTGTGAGTATTATTGTTAGTTATAGATCTTACAAAGAATGGTGAGAAGATGTGTGAAGTTTTTTTCAGTAGAATAAAATATATTCTTTCTTACAGTTAATATATGGGCTATTTGGAATGTTGTATTAATCCAGAATACATAGGATCTTTGTTTGTTAATTTTTACAGCATTCAAAATATTTTACTGTTTTGTCATTTCTCATCAATTGATTATTCTAGTGGTTTTTCTTTGATGGAGAATTCACATGTCACCACACCACAGACTGCCGTTTGGTGACAGACAGCTCATGGTAGTGACACCCATGATGATGCAGTCTAGGAAACTGTCGCCTTTAGTCTCATAGTGTTTCAACGGGTCCTGACTATGTTGCATATGGTGGTCTTTCTGTACCTGTGTCAGCATTCATGAGACCCACCTTGCACACACTTACTAATATTCTGACTTTTCTATCATCATTTCTAAAGCGTTGAAGTTGATATCAAGTCCTGGTCATAATCCAATGATTTGCACGGATGAGTTGATTAAGATGATCTTCATTTGATAGTGTGACCTTAGTGCATAGCTGTCCAGAACATTGCTCGTCTTTCACAACACTGTTGCCACCACTGAAACATGCCACTCACCAATTCACTGTGCTAACATCCACTGTTTGGTCTCTGTAGACATTCAACAAGTGATGATAAATGTCTGTGCATGCTGTTTATTCAGCATGGAGGAATTTGATCACAAACCTCAGCTTCAAAGAACATCCACATCATAGGTCATTTTGGCAGCCTACTTCTCTTTTGCTATCTCACACACACCAACCAGTTTTGTGCAAAAGTTGCTCAGCAGTTGAAACTTTACTTACACATCAACTTCTGCTTACAACGTTTCTGGAGAAAAAAAATTAAGGAGGCATTACTTTCAGAGCTAGCCTCATATAAAAGAAGGAAGTACCAAATGTTCATAGTCGTATTTGTATTTAGACAAATAACATAAAGTTTAATATTCATATTCAAGAAAAAAAACTGAATATTAAAATATCAGATATTTACAAATGGTTTTAGGAGAAGGAAAAAAATTATAATCAGAGATATTTACTCTTGTAGTAATGCTAGCAATACAGCATAGTCATTTAGAGAATAAATAAGACTTTAAACTTCTGATGTTTTAGTGTGGTTCCCAGAAGTCTGTGAGATGTTGATTTTAACATCACATGGCTGAATATATTGCATTACTAGGATGTTCATGTTCTGCTTTCACTGTTTATGTTGGTGGAAATCTCCTTTTTTTTAATCTTATGCACTGTAACCAAGAGCTGTTGTTCTTGTAATAATTGACCAGTGTCATGCCAAGTTTGACCATTTTGTTAAGTGACAAAGACATACCTGGAGGGAAGTCAGCCATTCCCCATCATTTGCACATGTGAAATCAAGTGGGACAATTGGTTTGTCTGGTATTTTTCTTTCATAATCTCCTCTCTAACTCTCTAACCAGGAATGGTAAAGCATGGGCTTTGTTTACGTTTTTGCTCTCCCAGTGAAAGTGTCTAATTTTATATATATATATGCTCATTGCAGTATGATGAGTGTACATAAGCTGAAACTGAATCAGTAAATATTTGTTTTCATCTGTAAGGCACATCATCCAAGTCCAGGAAAGTGGTACAGATCAGTCAGGCGAACAGCCTACCTTCCAAACAACAAGGATGGTTTTGATGTGCTTTTACTTCTGAGGCTTGCATTTATTCGAAGACTGACTTTCACAATTGGCCATTCACGTACAAAAAATGAAGAGGATGTAATTACTTGGAATGACATTCATCACAAAACAAGTCTTCATAGTGGAACGTAAGTAATTTGTCTTAAACCCTATAAAGTTACAGTATGTTCATCTTTTATCATTTCATATATTAACAGTAGCTAGCAAGATTTCCAGTTCCATTTTCACCTGAAAAGTTAAATTTAGTAACCCATCTGTAGAATTGGGTAACTGGCATTTTTTGGAGCTGGAAAAGGATCCTAACCGCATTGCTCTCTAGTGTGCCAAAAGTCAAGGTAAATGTGGGTTCTAACAACATATCCCCTAGCTGCCTCTATGTCTAATAGGGATACCGTTATTTTACCTTTACTAGTGGAATTTTCCAGTAAGTGAAGTATGGAAAATAATCATAGAAACAGAGCAAACTGGACACATTTGAAAACAAATATCTAAGAAAAATACTTTGCATACTATGGAATGAATTAAAGACTAAAGCAGAGATAAGAGAAGAAATGAGCATGCAGCAAATAGTCTCAGCAGTAATCAAGAAAAGAAGATGGTCGGTCATATTTGGGTTATGTGATGAAAAGAAACAGAGAATCACAAAACAAGCCATCAAATGGGAAACATCCAGAAAAAAAGAGGCTAACCTTGAGAAACCCTAAATAGAACACTGACAAGAGAGACTAAGAGGATTGGCATCTTGATTGAGGAGCTCACCAAAAGTAGAGACTCATGGTGAGACACACTGTGAGGCATATGTGGTGCCTGATGGCATGGGAAGGATGTAAGATATAAGTAAGAAGAAGTATGATAATTGACTGATATTCTTTGTGTTTTTAATACTTGTAGATATGGCTATCCAGATCCAACATACATTTCACGTGTCAGGTCTGAACTGGCAAACAAGGGAGTGAAACTGGATACTCTCACAGAAAGTGAGAAGCGTGACTTAGATATATTTCATTACCTTGTTACAAATTACAGTAAGTTTGTGTAAACATATGCTGTGTTAGTGACTTTTAATGTATCCTTCACATTCAGAAAAACTTCAACAACTGTCCAACCATTTATTTGATGGCTGTCCAACCATTTATTTGATGGCATATTATTAACCCTTTTCTGTTTTCTCTGTCATTCACTTGCCTGTCTGCTTTATTTCTTCATACTGGTTAATTTTCAGTTTCACAACTTTGCTTTTCTATAACACATACCCTGAATTGCCAGCAAAATAGATGAAAGAAGTTCCCAGAGAAGTTGCAAAACTACAAAGACTAATTAAAGTCATAAGGCAAAAAAAAAGTGCAAGCTTTTTAGACATTAGAGAGAACTTTGAAGATATAAAATCTGATAAGGTAGCGGCCACGACCGCAAAATGCTGAAGTCGGAGACACTGGACCAGGGCAGTCTAGATAGGCAACCACCTCTCACCCAGCGGGGATGTTTGCGTATCATAATCACACTGAGGTTTTCCGGTGAGAAAGTCCAACTCTGGACTGGATGGGCAACCACCTCTCACCCGGCTGTGATACACGGGTATCTCAAAACACGTCGAGGTTTTCCGGTGAGAAGGTTCAACTCTGGCCTGGGTGGGCTACCACCTCTCACCCAGCGTGGATGCACTGATATCCTAAACACGTCGAGGTCTTCCGGTGAGAAAGTCCAACCCTAGACTAAACTGGTGCAATGAAAACCACGGTGTCACGCAATCCTGCTTCTGAGACCCACCAAGAATACAGGCTAAAGCCCTGTGATACTCTGAACCCCTTATAGTCCTCTTGTGTGGTCCTTTCGGGGGCCACACAGGAGACCACGGGACCTAACGAGGACCACAGGCATAAATTCAGTAGGATCACAGTGCGGTTTTGGTGGTAGAAGCGAACGAAGAAGAAGAAGAAGACTTACACATCAGCTTCTGCTTACAAAGTTTCTTGAGAAAAAAAATTAGGAGGCATTACTTTCAGAGCCGGCCTCATATAAATGAAGGAAGTACCAAATGTTCATAGTCATATTTGTATTCAGACAAATAACATAAATTTTAATATTCATATTGAAGAAAAAAAACTGACTATTCAAATATCAAATATTTACAAATATTTTTGGGAGAAGGAAAAAAATTCTAATCAGGGATATTTACTTTTGTAGTAATGCCAGCAATACAGCATAGTCATTAAGAGAATAAATAAGACTTTAAACTTCTGATGTTTTAGTGTGGTTCCCAGAAGTCTGTGAGATGTTGATTTTAACAACATCACATGGCTGAATATATTGCATTACTAGGATGTTCATGTTCTGCTTTTACTGTTTATGTTGGTGGAAATCTCCTTTTTTAAATCTTATACACTGTAACCAAGAGCTGTTGTTCTTGTAATAATTGACCAGTGTCATGCCAAGTTTGACCATTTTGTTAAGTGACAAAGACATACCTGGAGGAAAGTCAGCCATTTCCCATCAGTTGCACATGTGAAATCAAATGGGACAATTGGTTTGTCTGGTATTTTTCTTTCATAATCTCCTCTCTAACCAGGAAAGGTGAAGCATGGGCTTTGTTTATGTTTTTGCTCTCCCAGTGAAAATATCTAATTTTGTATATATATCTATATACTCCTTGCAGTATGATGAGTGTACATAAAATGAATCTGAATTAGTAAATATTTGTTTTCATCTGCTAGGCACATCATCCAAGTCCAGGAAAGTTGTACAGATCAGTCAATCGAACAGCCTACCTTCCAAACAGCAAGGATTGTTTTGATGTGCTTTTACTTCTGAGGCTTGCATTTATTCGAAGACTGACTTTCACAATTGGCCATTCACATACAAAAAATGAAGATGATGTAATTACTTGGAATGACATTCATCACAAAACAAGTCTTCATAGTGGAACGTAAGTAATTTGTCTTAAACCCTATAAAGTTACAGTATGTTCATCTTTTATCATTTCATACACTAACAGTAGCTAGCAAGATTTCCAGTTCCATTTTCACCTGAAAAGTTAAATTTAGTAACCCATCTGTAGAATTGGGTAACTGGCATTTTTTGGAGCTGGAAAAGGATCCTAACCGCATTGCTCTCTAGTGTGCCAAAAGTCAAGGAAAATGTGGGTTCTAACAACATATCCCCTAGCTGCCTCTATGTCTAATAGGGATACCATTACTTTACCTTTACTAGTGGAATTTTCCAGTAAGTGAAGTATGGAAAATAATCATAGAAACAGAGCAAACTGGACACATTTGAAAACAAATATCTAAGAAAAATACTTTGCATACTATGGAATGAATTAAGATAAGAGAAGAAATGAGCATGCAGCAAATAGTCTCAGCAATAATCAAGAAAAGAAGATGGTCGGTCATATTTGGGTTATGTGATGAAAAGAAACAGAGAATCACAAAACAAGCCATCAAATGGGAAACATCCAGAAAAAAAAGAGGCTAACCTTGAGAAACCCTAAATAGAACACTGACAAGAGAGACTAAGAGGATTGGCATCTTGATTGAGGAGCTCACCAAAAGTAGAGACTCATGGTGAGACACACTGTGAGTCATATGTGATGCCTGATGGCATGGGAAGGATGTAAGATATAAGTAAGAAGAAGTATGATAATTGACTGATATTCTTTGTGTTTTTAATACTTGCAGATATGGCTATCCAGATCCAACATACATTTCACGTGTCAGGTCTGAACTGGCAAACAAGGGAGTGAAACTGGATACTCTCACAGAAAGTGAGAAGCGTGACTTAGATATATTTCATTACCGTGTTACAAATTACAGTAGGTTTGTGTAAACATATGCTGTGTTAGTGACTTTTAATGTATCCTTCACATTCAGAAAAACTTCAACAACTGTCCAACCATTTATTTGATGGCTGTCCAACCATTTATTTGATGGCATATTATTAACCCTTTTCTGTTTTCTCTGTCATTCACTTGCCTGTCTGCTTTATTTCTTCATACTGGTTAATTTTCAGTTTCACAACTTTCCTTTTCTATAACACATACCCTGAATTGCCAGCAAAATAGATGAAAGAAGTTCCCAGAGAAGTTGCAAAACTACAAAGACTAATTAAAGTCATAAGGCAAAAAAAAAGTGCAAGCTTTTTAGACATTAGAGAGAACTTTGAAGATATAAAATCTGATAAGCACTGAAAAATTCAGTGGCAACAAAGAAAATAATAATAATCATAAAAATATCTTAATAGATTGATGAAAAGACAGCAAGAAATGGAAGACAATAGAACTAACTGGAAACACAAAAGACCATATAAAATGGAGAAAGTTGATAATTCATAACTTTCATGGTCAAATCTGAGAGAACGAATAAACTGCTTTTCATTATCATGCATTATTATACTTCTTATCTCATGCTGTGTCTCCTCGGTTTGTTTTGTCATTCATATTTCATTCACTTTTGCTTTTCTTTTGTATCTTCATCTGTGTCCCAACAAAATAAGTAATTTTTATTCCTAATTTCCATATAATAATTTTTTTAGAATATTTCTCTTTCAATTAAGTCATAATCCTTGTTTTCATTTTTATTCATTGTATTTATTTGTGAAGTACAGCTTTTCAAATTTGTTTTCTTTTTTACTTTAATTTTTTTCTAAAAAATTTGATTATAATACATAGTTCATCTGTTCATTTCATATATTTCACTGTAACTATCTTGCCTTCAAATTGTGTTGAAATTAATTATGTAGTATTCAAGAGCTATAAAGTGAAACACAACAGGCCAAAGAAAAAGAGACAGACCACGTGAAACTCTGAAAAGGACATTGTTCAGAGAGAAAGAGAGATGGTTAAATTAAAATGTTTGCAAAGACATTCAGAAAGTTGTGCTACACAAACAAATATATTGTGAAAACAAACTTAAAAATGACCAAACTTACACTTGAAATCTTTGTGCTTCTATGCATTTTCAGTAAATTACATCTTTATTTTCTGAATGAGCAATGCGTTATAAACATCTGACACCTTGAAACAATCATGCCATATAAAATTATAAGTTTTACAAATTTTGTCATAGAAACCAAGAAAGCTAACTCAGAATGCAAACAACATAGGACTAAAGATCAACGTAGGAAAGACAAAGTTAATGAAGCAAAATGTGAACAACAGAAATGTACTCAGAGTAGATAACAAGTTAGTGGAGGAGGTCAACGAATTTGTATACCTTGGCAGCAGAGTAGTAGAAAATGGAGACAGCACAGAGGACATCAACAGCAGACTTACTAGAGCAAACCAGGCTTTTGCAATGCTACAGAATATATGGAAATCAAATAAACTAAGCATAAATATGAAAATCAGGATATTTAAGAGTAATGTTCTAAGTGTACTACTCTATGGAAGTGAATGCTGGAAAATCACCAAAACCATAGAAAACAAGTTGAATTCTTTCCAGACTAAATGTTTACGTAGAATTAAAAAAATATTTTGGCCAAACACCATAAGAAATAACATCTTATTGGCAGAAATGCAGATGAAACCACTGACAATAATTATTGAGGAAAGACGCTGGCGATGGTTGGGACATGTGCTCCAAATGACTGACAACTCACTACCAAAAATAGCACTAAGATGGACACCACAGGGGAGCAGAAGTAAGGGTAGACCAAAAGAGACATGGAGAAAAACAACAGAAAGGATGTTGAGCAATAGAGGGCTCACCTGGGCAAGAGCAGAAAAAAAGGCGAAAGACAGGCATTTGTGGAAAACCCTTGCAGAAGCCCCATGTGCCCTGGGCACTTAAGGTTCAGAGAGAAAGAGAGATGGTTAAATTAAAATGTTTGCAAAGACATTCAGAAAGTTGTGCTACACAAACAAATATATTGTGAAAACAAACTTAAAAATGACCAAACTTACACTTGAAATCTTTGTGCTTCTATGCATTTTCAGTAAATTACATCTTTATTTTCTGAATGAGCAATGCGTTATAAACATCTGACACCTTGAAACAATCATGCCATATAAAATTATAAGTTTTACAAATTTTGTCATAGAAACCAAGAAAGTTAAGCTCAATGAAGTAGGCTGTTGCAAAGAAATTATGAAGTTGAGAAATTCAACTTGAATTGTTTGTGCCTATAAAATAAGTTACATTTATATTTCTGCAAGTAAATGAATGGTATTTAACATAAATCTGGCACTACTGAGTAAATTGCGCAGAATCAGGTCACAGTGGCTTCATCAATATGTCCTTATCAAGAATAGATTTATATCTTACAAACCCTACAGGTCATAATTTTGAGTCTCAACACTGACCTAAGTTTTATCCAAGTAAATAGGATAAACTGTGCAAAATTTGGCATATAGATACAAAGAGCACAAAAACATTGTTTGATAGAGCAGTGTCTCAACTAGAAAGCAGTATTTTTCCACATAGTTGCCACCACAGTATTACTGTCCACTACACAAAAAGGAATGGAAAAACTAATTATGTCAGTCCGTAAGAACAGCGAAGAGCAGAACCTCTATCTTAATACAAAGAAAACTAAACTGATGACAACTGACAAAACAAACAAAGCAGCTGAAATATGTATCAATGGGGGAAAATTGGAAGAAGTGGAGAGTTTTGAATATATTGGATCACTGCTAACTAATAATGGAGATACAATGAGGGAAATTAAAAGGAGGACATCTATCACTCTTCAGAAAGTAAAACAAATAAATAATGGTGGAGAGGAGCAGACAACCACAAAAATAAGATTTTTAAGGACATCCATCTTTTCCATCGCAGCATATGCCTGTGAGACCTGGATACTTAACAAAACAGCTGAGAAACACATAAATGCCTTTGAATGTAAATGCTACAGAAGAGTTCTCCAAATATTGTGGACACAAAAAAGAACAAATATATCTATACTACAAGAACTTAATATTGAAGAAGGCTGGCTAGTAAAGAGGATTAAAGAGAGAAACTTAAATATTTTGGACACATTAAACATCATGATAATTTAGAGAAGACCATCTTGGAAGGATGCATAATCGGAAAAAGAAAGAGAGGAAGACCAAATGAAGATGGCTGCAAGACATTGTTGACGATCTGCAGATGGATGCAGCAGCTGCAGGCCATCTTGCTCACAACTGAGAGCCTACAGGAGTGCTGTTTGGGAGGCAAAGTTCCGTAAGGGACATGCAAATGAGTGAATGAAGTTGCCACCATTCGTTATGCATTTGTGCCAACGATGAACAAGAGTCTTTATGCTGCACTCATAAAATCTTCACCAAAAGAGATGACCCATTGTTTCACAGCTGCTTTGATTGTGTCATTGCTAAGAAAAAGTTTCCCACGAAGTCTGTCCTTCATGGGCCCGAACAAATGGAAGTCAGAAGGTGCCAAATCCAGACTGTATAGTGGGTGATGTGATAGGACAGTACAACCAAACTTGGCAATTTGCTTGTCAATCTTCAAACTAGTGTGTGGCCTGGCATTATCATACTGCAAGAGAAAGGTTGTCTTCATCTTGGGCCAGACTCTGACAATCTGAGCCTTCAGCATAGTAAGTGTCACAATGTAACAGTCGGAGCTGATGGCTGTTCTGGGTTCTAAGAAAGTCAGAAAGATCACCACTTTCCTATCTCAAAAGACAATGCACATCAATCTACCCTCTGAGCGTTGCATCTTGAACTTTTGCTTGATGGAGAATTTGCATGTTGCCACACCACAGAATGCCATTTGGTGACAGACAGCTCATAGTAATGACACCCATGATGATGCAGTCTAGGAAACTGTCTCCTATGTCTCATAGTGTTTCAACGGGTCCTGACTATGCTGCATACGGTGGTCTTTCTGTACCTGTGTCAGCATTCATGAGACCACAATTACTAATATTCTAACTTTGCTATCATCATTTCTAAAGCACTGAAGTTGATATCAAGTCCTGGTCATAATCCAATGATATGCATGGATGAGCTGATTAAGACGCTCTTCATTTGATAGTGTGACATTAGTGCATGGCTGTCCATAACATGGCTTGTCTTTCACAACACTGTTGCCATCACTGAAATATGCCACCCACCATTTCACTGTGCTAACATCCACTGTTTGGTCTCTGTAGACATTCAGCAAGTGACGATGAATGTCTGTGCATGCTGTTTATTCTGCATGGAGGAATTTTATCACAAACCTCAGCTTCATACAACATCCACATCATAGGTCATTTTGGCAGCCTACTTCTCTCTTGCTATCTCACACATGGCAACCAGTTTTGTGCAACAGTTGCTCGGCAGTTGAAACTTTACATCAATCAGCCACGCAGAGCCGCGCCGAGCTGCACAGCGCGGACTGCTGCTGTTGCGCGGGCCGACCATTCTTTTGGCGAAAAAGCGCTCTTGAGTTCTGTGCGTGGCGAGACGGGCTTCTGCTCCCTTCCCGGACGGCAAGAGTTAAGGTGTTTCGATGCAGAAGCAAGTGGTTTGTCCGTCGAGCGAAGCATGTAAACGGCTAGCCAGCCAGTTTCGTGCTAACGATGTAGTACGGTTTTGTCGACCGATGGTCTCGAAATTGGCCCATCTCTCGCAAAGAGTATCGGGTCTGCAGTATGTAATGTGCGTTTGTTGTGGGCGGCTGGGCTCTCTTCTTGTTCGCTGGAGCAGAGAGAGCCGCCGGCCGCCCCCACCGGTTAAAGGAAGTGAACGCCGCCGGGGTCGAAAGGGATCCGCTCTGAGCAGAGCGCTGTCTCCCTTGCCCAGCGTCGGTCTGTCGGTAGATATCTGACTAAGGTTCGGTGAAGAAAGCTATTTGGTTGATCCTGCCAGTAGTCATATGCTTGTCTCAAAGATTAAGCCATGCATGTCTAAGTTCACCGCTGTTGGTGAGATTTTTCAGCTGCCGTGCGTGGAGCGGTGCTCCTCCCGGCCAATGAAGAAAGGTGAAAATGGGGTTGCCGCTCAGTATCACTGCAGAAAAGGTGGTAGAAAGGATAAAGTGAAGCAAACAGTCAAATCACGGCACCTGGTCTGGAGGTCGGCCACGTCCTGAGTGCAGTCATATCGGGTGAAATGCATGAACCGGCTTGTCCCAGAGGTTAAGACACTGCTGGCGAGATTCTTCGAATGCCGCGCGTGGAGTGAAGCTTCTCCCGGTCAAGGATGAATATGCGGAAAAGAAATAAAAGGTGCAGTGCCAATGTGAAAAGGTGGTGGAAAGAATAAAGTGAAGTTTATCCGGTATGTCCAGTAGTATCGCTGCGAGAGCTATACATACCACGGCACCTCTGCTCTAGAGGCCGGCCACGTCCGAAATACACCTACACTGGTGAAATATGCCTAAACCGGCACACACCAGGGATGAAACTTGACGGCTAGACATGTCATGCCACCTCCACTCTAGAGGTCGGTCATGCCTGATATACACCCATACTGGTGAATTTTGCCTAAACCGGCTCACACCAGGGGTGAATCTTGAAGGCTATGCAAGTCACAGTACCTCTGCTCTAGAGGTCGGTCCCGTCCCAAACACGCCCATACTGGGATAATGCCTAAACCGGCTCAACCCAGGGGTAGAAGTCACTAGTGGCGAGGATTCGTCCTCCTGGACAAAAGCTCCATCCTGGTCACAACTAGGAAGGGTAGCGGCCACGACCGCAAAATGCTGAAGTCGGAGACACTGGACCAGGGCAGTCTAGATAGGCAACCACCTCTCACCCAGCGGGGATGTTTGCGTATCATAATCACACTGAGGTTTTCCGGTGAGAAAGTCCAACTCTGGACTGGATGGGCAACCACCTCTCACCCGGCTGTGATACACGGGTATCTCAAAACACGTCGAGGTTTTCCGGTGAGAAGGTTCAACTCTGGCCTGGGTGGGCTACCACCTCTCACCCAGCGTGGATGCACTGATATCCTAAACACGTCGAGGTCTTCCGGTGAGAAAGTCCAACCCTAGACTAAACTGGTGCAATGAAAACCACGGTGTCACGCAATCCTGCTTCTGAGACCCACCAAGAATACAGGCTAAAGCCCTGTGATACTCTGAACCCCTTATAGTCCTCTTGTGTGGTCCTTTCGGGGGCCACACAGGAGACCACGGGACCTAACGAGGACCACAGGCATAAATTCAGTAGGATCACAGTGCGGTTTTGGTGGTAGAAGCGAACGAAGAAGAAGAAGAAGACTTACACATCAGCTTCTGCTTACAAAGTTTCTTGAGAAAAAAAATTAGGAGGCATTACTTTCAGAGCCGGCCTCATATAAATGAAGGAAGTACCAAATGTTCATAGTCATATTTGTATTCAGACAAATAACATAAATTTTAATATTCATATTGAAGAAAAAAAACTGACTATTCAAATATCAAATATTTACAAATATTTTTGGGAGAAGGAAAAAAATTCTAATCAGGGATATTTACTTTTGTAGTAATGCCAGCAATACAGCATAGTCATTAAGAGAATAAATAAGACTTTAAACTTCTGATGTTTTAGTGTGGTTCCCAGAAGTCTGTGAGATGTTGATTTTAACAACATCACATGGCTGAATATATTGCATTACTAGGATGTTCATGTTCTGCTTTTACTGTTTATGTTGGTGGAAATCTCCTTTTTTAAATCTTATACACTGTAACCAAGAGCTGTTGTTCTTGTAATAATTGACCAGTGTCATGCCAAGTTTGACCATTTTGTTAAGTGACAAAGACATACCTGGAGGAAAGTCAGCCATTTCCCATCAGTTGCACATGTGAAATCAAATGGGACAATTGGTTTGTCTGGTATTTTTCTTTCATAATCTCCTCTCTAACCAGGAAAGGTGAAGCATGGGCTTTGTTTATGTTTTTGCTCTCCCAGTGAAAATATCTAATTTTGTATATATATCTATATACTCCTTGCAGTATGATGAGTGTACATAAAATGAATCTGAATTAGTAAATATTTGTTTTCATCTGCTAGGCACATCATCCAAGTCCAGGAAAGTTGTACAGATCAGTCAATCGAACAGCCTACCTTCCAAACAGCAAGGATTGTTTTGATGTGCTTTTACTTCTGAGGCTTGCATTTATTCGAAGACTGACTTTCACAATTGGCCATTCACATACAAAAAATGAAGATGATGTAATTACTTGGAATGACATTCATCACAAAACAAGTCTTCATAGTGGAACGTAAGTAATTTGTCTTAAACCCTATAAAGTTACAGTATGTTCATCTTTTATCATTTCATACACTAACAGTAGCTAGCAAGATTTCCAGTTCCATTTTCACCTGAAAAGTTAAATTTAGTAACCCATCTGTAGAATTGGGTAACTGGCATTTTTTGGAGCTGGAAAAGGATCCTAACCGCATTGCTCTCTAGTGTGCCAAAAGTCAAGGAAAATGTGGGTTCTAACAACATATCCCCTAGCTGCCTCTATGTCTAATAGGGATACCATTACTTTACCTTTACTAGTGGAATTTTCCAGTAAGTGAAGTATGGAAAATAATCATAGAAACAGAGCAAACTGGACACATTTGAAAACAAATATCTAAGAAAAATACTTTGCATACTATGGAATGAATTAAGATAAGAGAAGAAATGAGCATGCAGCAAATAGTCTCAGCAATAATCAAGAAAAGAAGATGGTCGGTCATATTTGGGTTATGTGATGAAAAGAAACAGAGAATCACAAAACAAGCCATCAAATGGGAAACATCCAGAAAAAAAAGAGGCTAACCTTGAGAAACCCTAAATAGAACACTGACAAGAGAGACTAAGAGGATTGGCATCTTGATTGAGGAGCTCACCAAAAGTAGAGACTCATGGTGAGACACACTGTGAGTCATATGTGATGCCTGATGGCATGGGAAGGATGTAAGATATAAGTAAGAAGAAGTATGATAATTGACTGATATTCTTTGTGTTTTTAATACTTGCAGATATGGCTATCCAGATCCAACATACATTTCACGTGTCAGGTCTGAACTGGCAAACAAGGGAGTGAAACTGGATACTCTCACAGAAAGTGAGAAGCGTGACTTAGATATATTTCATTACCGTGTTACAAATTACAGTAGGTTTGTGTAAACATATGCTGTGTTAGTGACTTTTAATGTATCCTTCACATTCAGAAAAACTTCAACAACTGTCCAACCATTTATTTGATGGCTGTCCAACCATTTATTTGATGGCATATTATTAACCCTTTTCTGTTTTCTCTGTCATTCACTTGCCTGTCTGCTTTATTTCTTCATACTGGTTAATTTTCAGTTTCACAACTTTCCTTTTCTATAACACATACCCTGAATTGCCAGCAAAATAGATGAAAGAAGTTCCCAGAGAAGTTGCAAAACTACAAAGACTAATTAAAGTCATAAGGCAAAAAAAAAAGTGCAAGCTTTTTAGACATTAGAGAGAACTTTGAAGATATAAAATCTGATAAGCACTGAAAAATTCAGTGGCAACAAAGAAAATAATAATAATCATAAAAATATCTTAATAGATTGATGAAAAGACAGCAAGAAATGGAAGACAATAGAACTAACTGGAAACACAAAAGACCATATAAAATGGAGAAAGTTGATAATTCATAACTTTCATGGTCAAATCTGAGAGAACGAATAAACTGCTTTTCATTATCATGCATTATTATACTTCTTATCTCATGCTGTGTCTCCTCGGTTTGTTTTGTCATTCATATTTCATTCACTTTTGCTTTTCTTTTGTATCTTCATCTGTGTCCCAACAAAATAAGTAATTTTTATTCCTAATTTCCATATAATAATTTTTTTAGAATATTTCTCTTTCAATTAAGTCATAATCCTTGTTTTCATTTTTATTCATTGTATTTATTTGTGAAGTACAGCTTTTCAAATTTGTTTTCTTTTTTACTTTTATTTTTTTCTCAAAAATTTGATTATAATACATAGTTCATCTGTTCATTTCATATATTTCACTGTAATTATCTTGCCTTCAAATTGTGTTGAAATTAATTATGTAGTATTCAAGAGCTATAAAGTGAAACACAACAGGTCAAAGAAAAAGAGACAGACCACGTGAAACTCTGAAAAGGACATTGTTAAGAGAGGCCAAATTAATAGGCATAAAATCCCTTGATGAGATTGAAAGGCTCGCCGAAAACAGGAAAATTTGCCAAACTACCTTGTGAGCCCTATGTGACGTTTAATGGCATGGGAAGGATATAAGATATAAGATAAGATTCAAGAGCACATCTGATAAGTCTTAAAGTTATTATTTTGAATTAAGATTTTGATTTATCCATGTCCCAAAACATTTGCATGCCATAAGGGTGTGAAGTGTTAGTTCTTCACATTTCTAGCCCACTTTAGATAGGGATCCCAGCACCTGCCCTTGCAGCGTTTTTAAGGAAAGCCCCAGGTAGCCATGGTTTGATCCTGGATGAACCCTGGTGCCAGCTGATCCAAAAAAGTTCCCCCCAAGTGTGGAATCAAATCAGGGACCTTTTGATTGGCATTAACCTCTACACCACTGTAGCACCATAGAGGCTAGAAAATGAAAAGTAATTAAGGCCTTTGAAATGTGGATATATAGAAGATAAAGAAGAATAGGGCATATTCACTGAACAAACAAGATTAAAAAAAGAAAGAAAGAAAGAAATAGTAGATCAAAATAAAACCGAAAAATATGTAATGAAAGACATAAGAATCAGACAACTGAATTATTTTAGCCACACCAAGAGGCAAAATAACATAATGGAAACCATACTTCAGGAAAAGTGAAAGAGAAAAAAAGAGCAAGGGGAAGACAATGATATAAATGGATGGACAACATTGTGGGATGAGCAAGATTCAGTTTGGTGCACCATGAGATCATGAGCAGGTGCACCATGAGATTGATGGATAGAGCAAGTCAAGTGCAGCAGATCTTAAATACGGAGATGACATAGGACGATGATAAAAAAACAAAGGTAGATTCTAAATTCTGTACACATTAAATTGTTTATATTTGAAAAATTTCCACAATATTCCAAGTTTAAAATAAACTGAATGCTTGCTTCAGCAATGAATCTTTATTTGGTCTGGTTTGTAAGATCCAGCTTGTCTGTCTAAGTTTGAAGATTTACTGAGAAATAATTTTTGAGAAGTTACCACTGAAGGACTTTTGAGACACTCTGTATATTGTGACTTTCCATTGAACCACAGGAAGCTGTTTATTGTGTTTTATGTCAGTCATTGCCATCTGGTTCTTCTGATATCACTTTACCAGTTATTTTAATGTTTTAGGCATTTTCTTTGTGTAGAATCACATTTGTTCAAGTAAATTGCTTTATATTTGCTAATTAAATTGCTTTCATGTAAAAAAGATGTTTATCACTGCGACATTTAGTCTTGTACCAATATTTCATTTACATACAGTGATAAGTTGTTATATTAAAGATGTATAATTAGCTTTAATATATACATATATTAGAACATGTTCAAGTAGAATTTTAATGAGTTATCCAAATATAAAATATCCAAATATTTCTTAGACTGTACGAATATATAATGTGACCATCATGTAGCATTTTCATCACTTAGAGAGATGTGTTTAAACTAATTTTTAATTTTTTTTAAAGTGTATAGAGTTAAGATTTTGTTAAGGAGGTTTTTTTTCATTTCTTTCTTAATGTACAGACAGTCCTTGACTTATGTAGCTCTGGACTTGCATACATAAATTTCCAGCATACACAAACAATCTATAGAATTTCACAGGACAAAATGGTAACATAACATGCCAGCAGTTAGTATATAATAAAAACATGGTTCCATTTTACGTAAAAAAACAGCTTGCACACATGGTTACAAACCAGTCCACTTACTAAGCCTGAGGACTTTCTGTATTTCATTTAAACTTCTTTATTCTGAATGTGCACTCAAATGTTATTAATTTCTTTGCATTATATAAATTTATTCATCATATTTAAATGCATACTCTGTACATATAAGATGGTAAGCTGTCTTCAGTTCTTTTTATCTTTGACCACATTTTGAAAAGTATTGATTTGAAGTAAGTAACACTGAGTTCATAGGTGAAAATATGTTACATTGTGTGAACATTAGTTTACTGCTTTTGAGAAATTGTCTGCTAGTGAAGATTATGCTTGCAGTTCCAGGAAAGAGTGTGTGATCTTATCACAGAAAAGTAGCTAGAAATAAAAAAGGTTCAGGTAAGATGCAGAAACAGTGTGCAAGATTTACTTAAGAAATAATACATGTAAATTTTGCTTCCTTATGCGCTGATGACATTGAGCTGGTGGGGGAAACTATGCAAGACGTCATCAATATCTGCATACACCTGAGAGATGTAGCACTAAAAGTGGGCTTGACAATTAACCAAGATAAGACAGAGTATATGAAGATATCAAGAGACTAGAGGCAGAATGATCCAGATTATATAAATGTTGGAGATATGATTATTAGGAAAGTAGAAACATACAAATATCTAGGCATAACCTTCAACAGAAGCAACATAGTAAGCGAGGAAATTAAAATAAGAGTACAGATAGGGAATAAAATATACTTTGCCTTGCAAAACCTGTTAAAATCCAAAATACTGTCCCAAAACACCAAAATAACAATCTACAAAACTATAAGAAGACCAGTCATCATGTATGGATCAGAAATGTGGAGTACAACAAAGAAAGATGAACAACAGTTGCAGATCTTTGAGAACAAGATCCTAAGAAGAATCTTTGGGTCCATAAAAAATATCAACAGTGGAGAGTGGAGAGCTAGAAAGAATACTGAACTGAACAGCTTATTTAAATCCCGACGGATTATAAATGTCTTGAAGCTGAACAGACTATGCTGGCTGGGGCATGTAGAAAGAGTGGAAGAGAACAGACAAACAAAAATGATTTATGCACAAGAGATGAGGGAAACAATACCAAGGGGTAGACCAAGACAGAGATGGAAAGATAACATAGAAGAGGATATAATAGAAATTAGTGTCACCACCTGGAGGGAGAAGATTAGGAATAGAGAGGAAAAGAGGTGAACTTTATCTTTTTTTTTTTTTTTTTTGACAACGAAAACAACAGGCCGTGACCCGGTGGTACTGCAAACCGGGTCCACCCGTAACGAGATGTGGACCATACCCCCGGCATTCAATGTGCAGGGCAGGCCTCGGGCATCTCGTTTAGTTAAAAAATAACGACGCTTTTGTTTAACCAAAGTGCATGTTGATCAGGGTACCTGCTAAGAGGACACTTTGACCTCAGCTTGTATCCAATAACCAATGTTCTTTATCTGCCGCAGTGAGCCTTAATGGCTTGGAAAGCTGAAGAAGAAAAAGAAATTTTGCTTGTTTATTTAACTGGTAGACTCTTTCATGATGATAATATACAAGTAAATTTTATTTAAATATACAAGTAAATTTTATCAAAGTTATAAATGTTTTGCTTATATGGTTTATTTAGTAAAACACAACATAGATGAGTTTGAGAAGTTTTAATGAGTTACTGCTATAGCTGTTGTGTACAGAACAACTTTCATTGTCCTTTTTTTAATAATAGACACTGTTGAGATTTTGTTTCCCTTACTGTAAACAATATATAACCTGAAATTGCTGTTACTCATGTATTAAAACTTCATCATGTGATTAATTATTATTATATGGAGTCAATAAATTATTCTTCATTAACTATAATATATACTTTTTTAAAAACTGAAATAAAGAGAACTTACCTTGTGTATGCTCAGAATTCCACTCAGAAATATCACATGAGGTGCATTATGGTAGTTTACAGAGAATGGTGCATGTGAATGCACATAAATGTGTAAATGTGGGACTTTTTTGCCTGTGTCTTACATCTTAACATCTTTCCCATACTGTTAAATGTCACATAGGGGTTCACATGCTAGTTTGTAACGTGTTTCTGTTTTCATCGAGTTTTTAAACCTCATCAAGTGATTTTATTCCCACTAAGTTAGTCTCTCTCAACATTGTTCTCCTCAGAGTTTCATGTGGTCGACCCCATTTTCTTTGGCCTGTGGTGTCCCACTTGATACTTATTTTTGGGATTCTCTGATTTTTTCTTCTCATTACGTGGTAGATGAATGTCCATCTCCTTTTTTTTTTTTAATCACCAGTGAGACAGATTGTTGTTAGCTTGACAGCCTTATCTCGGTTATTGCTTGTGCCTAGTAGTTTTTATTTATTTATTTATTTTGTTGAAGTATGCTGAAGCAGGACGTAGAAATGTAAAACACTGGTACAGTTTTTTTTTAAAATCACTTTCTGTAACCTATTCTTTTTACAAGCAGAATGGAATCTTGTTATTATGTTTGTGTGTGAACAGAGACCAAAAAAAAATTGTAGATAAATTGTGGTTAAAAATGTTCAGAAAGTCTTTGTGAAGAAAATGTATGCAGTATGAATATGCTATATATTCCTTAGTGTGTTTTGATATTTCCTTTTCAGTTTTATTTATTTATTTGTTATTTTAACCTTTTGAAATGGAACATTTTTTTTATTCATGTATTTCTTTTTCTTATTACTATTTAAACATATTGTTCTGTTTCTTGCATTGGCTGATGGCGAGATTCTTCAGCTGCCATGTATGTGGTGAAACTCCTCCTGGCCAATGAAGAAAGATGCGATTAGGATTGCTGCGCGGTGCAGCATAGAAAAGGTGATGGAAAGGCTTAAGTGAAGTTTAATCGGTATGGCCAGTAGTCTCACGGTGAGGGCTATCCACATCATGGCACCTCTGTTCTAGAAGCCAGCCAGGTCCTATGTACACCCGAACTGGGATAATATGCCTAAACCAGCTTAACCCAGGGGTGAAACTTAATCGTGCCGAGGATTCATCCTCCTTGACAAAAGCCACGTTCTGGTCACCACCAAGAAGGGTAGCAGCCACGACCACCAAGCGCTGAAGTCGGAGACGCTGGACCAGGGTAGCCTAGTTTTGGCAACCTTCTCACATCTGGCGGTTTTCATATCCAAACCATGTCGAAGTTCCATTGTGGAAAGTCCAACTCAAAGCTCTCTGGTGCAGTGAAAACCACAGTGTCACGCAATTCTGCTTCAGTAACCCACCAGGAATATAGGCCAAAGCCCCCTGATGTGCTGAGCCTCCATCCTAAATGAGATCTGTCTCTAGGATCAGGAATAAATTCAGTAGCAGCACAGGGCAATCTTGGTGATAGAAGTGTATGAAGAAGAAGTTTCTTATATTACTTCAGAATGATCTGATATTTTTGTGCCATAGAGCATCTTCCCGTGATATCTCTAGCTAAAAAAGAAGTGGAATAAGAGGTGTATATATCATAAAGGTTATCAGTAACAAATAAATATGGTTTATCAGAACAGAATAGCCTAGAAAATATCTTCATATCTGCACTAATCTGTTTCTGATGTGAGGATTTACTGCAAAAATTTAATTAGTGAAGACTCTAGTAGTTTTAATGCCACTTAAAATTTTTAAAATATTTTTCTTATTTAGTCTTAAGCATAGTACAGTAAATGTAGGAATGGTTTTTGTGTGAATATTCTGTTTTTCCTGTAATAAACTGACAACTGTGTTCATTATTCATTGTTATATGTTGTGTCTCATCTTACAGACACATATTTTTCATTTTCTGAGACAGTTTCCTAATGCAAGTGCTAAGTACTCATTTTTTCAAAGGTTAACGTAAGCCATGCTAGAGCAGATTTAGAACACACACTTTTAATTTTCTAATACTAGCTTGTGAGCACCATTCTACTCCTACTTTTATGCAGATTAAGTGATTAATTTTCATTTGTTTGTATCAATTTGTATCAGTCATATGTGTTTAAACTGGTATATTTTTGTGCTGTGTAATGACTCTTGACAATTTCCATCATGTTCTCCTCATAGACAATAAAATATTGAATGATAATATCTTAGGAAGCTTTTAAAAAAAAGAGTAAAGAGTTGAACCAGTTCTGGTTATATACATTATGATGCTTAAATAAATTTTAGATAATTTATTCACAAACACAGCAGAAATTAACTAACCAAAATTTTAGATTTTGTTAGCTGTAGTTTGACTGTGAGAGAATGTACAAGAACAGTTGAAAGTCACACTTTAAAAGCACAGAAAATATCCCTCTTATCAATAAAAAAAAACAGAAAAAATATATATTTCTGATATTTCTCTATCATATTTGTTTAAATTTGATAGGGAATAAGCTATTTATTTAATATCTATTGTACAAAATAAAGTTTCCATTTTATGATGTCATCATATTTAATGTCTCTAATATCTCAGATATAGCATTTGTAACAGAAGTAGTAATTTCCTTCAAATTTCTGACAGTCAATTGATGTTCCCTCAGAAAATATCATACTCTTTCCTGTTTAGGTTACCTGGCATTCCTCGCTCAGCTTTATCCTTCTATGTCTGCCATTAAGCGTTGCCCTATGCTATGGGCCTTCTTGGTGTTACACAATTATTCCATTCATTTTTTTCTCTAATTCATCTTACAAAAAATGCAAAAAGTGCTTTACTGTTTACTCAGCAAATGGAGCTTTCCAGATTAGTCATTGCTTGAGTTAACTGAAAATGAAGATGAATTGTTACTGGCATCAGTTATCAAGTTTCAGAACTTTCTTTATACATCTGATGCAAACTGAATTCTTTGGCATTACAAAATTGTATGCTTTTTTTTAAAATACAGTTTCAAATAACTGTAACTTAAAACACTGAATCATACATAGTTAGACATATCTGGCTTATCTGTTGTTCAAGTTTTGATAAGATCTTCTTTTGCATAAGCTTCATTTCATCTAATTTTATAAATTTTTTTTAAACTTACAATTTTTATTTGCTATAAATAAATGTTACAGAAAATGTATTTTTCCGATTCTCAGGTTTTTTTTTCCCTAGTCCCAAAATATGAGTAAACTGTTAGTTCATTGCAAGCTTAGGGACTCCTGACACATAAACAGCCAAATTATGAAAACTTCGCAAAACAGTTTTTCTTTCCAAGAATTTTGTCATTATTTTTTACACAAGATTACATTATGTTTATTCTGTTTATTAGGAATTACAAAAATGAGGCAGAACAAGTGTCAGCATACATGGCTGTTTCTGATTTATTCAGATTTACGTGATCTTGACCTTTTTTAATTCACTAAGTAAAAAAACTTTACTGATTGAAGAAACTGTAAATTTTAATACAATTTACTCTTGTGATACTTTTCATGGTGGAGGTGAAATAAACAGATTTTATCATTGGTTTTCATATTACTGCATTAGAATATTTGTTCATATTCAAATTATATATGTAGATATTTGTATAATAGTCATGTGATAAGAGCACGATACAAAATAAGGCATGGAAGAATGACAATAACACAATGCTATGCACCCACAAACGATGCAGATGATGAAATAAAAGGCAATTTCTATTACCAGCTACAACAACTTATCAACAAAGTAACTAAACACGACATCTTAATTATCATGGAAGACTTCAATGCCAAGGTAGGAAAAGATAACACCTACGTCAAAAAAGTAATGGGGAAAGAAGTAATTGATACAATAATTCAGAATGGAGAAAGATTCATTGATGTCTAACAGAAGGCATGGTCATTGGAGGAACAATATTTCCACACAAAGAAATATGTAAAACAACATGGATATCTCCAGATGATAGAACCAGAAACCAGACAGATCATTTTTGTATTATAAAACAATTCAGAACATCTCTGATAAATGTAAGAGCATATAGGGATGCAGATGTCAACAGTGATCACAATCTGTGTATAGTGAAGATAAGACTTAAACTGAAAAGCCAACACAGGAAATCAATACTGAGAAAGATAAACAGTCATACCCTACAAAAAGAAAATACCAACAGTAATTTCTGTCTGGAACTTACCAAACATTTTACGCATTCAATGAGGTAGACAAGACAGATTTAGATGAATTATAGAATTCATACAGCACAGCCATAATAACGGCAGCAAAAGCAAGTGTTGGACTGCAATCAGCAAGTAAAAAAGCATGGATATCAGAAAACACATGGAAATACATAGATGAAAGAAGAGCAGCCAAATTAGCCATGTTGAGTGTAAAGACAAGTCTTGGAAAAGTTTTGGCAAAAGCAACATACAAAGAACTAGACAATAAAGTAAAAAGTTCAGCTAGAAGAGACGAAAGAGAATAAATATGTGGACAGCATAGCAAAAGAAGCAGAAAATGCAGCAAAAACAGGAGACAGCAAAACTCTATATAACATACAGAAGAAGCTAACAGGTGCTATTATCTCCAGAGAAAGACTAGTCTTTAGCAAAACAGGCAACCTATTAACATCAAGTAAAGACCAAAAGCAAAGATAGGCTGAACACTTCCAAGAATTACTTAATTGACCACACAAAAATGAACTAATGAACCTTGAAACCAACCTACCAGTCCCACAATTAAATGTCAATTTAGATCAAGTTACACTAAATGAAACTGAAACAGCAGTGAATCTAATGGCTAACAACAAAGATGCAGGTGAAGATGAAATAACAGTCAAAATGTTAAAAGCTATTAACAGTGACAACATGGGCCAACTACAAAGAATGTTTAATAAAATTTGGAAGGAAAAAGTCCCTTCTAAATGGAAAAAGGGCATCATTGTTAAAATACACAAAAAAGGCAACCTCAGTGACTGCAATAACTGGAGGGGTGTAAACCTTATCAGTCGTGTCAAAGGTGTTTTGTAAAGTGATTCTGAATAGAATTAAGGATGTAGTGGATACTGCAATGAGAGAAGAACAGGCAGGATTTTGAAAAGGGAGAAGTTGTATCGACCAGATCTTTACTCTAAGAATAATACTTGAAGAACATATTGAAAAGCAAAAACCATTAATCCTGAACTTCATAGACTTTAAAAAGACATTTGATAGCATACACAGAGATTCACTGTGGAGAATTTTAAGACTATATGAAATACCATCTAAAACTGTCAACATCATTAGAGATATCAACAATGGATATGTTTGTGCAGCAAAGACAGAAGAAAGAATGAGCAAATGATTTCAGATTGAAACAGATGTGAAATAAGGATGTATATTGTCTCCATTGCTTTTTGAATTGCTATAGACTTTATAATGAAAAGATGCTGTACAAGTAAAACTGGCATTAATTGGGTACATGGGACCCAAATAGAAGACCTTGATTTTGCAGATTACATAACTCTTATCAGTGACAATGTGAAATCGATGCAGGAAAAAAACAAGATTCCCTGTCTTCCTTGGCTAACAAAATAGATCTTGAAATTAACGAAGACAAAACAAAAATAATGAAACTTCTCATTAATCAAGAAGGAAAAACATACGTAGAAGGAATAGCTGTTGATGAAGTAAACCAAATTGCATACCTTGGCAGCTACATAAACCAGGATGGTGACCCCAGGAAGGAAGTTAGAATTCAAATTGCAAAAGCAGCATTGTCCTTCAAAAATCTTGAGAACATATGGAATTCAAAAGTTATAAGCACAAAAATCAAGTTCAGATTATTCAATTCAAATGTGATATCCACTCTAATTTATGCATGTAAAAGCTGGAAATCAACTAAAGAAATGGATAAGAAATTAGACTCTTTTGAAAACAAATGCCTCAGGAAAATACCTGGTATAAAGTGAAACGAATTTAAGAACAACACAGAGATAAGACAGATGAGCAAACAACAATCTGTCTCATGGGTGATCAGAAAAAGAAGATGGACATATGTAAGCCATGTGATGAGAAGAAATAATCAGAGAATACAAAAACAAGCTATCAAGTGGAGCACAACAGGCTGAAGAAAAAGAGGTCGACCATGTGAAACTCTAAAGAAGACATTGTTAAGAGAAGCCAGTTTAGTAGGCATAACATCATTTGATGGAGTTGAAAGACTCGCCGAGAATAGGAAAACTTGCCAAACAACTATACGAGCCCTATGCGACGTTTAACGGCACAGGAAGGATATAAGATATTTGTGCAGGGGAAAAAAAATTACATTATATATTTATATATGTAATTAAACAGCAATACCAAAACAATGGAACTTCCAAAGGACTAAATTTAAACTGTAAATTTAAGCCTGTGATATGAGATAAATATGCACTGTTTGAAGATGATGAGTCTATTGACGAAGATTTTCATGGTTTGAGAAAATGTCCCGTAACTGACATCTTGGATTTTGTAACACATTTGTAAAATGTTAGTGAAGAGGAGGTGCAGGCTTGGGTCAGTGTAGACAATTCTATTCCCACCAATCTCTGTCTTGATGATGATGATGGAATAATCGAACATATACTGGGAAAGAAGAAAATGATGAGGAGGAAGATGAAGATGAGGATGGCACGCAGACCAAGAAAGTTATGTAGAGGGAAGCACATGAAGGATTGCAGACTTTCATAAGATTTGCAGACCAATGTTCATCTATGTCAGCACATGATATGAAACTTCATTGTATACACAGTGAATTTTTAAAGCTCCAGCAACAATCTTGTAAGCAGGCAGACATTCAAAGTTGTATCGTCACACTAGTAAATTCAGAACAACTTTCATGTGATACTATGTAATGTAATTTTTCAATGTAGTTTAAATCTAATTTTGTGAAATATAAAATTATGTATATGTGTTTTTAATTTTTACAAATCTGCAAGATTTTTTTAATGTTAATTTTAAAATTATGGCTTGTAGATTGAAAAACATGACCAATAAACTTCTCATGCTGCAGTTTCTACAGATGGCATCACAAAACATGAGAAGGTAAACTTGATATATTCAATTCTCCAGCAAAATCAAATATCCGGAATCAGTAAAGTTCTGTTGTTGCTGGTTAAGTGAGATTTTACTGTATGTATATATAATGCCAACATATATGCAGAGTGCAGAACAGATGTGATGTCTCATAAAAAGTGAGAAAATGAACTGGTGAACTTTTGAAAAATTAAAAAAAAAAACTCAGCTGTATCCAAATCTGTTAAAGCAAAATTTCTTTAAAACTGTTTCAGAATTATGATAGATCTTAATACAAAGAAAACTAAATTGATGACAACTACAAAACAAATATGGCAATTGAAATATATAACAATGAGAATAAATTGGAAGTGGTGGAAAGTTTTGAATGTCTTGGATCAGGATATACAATGAGAGAGGTTCTAAGGACTGTTATAGCTGGAGGTGGGGCGGGGGATACGCTGTCCACTCCATTTAAATGTCTCCAAGGTGTGCATCTCAAATAGCCTCCCATAGTCAAGTCCAGCTCCTGGCCTTCTCGTGGCAGAACTGTTCAAACTGACAGAAGGGGCGAAGGCGAATATCTGGCACCTGAAAACAAGACGCTTAAGGTAGATGAGAGTCTTGTTTGGTAGCTCATCTGAGAGAGGGAAAACTCTGATTTAAAACCCACTGCTGGTGAGATTCTTCAGCTACCACACATGGGGTGGGGCTCCTCCCAGCCAATAAAGAAAGTGCGAACAGGGTTGTCGCGTGGCACCACCGTGGAAAAGGTGAAAGAAAGGATTAAATGAAGTAACCAGTAGTCTCGAAGTCAGGACTGCTCAAATCACGGCACCTCTGCTCTGGAGGCCGGCCACGTCCTATGTACAACATACTGGGGCAGATTGCCTGAACCGGCTTAACCCATTGGTTAAACTAAGATACTGCTGGCGAGATTCTTCAGCTGCCGTGTGTGGGGTGAAACTCCTCCCGGCCAATGAAGAAAATGCGATTAGGGTTGCCGTGCAGCGTCGCTGTGAAAAGGTGATGGAAAGGATAAAGTGAAGAGTAATTGGTATGTCCAGTATTCTCGCGACGAGAGCTACTCATACCATGGCACCTCTGCTCTAGAGGCCGGCCACGTACGATATGCACCCATACTGGTGAAATATGCCTAAACCGGCTTAACTCAGGGATGAAAAATGATGACTGCTCATGTCATGGTACCTCCGCTCTAGAGGTCGGTCACGTCCTAAACACACCCATACTGGGATAATACACCTAAACCGGCTTAACCTAGATGTGACACCTACTAGTGGCAAGGATTCGTCCTCCTCAACAAAAGCTCCATCCTGGTCACAAATAGGAAGGATAGCGGCAACGACCACAAAATGCTGAAGTTGGAGACACTGAACCAGTGCAGTCTAGATAGGCAACCACCTCTCTCACCCACCGGAGATATATGTGTATTCTAATCATGCTGAGGTTTTTCAGTGAGAAAGTCTAACTCTGGACTAGATGGGCAACCACCTCTCACCCAGCGGGGATATACAGATATCCAAAACACGTCGAGGTTTTCTAGTGAGAAAGTCAAACTCTGGGCTGGATGGGCTGCCACCTCTCATCCGGCGGGGATATACTGATATCCAAAACACGTCAAGATTAAACTGGTGCAACGAAAACTACAGTGTCACACAATCCCGCTTCTGCAACCCACCGAGAATACAGGCCCAATCCTCGTGATACTCTGAATCTCATGTGGTCCTTTTGGGGATCTCTTGTGGCCTCTCAGAGACCACAGGAGGACCACAGGACCAATCAAGGACCACAGGAGTAAATTCAGTAGGATCACTGGGCGATCTTGGTAGTAGAAGTGAATGAAGAAGAAGACAGTGAGAGAGATTAAAAGGAGGATATCTGTTGCTCTTCAGAAGCTAAAACAACTAAAAAAGCTGTAGAGAGTTTTAGACAGAACTACAAAATTAGGATTTTTAGGGCATTCATTTTTTCCCATCGCAGCATGCCTGTGACACCTGGAACTTAACAAAACAAATGAGAAACACATAAGTGCCTTCAAATGTAAATGCTATAGAAGAGTCCTTCAGATGTCATGGACATAAAAAAGAACAAATATATCCATACACGAATGTAATATTGAATGAAGAGGGTTGGTTAGTAAAGAAGATTAAACTTAGGAAATTTAAGTATTTCTAACATATGAGAGTTTGGGGAAGACAGACTTGGAAGGGTTACATACTGGGAAAAAGAAAGAGAGGAAGATCAAGGCGAAGATGGCAACAAGACTTTGATGATTTGCAAATGGATGCATCAGCAGCAGGACATCTTGCTTACAACCGAGATGCTTTCAAGAGAGCTGTTAGGAAAGTTCCGCTTGGGACATACTAATGAATGAATGATGTAATAGACAGCTATGTAAGAGAATGTGTTAATAAATACCTTCAGAAGACAACAAGAAAATTCTGAAATCAGAACATGCCAAACCAAATCAGCTTTCAAATAAATGAGAAACATCTTGTGCAATTCATCTCCATCACTGAACATCAAAAAGTTCTAAAATGCTACATTGAGCCAATCCTACTTTATTGAAGTAAGTCATCAACAATCAACAGATCAATGCAGAGATCACTAGAGGCAACAGAGATGTGGAACATTAGAAGAAATGTTAAGAATACCATGGACAGTTAAGATAACAAACAGGGAATTCTAACATAAGCAAATGTAGATAGGAACCTAATTAAATCCATAAGAAGGTGACATTCATCATTCAGAGGAGAGCTTGAAAACATCATAACAACAAGGAAAAAAAATGGAAAGGAATGCTGGGGAAGATCAATAGAAAAAATCCTTGAGGGTCTATCCAATGGAAAAAAAAATCAACTGAGCTGATGGAAAATATCAAGACATGAGATCTGTGGAGAAGCATACTGTCAGAGACTTTATGATGATCAAAATTAGCTAAGATATATGTCGAATGTGAATAATTGGTTTTCTGGTTGGTTGAATGCATGGTAGTTACTTGGAAACACAACTAGTTAAAAAAACAAAAGTATGAATTTGGAAATGATGCTATAGTCATTAGAAATTTGACACTGAATTTAAAATTATTTAAGTTTCAAAATTCTACAGGTAAAGGGTTAACACTTCTTTGGCATAATCCTCGTTTTCTTGCTTCATCACGTGCAAATTATATCTCATAATCCTCTCCATAAAACTTCTTTCTGCATTGCTAGATGTTTCAGTTTTTAATGCATCTTACATCTTACATCCTTCCCATGCTGTTAACGTCACACAGGGGTCATGTAGTTGTTTGCCAAATTTTCCTATTCTCTGTGAGTCTTTCAACTTCATCAAGGGATGTTATGCCTACTAAACTGGCTTCTCTTAACAATGTCTTCTTTAGAGTTTCACATGGTCGACCTCTTTATTCAGCCTGTTATGCTCCACTTGATAGCTTGTTTTTGTATTCTCTGATTATTTCTTCTCATTACATGGCTTAAATATGTTCATCTTCTTTTTCTGATCACCCATGTGACAGATTGTTGTTTGCTCATCTGTCTTATCTCTGTGTTGTTCTTAAATTCGTTTCACTTTATACCAAGTATTTTCTTGACGCATTTGTTTTCAAAAGAGTCTAACTTCTTATCTATTTCTTTAGTTGATTTCCAGCTTTTGCATACATAAATTAGAGTGGATATCACATTTGAACTGAATAATCTGAACTTGATTTTTGTGCTTATAACTTTTGAATTCCATATGTTCTCAAGATTTTTGAAGGACAATGCTGCTTTTGCAATTTGAATTCTAACTTCCTTCCTGGTGTCACCATCCTGGTCTATGTAGTTGCCAAGGTATGCAAATTGGTTTACTTCATCAACAGCTGTTCCTTCTACGTATATTTTTCCTTCTTGATTAATGTGAAGTTTCATTATTTTTGTTTTGTCTTTGTTAATTTCAAGACCTATTTTGCTAGCCAAGGAAGACAAGGAATCTTCTTTTTTTCCTGCATCGATTTCACATTGTCACTGATAAGAGTTATGTAATCTGCAAAATCAAGATCTTCTATTTGGGTCCCATGTACCCAATCAATGCCGGTTTTACTTGTACAGCATCTTTTCATTATAAAGGCTATTTACTCATTCATTTGCATGTCCCTTGCGGAACTTTGCCTCCCTAACAGCACTCCTGTAGGCCTCTTGGTTGTGAGCAAGATGGCCTGCTGCTGTTGCATCCATTTGCAGATCATCAACGATGTCTTGCGGCCGTCTTCGCCTTGGTCTTCCTCTCTTTCTTTTCCTCATTATGTACCCTTCCAAAATGTTCCACTGTGTCAAAAATATTTAAGTTTTCTCTCCTTAATCCTCTTTACTAGCCAGCCTTCTCAATATTAAGTTCTTGTAGTATGGTTATATTTGTTCTTTTTTGTATCCATGATATTTAAAGAACTCTTCTGTAGCATTTACATTCAAAGGCATTTATGTGTTTCTCAGCTGTTTTGTTAAGTGTCCATGTCTCACAGGCATATGTTGCAATGGGAAGGATGCATGCCCTTAAAAATCTTATTTTTTAGTTCTGTTTGTTCCTCTCCACAGATTCTTTAGTTCTTTTACTTTCTGAAGAGTGATAGATGTCCTCCTTATAATTTCTCTCAGTGTATCTCCATTCGATAGATGTCCTCCTTATAATTTCTTTCAGTGTATCTCCATTATTAGTTAGTAGTGATCCAAGATATTCAAAACTCTTTACATCTTCCAGTTTTTCCTCATTGATACATATATCATCTGCTTTGTCATCTTTATCATCTTTTGTCAGTTGTCATCAATTTAGTTTTCTTTGCATTAAGATAGAGGTTTTGCTCTTCGCTGTTCTTATGGACTGACATAATTAGTTTTTCCATTCCTTTTCGTGTTGTGGACAGTAATACTGTGACATCAGCATATCTAATCTCTGGTATTTCATAACCTCCAATTGTTATGGCTTCGTAATATTCTTTGTCTACATCTTCTGTAGCATTCCTCATTATATTTTCAGTATACAAGTTAAATAAGTAAGGCAACAATATGCATCCCTGACGGACCCATTGTTTTATGTCAAACCAAGTTGTTGTTTCACCATTTATTCTTACTGCTGTCTGTTGGTTTGATATAGCAGTGATGTTAATTGTGTCAAATGTGTTGGAAATCTCATTTTTTTCCATTATTTTCCAAAGTTTCTGGTGTTGTACACAATCAAATGCCTTTGAGTAGTCTATAATGGATAAATATAGATTCTCATTAAACTTTCTGCATTTCTCTATTATTAATCTTATATTGAATATATGATCTCTTGATCCTCTTCGTTGCCTGAAACCAGCTTGGACCATATTGACTTCTTCTTCTATTTTCTTATGAAGTCTATCCATTATGATTTTTAACAGAATTTTACTGGCATGACTAATCAGGGCAACAGTTCTGTAGTTTGTGCATAATTTCAGATTACTCTTTTTTGGCAGTGGTATAAATACAGTTCTTTTCCATTCTTTTGGCAAAATACCTGAATGCCATATCTTTTTACATATGTATAAAATAGGAGCAGCTTTATCACTTAACGATTACACATTTGTGACGTTTCGGCGTGAGCCTTAATCATACAAAAACATACAGGATGAAGAAGTAGAGAGAGGAGATAAAGTATAGATTCACATGAATACTATTTTTAAAAAAAATTTTTTAAAAGAGTACTTAGCTGTAAATTGTAAGGTGTGGCTTGTCCGGCGGTGTGTGTCAGGAATGGATTTAGTAGAACGTGGAGAATTTAAATAGAGACCTGTGACATGTGGTCAGGAGGTGGTGGATGGGGAACCGGGGAAGGGAGAGAGAGTGTGTGATGCAATATTGACTTAGCTAGGAGAAGCTGAAACAGATGATTGGGGAAGAGGGGTTGCAGAGTGATGCTTGTGAGGAAGTTTGAAAAGTAAGAAGGGGTGGACTTAGTGGAGAGGTACTGTAATGATTGAAGAGAATGTTACGTGTAACTAAACAGCGAGTTTAACCCATGTGGTTCCATCGTCCCATAATTTTGAATGCAGCGGTTCTCAAGTGCCAGGCGGCTTGTGTCATCTGCGTGACATTATTTGATGGCTGTTACCAGAAAATCAGATTTGCCTCTGTGGTTGGGGCCATTGAAATGATTTGGGACTGGTTTCGAAGCATGCTGGGTGATGTCGTACAGATGTTTTTGCATGCGGTCCCCTAATCTGAGGCCAGTCTTACCAATATATGTTATCCTGAATCTCTTGCAAACGATGACATATATCACATTACGGGACTCGCATGTGAATCCCTCATGAAGGGTGAGGATAGTTTTTGGGAAAGGTGATTGTTTTCGTTTTCCAGGCTACAGGGCAGGTAACGCAGCGGGGGTGGTTACATTTTCTGGTGCCAACATATGTAAGGCTCTGCTTCAAGTGGCTGTGGACGAGGATGTCCTTAAGGTTTGGCTCACGTTTGTATGCCAATGGGGTGGATCCGAGAGAATGTCGCGAGTGTCGGAGTCGAGTTGGATTATCGGCAGATGATGATAAAGAATTTTCTTAACCATCTGACCGTGCGGGTAGAAAGGCAGTACTAACTTAACTCTGTCAGATGGAGTAACAGGCTTTTTCCTGAATACTTCTTTGCGGCTCACTGGTTGGATACGGTTGAAGGCTTCACGAAGGACCTTTTCTGGGTAGTGGCGATGACGGAAAAATTCTAATAACTTGTTGGACTGATCTATAAAGTCCAAATCATCCTGACAAATGCGGCGAAGACAGAGGAGTTGGGAATATGGGATGGAGTTCTTATAGGCTTCAGGATGGGAGGAGTTATAAAGCAAATAGGTGTGGCTGTCGGTGGGCTTGTAAAATATAGAGTTGACAAGCCTGTTTGTGCTAACAGAGACTTTAACGTCTAAAAAGTTAACAGACTTGTCAGAAATTTCATAGGTGAATTTTATGTTGTTATTGAGTGTATTGGCGAATTCAATAAATTTTTTAAGGTCTTCCTGTGGAATACTTGTGATTCCGATGCCATCATCGATGTACCTTTTATAGAATTCTGGAAGTCTGCCAGTGTAGGTTTCCCATAATTTGACTTCCAGAAAGCCCATAAATAGACAAGCATAACTGGGACCCATTTTCGTTCCCATGGCAACACCACTGATTTGCTCGAAGTATTCGCCGTTGAATTCGAAAGAATTTAGGTTTAGTACTAGCCGTGTAAGTCTGATTATGATGTCAGTGCTAGTAGTGGGGTGAGGGTCTTTGTCGAGAAAATAGCGGAGTGCTAAAAGTCCATCCTCATGGGGGATAGAAGTGTATAGGGAGCAGACATCAAGGAGAAAGATGTGATAGGTGTGGTGTTGAGAGAGTGTGATCGTATCAGAAGTTGTTAATGCGTGGTTGATATCTTTAAAAAAGGAGGGTAGTTTGTGTACTAGAGGCTGGAAGATGCTATCTCTCTCTCTCTCTCTCTCTCTCTGAACCTTAAGTGCCCAGGGCACATGGGGCTTCCGCAAGGGTTTTCCACAAATGCCTGTCCTTCGCCTTTTTTTCTGCTCTTGCCCAGGTGAGCCCTCTATTGCTCAACATCCTTTCTGTTGTTCTTCTCCATGTCTCTTTTGGTCTACCCTTACTTCTGCTCCCCTGTGGTGTCCATCTTAGTGCTATTTTTGCTAGTGAGTTGTCAGTCATTCGGAGCACATGTCCCAACCATCGCCATCGTCTTTCCTCAATAATTGTTGTCAGTGGTTTCATCTGCATTTCTGCCAATAAGATGTTATTTCTTATGGTGTTTGGCCAAAATATTTTTCTAATTCTTCGTAAACATTTAGTCTGGAAAGAATTCAACTTGTTTTCTATGGTTTTGGTGATTTTCCAGCATTCACTTCCATAGAGTAGTACACTTAGAACATTACTCTTGAATATCCTGATTTTTATATTTATGCTTAGTTTATTTGATTTCCATATATTCTGCAGCATTGCAAAAGCCTGGTTTGCTCTAGTAAGTCTGCTGTTGATGTCCTCTGTGCTGTCTCCATTTTCTACTACTCTGCTGCCAAGGTATACAAATTCGTTGACCTCCTCCACTAACTTGTTATCTACTCTGAGTACATTTCTGTTGTTCACATTTTGCTTCATTAACTTTGTCTTTCCTACATTGATCTTTAGTCCTATGTTGTTTGCATTCTGAGTTAGCTTGTTTATTTTATCTTGCATATCTTTGTGACTGCTTGATAATAGACAAATGTCGTCCGCAAAGTCAAGGTCCTCCAGCACTGTGTCAAGGGTCCATTGTAATCCTCTGCGTTTGTCTGATGTTGCCTCCTTCATTAAAAAGTCTACTGCCAAGATAAATAATGTTGGTGATAGTACACATCCCTGTTTCACTCCTGTTTGTACCCTAAAGCTGCTGGAGGTATGTTCTCCACAGATAACTTTACACTGAAAACCCTCGTATAGGGCTTTGATTACATTAACTATTTTATGGGGGAGGCCATGCCATCTTAGGATTTTCCACAGTGCATCTCTGTTGACACTGTCAAAGGCTTTCTCAAAATCTATGAATAATGCATATGTTGTACTATAACACTCATTTGCCTTTTCTAATATTTGTCTAAGTACAAATATGTGGTCTATGCATAATCTTCCTTTCCTAAATCCTGCCTGCTCTTTCCGAAGTTTTTCCTCAAGTGTTGGTACAATTCTGTTGATGATTATTCTGCAAAATACTTTACTGGTGAGTGGCAGTAGGGTAATGCCTCTCCAGTTCCCACAATCTCTGAGGTCACCCTTCTTTGGTAGTTTTACTATAAGACCAGTTTTCCACTCCTCTGGGGCTTTTTCTAAATCCCAAATTTGTTGTAATATCTGGCAAAGTTGTTTTGGTGTTTCTATTTCTTCTGCTTTCAATATCTCAGCAGTCACTTCATCTTCACCTGGTGCCCTGTCTGATTTTAGCTTCTTTATCGCCTCCTTTACTTCATTTATTGTTATTGGTCCTGTATTGATGTTTAGTTCCGTTTTTGCTTCAGGTATGTCTATTGTTTGTGCTCTTTGTGTTCTGTTTAGTAGGGTATTAAAGTGTTCCCTCCATCTTTCAATTTTTTCTCTTTCTCCACTGACTAGTTGTCCATTTTGTGTTCTTACTGCACTTTCACATCTTGTGTTGAAGTTACCTGTCATCTGCTTTGTGATTTTATATATGGTTTTCATGTCATTTGTATATGCTGCTTTCTCTGCTGTTTCTGCTAAGTTGTCATAATATTGACGTTTATCTTGACGGCATGATTCCTTCACTTCTTTGTCTTTTTGTGCATAATTACTTAAAACTCGTTCTTTAAGCCGTTGTGATTTGGTGTTCAGTAATTTTCCCTTGATTTCTTTTCTTTGCTCTATCTTTTCCCATGTGGTCTCGCTTATCCATTCCTCTTTTCTCCATTTCCGATATCCCAGCACCTCTTTTGCTGTTTCCTGTAGTGTTTTATTGAACTCTAATATGGACATTTCTGTTTCGTCTTGTAGGACACTGAAGCGGTTCTTAAGTACTATTGAGAATTCATTTCTTGTTTGCTGGTCATCAGTTTTCTTGTATCAAAATGTAACTTTCTGTGTTCTCCGATTTTGGCTTTCCTTAATTTTAGTTTTATTTTTGCTACCAGAAGGTTGTGATCACTTCCTACATCTGCTCCTTTCCTTACTCGCACATCCTGTAGTGACCGTTTCCACTTGTTGTTAATTAGTATGTGATCAATTTGGTTTTCTGTATTTTTATCTGGTGACCTCCAAGTCACCTTATGGATGTTTTTGTGTTGGAAAATTGTCCCTCCGATGGTCATCATGTTTTCTTCACAGAAACTGCACAGTCTTTCTCCATTTTCATTTATTTCTCCGATTCCTTCTCTTCCCATGATTCTTCTTCTATCTTCATTTCCTTCACCTACTTTTGCATTGAAGTCGCCCAAGATGAGTAGCATATCATGCTTGGGTATTGTTTCTACTGTTGCTTGGAGGCTGTTGTAAAAATCTTCTTTTAATTCCTCTTCAGCTGCTTCTGTTGGTGCATAACAAACTATAATAGACAGCTTCGTGAATCTTGAGTTGAACCGTGCATATAATAATCTCTCATTTATTGGGGTCCATTTCAGCAATGCTCTTGATGCTTCTTTTGTTATAATCAATGCTACTCCTCCTTCATGAAGATCTTCTTTACCTGACCATATTATTGTATCTTCTGTGTGCTGTGTTGTTAATTTCCTTCTGCCTTGTCCTGTCCATCTTGCTTCTTGTATTCCTAGTATGTCTAGTTTATATCTGTGCATTTCCTTGATGGTTTGTGCTAGTTTTCCAGTCTGGTTTAGTGTTCTTACATTCCAGCTGCCTATTTGCATCTTATGTTTCGGTTCCAGGAGGTCTGCAGTCGGGCTGGGGACTTCCAGTGGCTGGCTTTCATCCACAACCTTCATGGGCTCAGTTTCCTGATACGCATTTCTCCTTCCACCTGCATTTGCTTTTTCCCTTGCTTCCGTTTCTGTAGCAGTCTGATAGTTTTTTTACCAGATAGGGTTGCTGGCCCTATGCTGAACCCTCCTTAGTCGCCTTTTACGATCATGCATGGTAGGGTACAGTGGTCCTATTCTTTGCAGATCCCGGGTACCACACGGGGGAAGATGCTATCTAAAAAGTCAGAAATGTGCTCAGTGGGGCATGAACACGCTGATACAATGGGGCGTCCAGAGTTACCCTGTTTGTGGATTTTAGGAAGAAGAGAGAAGGTAGGTGTGCCTAAACAACTGTCCTTGATGTGAAGAGAAACAGCTTGGGGTGGGAGGCCACCTTCTGTAATCAGGTCTTTAATGGTTGCTTCCACTATGTCATTATTTGAACGGGTAGCATCGTTATTCGCTGGGGCATAGAATTTTGTATTGCTGAGTTGGGACATTCCTTCAGCGATATATAAATCTTTTTTCCAAACTACGAGATTGCTGGTTTTATCTGCTGGTTTAATTACGATATCGCTTCGACCTCTCAGGCTGGACAATGCCTTGGACTCTCCCTTATTTAGGTTAAAATGTCGAATTTTTGGTGGTTTGAGGTTAAGGATCTCACGCCACGTCGTATCAATATAAAGATCTAAAGCTTGGGAAGCCCCGGGGGAAGGTGTCCAGCTATATTTATGATGGTCGTAACGTGCAAATGGGTTATCGGGGTCTTGTGTGGGTTGGCTGGACTCTTTGTTGGCAAAGTGATATTTAAGCAGCAGTCGGCGGTGGAACTGTTTAACACCGCGGAGTAAAAAATAGCGATCACACCGAGGACGGGTAGGAATAAATTTAAGACCTTTGGCGAGAACTAGTTTTTCATCATCAGAAAGGGGCAAGTCGGGGGGAATACAGACTACATTAGAGGCTGGAGGAGGATGAGAAGGAGATGGGGTATCATCTAAGGATGGGGGTGCGAGTACTTGAATATGCTGTGTAATCTGGGAAGGTTGGTCAGGAGGTGTTACAGGAGTCTGATGGTCAAGTGAGATAGAAGTCTGTTGGTCAGGTGTAGCAGAAGAGGGGGGCTGACTGGAAGGTGGTTCACCTCTAGAAGTAGAAGAGACTGGCTGTGGTAGAAATCGGTTAAGTTTGTGTTCTTTGCCAGAGACATAGAACTGGTAAAGCTGGCGATTTGTGACGTGTATAATGTGTTTGATAAGAAGAAGGAGAACACGGTTGTCTGGTGTATAGGAGTGAAGGCGGCGTTTAAGGTTATCTTTGACCCGATCGAGATTGGACAACAGGCGTCTGTGATTCTGAATGATACAGCTCATTCTGAGCCGCGAGCAATTTTTCTCGATCTTATCCAGAAGTCTTTGTTCAACCACGTGGAGTGTACCGGCCGCAGGGTGAAAAGAGGACGAGAAACCTTTAGGAATTATTTTGTGGCCGAGACAGTAGTTCAGAAAGTGGAGGTGGGAGGCGAATCTCGTCTTCTTGTAGATTGTGAAAGCTAGTTCTGTGGCTGTGCTAGATATATGTGGTGGAAGAAGGCGGAAAGAAAATCGAATGAAAGATTTGAGGGATTTAAGATATTCCTTAGCGGATGGCATGGTGAAGTGTGAAGACGGGAAGAAAGAAGGCTACTGATGATGACAAGGGATTAGTAGGTTACAACTGGGATGCTTTGGATATGGTAAGGAGATGTGACTAAAGTGCTGAGAGAGGTGTGTTGGAAGATCGAATGAGAGTATAGACGTACAAAAAAGTTTGTCGCAGTAAAAAAAAAGTCAGTAAAATAATAATTAGTGTATAAGTATATGACTATACACGAAGCACTGCAGTAAAGCTGTGATACTTGGGCATACTGGTAACAGCCATCAAACAATGTCACGCAGATGACACAAGCCGCCTGGCACTTGAGAACCGCTGCATTCAAAATTATGGGACGCTGGAACCACATGGGTTAAACTCGCTGTTTAGTTACACGTAACATTCTCTTCAATCATTACAGTACCTCTCCACTAAGTCCACCCCTTCTTACTTTTCAAACTTCCTCACAAGCATCACTCTGCAACCCCTCTTCCACAATCATCTGTTTCAACTTCTCCTAGCTAAGTCAGTATTGCATCACACACTCTCTCTCCCTTCCCCGGTTCCCTATCCACCACCCCCAGACCACATGTCACAGGTCTCTATTTAAAGTCTCCACGTTCTACTAAATCCATTCCTGACACACACCGCCGGACAAGCCACACCTTACAATTTACAGCTAAGTACTCTTTTAAAAATTTTTTTTTAAAAATAGTATTCATGTGAATCTATACTTTATCTCCTCTCTCTACTTCTTCGTCCTGTATGTTTTTGTATGATTAAGGCTCACGCCGAAACGTCACAACTGTGTAATCGTTAAGTGATAAAGCTGCTCCTACTTTTTCCTATTTTATACATTCTAGTATCACAAAATTGGCAAACTACTTTGCGAGCCCTATGTGACGTTTAACGGCACGGGAGGAATATAAGATATAAGATAAGTATCACAGCTTTACTGCAGTGCTTCATGTATAGTCATATACTTATACACTAATTATTATCTTTTTACATAGTGCATGTTAGATTGTTGCATATTCCTTTCCTCCTGCTTTATTAAATTCAGCTGTTATCTCATCACATCCTGGATTTTCAGATTCTTTATTGCCCATTAAACTTCTTATATTGTTGGTTCAGATTCCTTCTCCTCCAATAATAATTCACACTGTTGGTTTCTGCTTTCACTGTTGGTTGTTTCCTATATTCCTCTGCAACATTCCTTCCATCTTTCTAGAATTTCCTCTGTCTCTGTCAAGGTATTCCCCATCTCGTCACAAATTACATTTAGCTTAGGTGTGACGTTTCTTTTCAATGTCTTCACTTCTTTAAAGTCTATTAGCAATTCCAAGAAGCAAGGGAAATAATATACATCCTTGTTTCACGCCCGTTTCAATCTGGAACCATTTGCTCATTCCTTCTTTTGTCTTGACTGCACAAACATACCCGTTGTAGAGATCTCTAATGATTTTGACAGTTTTAGATGGTGTTCCATATAGTTTTTAAAAATTATATACAGTGAATCTCTATGAATGCTATCAAATGCCTTTTTAAAGTCTATGAAGTTCAGGATTAATGGTTTTTGCTTTTCAATATGTTCTTAAAGTATTATTCTTAGAGTAAAGATCTGGCCGAGACAGCTTCTCCCTTTTCAAAATCCTGCCTGTTCTTCTCTCATTGCAGTATCCACTACATCCTTAATTCTAATCAGAATCACTTTACAAAACACCTTTGACACAACTGATAGTAAGGTTACACCCCTCCAGTTATTGCAGACACTGAGGTTGCCTTTTTTGTGTATTTTAACAACGATTCCCTTTTTCCATTTAGAAGGGACTTTTTCCTTCCAAATTTTATTAAACATTCTTTGTAGTTGGCTCATGTTGTCACTGTTAATAGCTTTTAACAATTCAACTGTTATTTCACCTTCACTTGCAACTTTGTTGTTAGTCATTAGATTCACTGCTGTTTCAATTTCATTCAGTGTAACTTCATCTGAGTTGACATTTAGTTGTGGGACTGTTTATCTTTCTGAGTATTGATTTTACGCATGCTACATAAGAAATGCTTAGAAAAAAATTATGTTAACAATATATGAAGAAGAATTTGAAGAGGACTGGTTTTATGATTAACCAGTGGTTGTTTAACCTTCGTCTAAACAACTTTAAGTCTCGGGATTTGGCATCAAGGAATAAAAAATGTACTATCTCATATGAATGCTTATTACAGCAATTTATAACTATTATTGGTGCCCTAACGCGTTGTTTTATCCAGAAATGGTAACACATCAGCTCGATTTGATTCATGTAATTCAAAGCCTATTAGTAGAAAGTAAAAACCATAACTAGACGGGAATCAAGCCATATATCAGGAATTAGGTCGAAAGGGCCTGGGCACGTACAAAGTTTATAATAAGAAGATATTTTGATGATTGACTATCTTCCAAAGGACCACCTTATTAATGCAAAATGTTGCTCTAACCTACTCTGTAGAAAACAATTTTATTTGTGTATCATATTTCTTTTTTGGGCTGAAAAGAGATATAGTATATATTAGATGTGATTCATTTGGATTTCACAACAAAATGTGCCAAAGTTAGATTTATATTCAGTTGGAATATATTCAGATTGAGGGTAAGTTGAACATACTTCTTTTTTCTCAGTCCTAAGTAATTTTTTTATTTTTTTTTTTTGCTCACAAACTTTTCAATTTTTTCGCAACAGTTCTCTTTCTTTGACAAATAACTACATTTATTAAATCCTCATTCATTTCTACTTATTTTGATATATGATACACTTATGTTGAACCCTGAATTAGTTTGTTAAAATTAATTTTAGAGAGGGACCCAAACATTATCGCAACACACGCTAGATTTATAATGTCCGCCCGTACGCCGGTAACGTCCGCGTTTTTTTTTCCAGGGTGGAAAGAGTTAAACATGTTCTAAAATAAAAATGACGAAGGAAGCTGTGTTCTCTTTTTGCAAAACAATGTGTCCCTATTTGCAAGACGTTGGATGTTTTGAAGAATGTTGGATTTTGGTGTATAGATCACCCACAATTCTTACCAGATCTTGCTCCTTCTATTTCCTGTTTCCCTGCATTGCCTTGTCTTATCTTGTACTATCTCCCTGTAACTCCGAGCTGGTGTTCTTTGCAACCGGTGCTGTGATGGTGTTGAGGCACATCATCGTATCGGCTTGGGAGCGGGTTATGACAGCTATTTTTTCAGTCCCAAAGTCCAGATAAAAACCAGGGGGTATACAATGCTTCTTTAACAGACTCCACCACCATGGGGACTAATGCGATCCCTGGCCCTTTAGCCAGGCTAGGCCTGTTACTGGGGGGTACCAACGGAGAGGTGAGACAGGGTCTTGGTCAGCTATGGTTCGCTAACCCTGACGCTAGCACATCAGCTATGGGTCGCTGATTGCCTAATCAGACAGCGTCTTCACCCCTTGTTTCCCTACCATAAAAGTGTTTGAAAGGAAAGGAATTTTTTGAGTGATTGCAGCAACAAAGTAGTATTTCACTGACCAGATATCAGTTTTGGAAGGGTTAAAGAGACCTGAGAAGTGATTCATCATTTTCAAGTGTTGAACTTTGGGGTGAATATGTGGAATAATATGCAAATTTCATGGCTTTAGGTCATTCTCTTCTTGGTCGGGTCCATAACTTTTCAGCACTTCATCGTAAGTGGAAGACGTCAAAACAAAGAAAAGCAATCGGAACACAATTCAAAGATTGAACCCACAGTTTATGCATGAGAAAACCAGACAACACTGGCTCAGGTCAGTTTATGAGAAGTGATATAGAGTAAATGACTTTTTACAAATTTAATGAGGGTGATATATATTATATATATCACCCTCATTAAATTTGTAAAAACGGCACGGGAATGATATATATATATATATATATATATATATATATATATAATAATAGAATAATATAAGATATATATATATAAGATATATATATATATCTTATATCATTCCTGTGCCGTTAAACGTCACATAGGGCTCGCAAAGTAGTTCGCCAATATATATATATATATAATATATATATATAGGCCGGACAATTTATATTCGAGAATTGGACACTCGGGCAAGTAAACAACATGATAATCTAGAGAAGACCGCCTTGGAAAGATACATAATGGGGAAAAGAAAGAGAGGAAGACCAAGGCGAAGATGGCTGCAAGACATCGTTGATAATCTGCAAATGGATGCATCAACAGCAGGGCAACCTGCTTACAACCGAGAGGCCTACAGGAGTGCTGTTAGGGAGGCAAAGTTCCGCAAGGGACATGCGAATGAATGAATGAATCCTCCCACGTTTTTCTAGCCGTAAACGCATGTTCCCTCATCCCAGCCCCTTCATTTATGGAATCGTCATTCGTTTCTACTTATTTCTGATATATGATGCACATATGTTGAACTCAGAGTTAGTTTGTTACAACGACTTTTAGAAAGGGACCCCAAAAATACTAAACACCCGATCAAAAACGTAACGTTCGAATCGGTACCAAAGTAAGTCCACGTTTTTTTTCCCCAGTATCGAATGAACTTAATATGACTTCTCGCTATAGTTAGGAATTATTTATTACTAAAAATCACGTACATGACGATTAGACACCAGACAATTAAAACATCCTGGATAATTGGGTACCCGGACAATTAGACACCCGCTGAAATAGCCAAAAACTATCTTCTCTTCCTCCTCCTCCTCCTCCTCTACTTATTCAGAATTCTTAGCAATTATTTTGGTGCGGGGGGGGGGGGGAGGGGCCAAAATAGATTTCACTTATATGAATAAACTGAGGTTGACTTTACACTCTAAACCAGAAACAATGGGGAAATGAAGCTGATGAACCACACTAACGTCCTCAGCCCTGTTATGGGCTATGCTAGAAACTGCACTAGATTTCAATCAAGCTTTTGATCTCTTGAGACGTAAGATTATATCGGCTATTAGCTTAGCAGGTTTGGAAAACAGAAATGTAACTGAACACACAGGACTTATGAGTAGTTATTATGTAACACGAAGGGAAAGGGGAAAAAACTTGGTAGCACTAGCTCTTCCCGTGCCACAGGAAGAAAAGCGGACGTTCAGTTGCTTACCAGAGTAAAAGCGCGGGTCTTGATATGTTAGGGGGTATAGTTATAAAATGGAATGGAAAACAGTATGTACATATACTTCCGTGTACTTATTATATTTCAAAGTATAACTAAATGTATGAAAATTTCATAAATGCAGAGGTGTTTTTAGGAAAAAAGAAGTAATGTGATGTTTTTGGACACTGACTATGCCCAGCTCACCATCTGCTAGGTCTAGATATACACTACCTACCATCTGAGATGTCTAGATCTACTTGTCGATCTCATATTATGATTCTATGTTGCATTCTCGCTAAATTAATGTATGAAATAACCTCCTAACTACTTTTCCAGTCGTCTAAATATGTCTAGATATACTTGGGATACATTCAAGAGCAGTGAGGTGGTCACAGGGCATGTCCATACCCCTATATCATTCATTCATTCATTCATTTGCATGTCCCTTGCGGAACTTTGCCTCCCAAACAGCACTCCTGTAGGCCTCTCGGTTGTGAGCAAGATGGCCTGCTGCAACTGCTGCATCCATTTCCAGATCGTCAACGATGTCTTGCAGCCATCTTCGTCTTGGTCTTCCTCTTTTTCTTTTTCCCATTATGTATCCTTCCAATATGGTCTTCTCTAAATTATCATGACGTTTAATGTGTCCAAAATATTTCAGTTTTCTCTCTTTAATCCTCTTCACTAGCCAGTCTTCTTCAATATTAAGCTCTTGTAGTATAGATATATTTGTTCTTTTTTTTGTGTCCACGATATTTGGAGAACTCTTCTGTAGCATTTACATTCAAATGCATTTATGTGTTTCTCAGCTGTTTTCTTAAGTGTCCAGGTCTCACAGGCATATGTTGTGATGGGAAAGATGCATGCCCTTAAAAATCTTATTTTTGTGGTTCTGTCTGCTCCTCTCCACAGATTCTTTATTTGTTTTACTTTCTGAAGAGCGATAGATGTCTTCCTTTTAATTTCCCTCATTGTATCTCCATTATTAGTTAGTAGAGATCCAAGATATTCAAAACTCTCCACTTCTTCCAGTTTTTCCTCATTGATACATATTTCAGCTGCCTTGTTTGTTTTGTCAGTTGTCATCAATTTAGTTTTCTTTGCATTAAGATAGAGGTTCTGCTCTTCGCTGTTCTTGCAGACTGACATAATTCGTTTTTCCATTCCTTTTTGTGTTGTGGACAGCAATACTGTGTCATCAGCATATCTAATCTCTGGTATTTCATAACCTCCAATTGTTATGGCATCGTAATATTCTTTGTCTACATCTTCTCTAACATTCCTCATTATATTTTCAGTATACAAGTTAAATAAGTAGGGTGACAATATGCACCCCTGACGGACCCCTTGTTTTATGTCAAATCAACTTGTTGTTTCACCATTTATTCTTACTGCTGCTTGTTGGTCTAGATACAGCAGTGATGTTAATTGTATCAAATGTGTTGGAAATCTCATTTTTTTTCCATTATTTCCCAAAGTTTCTGGTGTTGTACACAATCAAATGCCTTTGAGTAGTCTATAAAGGATAAATATAGATTCACATTAAACTCTCTGCATTTCTCTATTATTAATCTTAGATTGAATATATGATCTCTTGATCCTCTTCGTTGCCTGAAACCAGCTTGGACCATATTGACTTCTTCTTCTATTTTCTTTCGAAGTCTACCCATTATGATTTTTAACAGAATTTTACTGGCATGACTAATCAGGGCAACAGTTCTGTAGTTGGTGCATAATTTCAGGTTACCCTTTTTTGGCAGTGGTATGAATACAGTTCTTTTGCATTCTTTTGGCCAAACACCTGAATGCCATATCTTTTTACATAGTGCATGATAGATTGTTGCACACTCCTTTCCTCCTGCTTTAATAAATTCAGCTGTTATCTCATCACATCCTGGTGATTTACCATTTTTCAGATTCTTTATTGCCCATAAAACTTCTTCATTGTCGGTTCGTGTTCTTTCTCCTCCAATAATAATTCACACTGTTGATTTCTGCTTCGACAGTCGGTTGTTTCATACATTCTTTTGCAATATTCCTTCCATCTTTCTAGAATTTCCTCTGTCTCTGTCAAGGTATTCCCCATCTCATCACAAATTACATTTAGCTTAGGTGTGACATTTCTCGTCAATGTCTTCATTTCTTTAAACATTTCACTATCTCTTCCACACTTCTGATGTTCTTCTATTACCCCTATATATATCATCAAAAATTGAAAAATTTCGGTGTTTCTCTTCCTTTTTCTCGCTCGCATCGCTCGTATCTAAGGACTCTTTCACCATTTTGAAAAGTGTCACCAGAAACGTGGACGAAATAAGTACAATCTAAATGTTACACCGCTTCTTTTATTGAAATAAACCATGATTGAAATTTCGATCGTTGGCACGCAGCAGGGATACCGGAAGGGTCTAAAAATCAACCTCTGGCACGGAAAGAGCTAGACAGTATCAGTAACAACGACTACATCGCGAAGAAAAATATATAAGCTCTTCCACTAACTTTTGATAGCCTCGTTATTTTTCCCCCTTTTACTATTTTCTTCTGAAACTGCTATTGAATTTAAATATGCGTGTCTGTACTTTAGTTTTAATTGTTACTTTCATCACACAATCCATGAATGTTTATTGTTAATCACGGCCTGAGATTCAGCATGGGTTTATTTTTTGCCAGTCTCAAACCTGATATTTCCGAAGTGACTTTTCTTTTTATACCTTACACTTCCTAAAACGGCTGATTACATAATTAGCAAGTGTTTGTTTGCTCCAGCAGATGCTAGAAAATTGGTTATGAGATGTTTTTTTAAAAAATAATAATAACGTCACGTCGTCATGTGACAGCGGAAAAAAAATTAGCTGTACTTTGAGATTTCAAAGAAAACAGGGTTTCCTTTCATTTCAGTTTCTAAATCTCCTTATGTAACATACAGCGGAAAGAGATGACAAATGAAAATTTAGCGTAATACTATCACATAAAAGTGTAGACAAATCATAAACACTCAAGCAAGTTAACTAGCAGTATCATGGCTCAGATATTGGTAAGTGTGTTTGCTTTAACATTCAGACAGAGCATACAGAGATTTAAAATAAAACGTTGTTGCCATATTGATTAATGTCGTTGGTTCCAAATAAATATGTTTCGGTCTTTGTCATTTATGTCCAAGTTGCATGAAAAAGAGATAGTCAGCAACACCAAGAACGAGGCTAAGACACGAATAGTTAGTGTATAAGTATATAAAACTAAATATATAAATACACGAAGCCACAGCAGTCAGGCTGTAATAGTAAAATGTTAAAACTATTCAAAGACAAAGTTAGGAACAGATTTATTAATTAACGGACACACAGTTGTGGCGTTTGACATTACACCTATCTTTACACCTGTACGTATAAAGAAGCATATATGACAAAGAAGTACGGAAAGAAGATAGAATATAAACTCACATGCAAGATGTGTGACAAAAGGGTATGGAAAAAAACATTAGGAAAAAAAAAAATGGAGCATTTAGCTCTGTCCTGGGCGCGGCTTCTTACTAGTCACAGCAACATTTACCATTTATTATGAGAAAAAAAAACTGAAGAATTCACAGAAGAGTTGGTAAACATTGAAAACTAATTAAAACTACAGGACAAAGACAATGGCATATGCCAATGTTTGGATATGAAATGAGAAGACAAAAGATAGAGAACCAGACAATCACCATAAAATTAAAGGAAAAGTGAAAAAGAAAATAAATCTCTGAATAAGCAGACAAAGTGGCACAAGAAAAGAAAAGCAATTTGATTATAAATACAAAGGACCACATAAAAATGGAGAAACATGATCAACATGAAACACAGCACCTAATAATTGAATGAATGTCTTTAATTTTTCTTCTGTGTTCTGATTCAGTTTCATACAAACAAATGATTATTTCTGAAACCTCATCCATCCCATCAAACATTACTACAATTTTTGGAGTCTGTGCTAGTTTAATAGGCATTCTGTTTTATAGAGAAGCATTCTCAAATAGATGATGCTAAAAATTGTTGGAGACCACAGAACTACAAGAAAGTGTATCATAGGGGCAGTTAACTCAATTCATCAACTTTGTACTTGATTTTTGTTAAACCTCTTATGATATTAGTATTTAGTTTAAACATCACAACAAGGCATATTCATACATGGCAAAGATGAGCTAGAAAAAGAGTGCTGGAGATGATTTAAGCTCATAAATTCATATTTTTGGTTATGAAAATCAATATTATCTCAGTTTTAAATGCTGTTTTTTGTTTGTTTTACAAAGCTGTATTTGAAGACCAGTAAAAACATTAAATTATCATGGCGGTGTAATAATTGTTTCTTTGTGTTTGCTATGTAATTAAAAATGTATCTGTTTATTTTTTTTAATTCCAGTTTGAGCACTGCCAGCTCAAAATCAGTGAGAAAGTACTAGTACTTGCCCAGTATGAGAAGCTGTATGAATTTATCACTAGTACTCTTCAGTTTCAAATATCCACATACAAGCCTTTGATCATTGAAAAATACCATGTAACGCAACATGATATGTTAAACATTATGGAGACTTTGAAGGCATGTATTGTTTCTAATTTTGAAACAGACTTTACAGTCACTCCTGATTCTCAAAAGCATAGTGACCCAAAAGAAAGCACCAATCTGAAGTGCATTTCAAATGCAACCAGCAACATAGAAAGAACACTAGTGATAAACTCAGGCTCCAACAAAGTTGTCTCTCATGAAGAGGGCTTCAGTAAGGATGATGCAGAAGAAAATATGACCAGCTGCAAGAAAATTATTTCAAAGAGCAAAAGGGAAGTGAATGCTATGAACTTTGAGCAGACTTCAAGAAAAGCAGACCCTGAAGAAAATAGTTAGTTGTCTGGTTGTAAAGATATGAACAATTCTGAGGCTAAAGCTGAAGCTACAGTCAATGATGTGAGGAAAGAAGTAACCACAAATAAATTAGAAGCTCATAATGCTAGTGATATTTGTCAAGTGCAAGGCAAAAGTGACAAAAATCAGTCTGAATTCACATTTAACTGGCCTGAAGACTGGCAGTTTGAGTGTGCAGAATGGTACATGGACATTAAGTTTAGTAGATCGTTTTTTAATGCTGCTGTAAGAAAAGATACACAGGTTACGTTCAGACTGTGGAACAGCAATCCACAGGTGAAATTATTTATCAGACTTTTACAGCAACTGAAATTTGAGAAAATTATATTTAATGATGGAAACAAACAGCAGGCACAGAGACTTGCAGAACAAGTGATGTGTAAAACCAGTGCTAAAGTAAGAGTATCAACTGGGCATTTTATGATTGTTGGTTTGAAAGAGGAAGTCTTAGAAGCAAAAAGGATGATCATGGAAAAACTTCAAAGCCAAAATAAAGCAGAGTATGGATCATCAGAAAATATATGTATGCAAGATGAAAATAATATGAGAAGATCAAAACAAATATTTAGTGAGGAATATAATAAAGTTAACAGGTCCAAATTTGAGCTTATGCATGGAGAGAGTTCTGGAATTGATAATTCTCATTTGAAGACAACAAACCTACCAGCTTCTTCAAGCCAACGATCTCATGAACAAGGTTCTTACCAAAGAGTCTTTCAAACTGAGGGTAGCATGGCTGAGGATTTTGAGAATAAATCTGCAAAAGTACCTGATAAAATTTGCAGGAAATCAAAAAGTAAAGAAAGTGTGAATAGTTCAGCATATTTTGACAAGTTACAACAGGACTTAGATCCAGCTACCATACAGTCTGAAAGTGACTTGACAGTGCAACAAAGGCCTGAAGGGACAGCAAAAAATGAAAGTTCCAGCATGGGGAGACCAAAACAACTAGTTAATGATGGAGATGATCATTTAAGAAAGACTCATGGTTCTAATACTGAGGACAGAAATGAAAGTTGGTATTCAAGGAGTTCCAGAAGCAGCTCATTTAATTCAAAAGCAACAACTTTACTTGCTTCAAAAATTGATAGAAACAATGACGCTTCTTCTTCACATCAAGGATCATTTGAACAAAGTGCCCACTATGGTAGCGACATGTTTTTTACTGAGAAATGTCATTTGAAAGTTCAGATTCACCAAACAGATATCAGAAAATTTAAAGCAGACTGCATTGTTAATGCAGCAAACAGAAGACTGCAACATCATGGAGGTGTAGCTAAAGCCATTGCAGAAGCTGCTGGCTTGGACCTCAAGGCTGATTGTGATAATTATATAAAAAAAGACAAACTTGTGAACGTGACTGAGATTTTTTATGTCGAGGAGTGGGAAACTGCCGGCCAAAATTGTGCTGCATGCTGTAGGTCCAATGTGGAGTGCTTATGAGGATAAAATTGAGTGCCTCAGTCATTTACGATGCACAGTTCTGCGTTGTCTGGTTGAGGCTGCCAGGCAAGGGATGTCTTCAATAGCTCTACCTTCAGTTGGTGCAGGTAAGGAATGTTTGTCTGTAGTATGTATAAAAGGAAAGTTTTGAAAATGACTGAAGAAACAGAAGAAAATCTGAGGGCTGATGATGCTGTGGTGATGTAGAGGTTAGTGCACTTGCCTGCTGACCAAAGGTCACTGGTTCAATTTTGCACCCAGGCAGAATTTTTTCTGACCAACTGGCAGGTCAATTCGGTCTCGAATAAATGGGTACCTGAGGTTTCCCTAGGAAAACCTAGGCATTGAGGACAGATGCTCACATCCCTACCTCAAATGCTGTGGTGGCCTAGAAATGTGAAGGCACTAGCACTCCACACCACTATAACATGCATAAGCCTTGGGAGATAAATTTTAGAGATGTTTTTTTAAAGCTGATCTAATAGCATTCCAAAAGTGCCTAGAGGGAATGCATCCAGACAAGGAAAAGGCATTAG